>MU227856.1:628147-659891 GCA_018584345.1 Thuja plicata
CTGTCAATAGGCTTTAGGCAAATCTTGCTACCATCCTTGAATCAGCCTTCTTCTTAGACTGTCAATAGGCTTTAGGCAATTTCAATGCTACTTTCATGAATCAACCTTTTTGGCACTCCTTGGGATGGACCTCAATATATAGAAGACTATTAAGTCCTTCTCTATTAAGAGACTTGATGCTTCAATGGTTAAATCGAAACACTATGACCTATTTCTAATGCAACTTGAATTGCATATTTTCAAATCTATTTAAGTACATTACCTCTCTGATCAATTTATCAATTCAATTCTCTTTGCTCCACACTTTCTACTTTGTGATATTGTGCTTCACTATTCGTCAATGTCTACAAAATTCTTTAGCTCTTCTTCAGCTTGATTGATCAGGACTGTATGAAGTTCTTCTTCATCAGTTTCTCTTTAGCATCCTCTTTCTATTCACTCCCCTTCCTGTGTATGTGATTACGGAAATGAATTATGCTTGTCTCTTATATAGCCATGATATTCCTTAATTCTTGATTCTTGATTCTTGATTCTTGATTCTTGGCATGAAAAACAATCCAGCCAATTTGATTTAAAGCATAAATCCATAAATCCTGATTTATCTTGTAGTTATCTTCTTGCCAACTGTACAAATCTTCTTTAAATCAATTACTTAACTCTGGTTGAATAAAATAAATAAAACAACCAGTTAAGTCTATCCTTAAGCTCTGCCAGCTAGATATTTTGTCATTTTCTGAACTCTCTATTTTGTCAATCAACTCTGCAGTTAGTGGTCGGTGATAACTTCCAATTCCGTCGATGTGACTCCAATCAGCTTCGGGATCTTTGTCCTTTAGGCATCCTGTGATTTTACTCGTCAGGTATCACTATGATTTTTCTTCATTGGGCAACACTGTCTTCTGCTCATCAGGTATCACTGTGACTTTTTATTTGCCTTTACCGATGGTGTGCACTCCATTGGTGTTGTCTGTCACTTAGTGAATACTTGATTTTTATGCATTACTGAAAGCATAATCTCTATTCCATTGATTCTCTGAAGTCTTTGGCATTATGTACATGACCGTATAGATGATATCAAGTTGACATCAATGACAATACAAACCATTAACTGATTTAATGTCTTGCAACATCTTCAACTTAACATTATCAAACATTCAATCAGTTACATGTCATCAATATCAAGTGATAGACTAAACTTTTAAATCCTCTAACAAGGTCACACCTAACAATGTTTTTGTAACCTTTAACAGGGTTGGCTCTTCATCGAGCTCACTTCAGTAGAGTGAAAATTTTGGGTTACTAGTCCCACGTTGTTTTTTCCTTAACAGGGTTTCCACATTAAAATCCATGTGTCAATGTGTTTATGAGTCATTACTTTAGTGTTTTTCATTACACATAACTTAATTGGATTGATCGGTATACTCTAGATAATTTACTGTATTTCGGTAAATTAACATACTGTTATTTGGTAAACATACAGTAGAAGGTTTTACAAAGCATTTCGAGTAGTAATAATTTGATAAAAGTATTTGGAGGCATTCATATTATAGGACAGAAAATAACTAGAGGCTTAATATTGTGGAACTAATTTTTTGGGCTGATTATTGAAATATTTTTGAGGCCAATGATTCACCGCCTCTCTCAGTTATTACTAATAGGATGGTGCCCGTAGAGGCCCAATCAGGATCCTAAATAGACACAAAAGTAGGAGAGGGTGCAGAAATGAGGGGACAATACGATGATGGTAAAAAACACCCCCTAAGGAGGGCTAAACATTATTAACATGGAAGTGCTTCCATTTTAAGACAATACATTAAGCCCCCACTTTAGCGGGAGTATGGAAATCAAACATACTCATGGTAAAGTTAGAAGAAAGACTCTGGTGGATCACAATGAGGTACAACATCACTAAGTTAAGGACATGATCCCCCAAACCAATTATTCTAACTCAACATACATGCATAAAGATATGAAAGTAAAGAGAAATTAATCATAGAAAACATACATGACTACATAAGCAAGACAAGAGAAACACTATAGATAACATAGATTCATGATCTAATTCTACTAGCATGAAAGTGAAAGAGAGAAAAGAGATAGTGATTACCTTTCCTAGTAAGATTCTCACCTTACCATGAATCACCAAGGAGGGAAATCTAAACAGGTTCACCCATAAATTGTGCTTTGTAATTGTAATGCATCTTCGGACGGCTGTTGAAATATCTATAGATCCACATTCTTGTATCACTATGGATTATAAAATGTGTCTTTTCAGGATTTAGCAACTTATGTGTGTTACCTTCCAAGGATTTATCATATTGTAAAATGCATATCTCTTTAGGATTCAGCAACTTATGTGCATTACCTTCCGAGGATTTAGCAAAAGTAAAAATAAAAATAAAAATGTGTCTCTTCAAGATTTAGCAACTTATGTGCGTTACCTTCCAAGGATTTAGCATGTTGTAAAATGTAAACTATATTATAAGGGAGACCTTGTATATTCCCCCCTCCTTATCATGACTACCCACTAGGTAGGATAAGGAATAGAAAAGAGGATACTACTTCACAAGGTAAGGAGATATCCAGCTTAACAACAATATACACTATATCCTTTGCAAAGAGTAGTGATCCTTACCTCTAAGAGCATAGATCATCATGAAATGGATATGTCACATATGGAAAAAGGATCCTCAGAGATGAAGAGATTGTATCATCAAGACCCTCACCATAGAGGAGTGCTTAGGATAAAATATAATCTTCTAAAGAAAAGAAGGACCAGAGATTCAATCATCAAGCCCCCTATGATCAAGAGGTAGAGGAATCTTGGAATGAAGGAAGCCGACTCTAACCCAAAGCAAGAGAAAGAGTTTATAAAGAACATAATTTGAAAAATAAAGAAGAGGTGATGACCTAGGACAATCACCTCTCGAATAAGAGGGTATCCATATCCAAAAACATAAATCTTTATAAGGAAATAATGTTGTATGACAAACAAATGCCACTAAGCCAAGGAAGTATATCCTTAGATTGAGGAAGAAGAAAATACCTTTCCCCCCAGGGATAAAAGCAAGGGATATACTAAATTATATCAGGAGATGTTGTAGTAAACAAATATCTTTATAAAAAAAATGTCCTAGAAAATATATCATGAATGATTATGAGCGAAGGAAGTATGAATCATAATAGAAAATTATAGGGATAGAATGTAGAAAGAATAACCGATTAAACTCATAACAACATGCATGTTAAGAGAATAATGGATCCTAGAAGATTGGAAGAAGATACCTCTTGCCCCCCAGTTAAGACACAACAGGAGAAAATGATCTAATTTATAGAAGAACGAGGGGAATTCCCTATATCAAAATTATGAAGAAATTGTAATACCGCATGGGAATGCGATATAATTCCTAAAGAATCTCTTTCTCTAACATATAGCTTGAAGTGCACATAATCAGAAAGTACATGTGTATTACTATAATGAAAAGGAAATTTGTATTTAGAGAGCATTTTTCGACATGGGTTTAAAGATTTCTTTCTTAGAAATCATTAACTGGACATTAACTTTCTTAGCCACATCTTGAGGAGTATCATGGTGATCTAAGGAAGGTGTTGGAAGAAGAACATGAAGAGGAGAATAATAGTTAAGGGCATATCTTGTTTAGGAGTTAAATCAATCATATTTTTAATGCCTTGTTCATTGATACCAAGCCCTAAACCCTTATAGCCTTGTTTATCCACCATAGTATATCCAGTAGTGTACATATCTTGCAAAGCTTCTATGGGAGGTGATTGATTATGGTCTTCATGAGAAAATGTTGTGTATGGTAGAATGATCGGTTGAGAAGAGGTTTCTTTGATTTTCCCTTTAATATCATCATGGATCGGATAAGAAGGGGAAGGTAAATGGAAGAATTATTGAACATCGGCATCATGAACCTTAGCTTGAGCCCCATCATAAGTGTGAGAGTAACTAGGGATAGAAGATGGAGAAATAGAAATAGGAATATTTGGAATTAGATTAGGATTGATAGGATGAGGATTAGGAGGATTAGGAATGATAGGATTAGGATTATAAAGATAGTAAATGGGATATCATCTACCTAATTCTTCACATAATCCAAAAGAGAAATAAGTCTACTACACAAATCCTTGATGAAAGTTTTGAAAGTAGGAAGACTAGTATTAGTTAATATCAAAATAGCATAAGCAAGTGACACGTTAAGATTAAAAAACATGATGAAATGGATGATACTTTCATAAACATCATAAGTACTATAAAGAGATGCTAAAAGAAGCATAATGAGAAAAATAGCCATACCCCAAAGCATCTTAAAGATCTTCCTAGTGAATGAAATGCAAGAAATGTTTTTATATTTTTATGAGTATGCAAATTTTTTGTTTATTTTATTGTTTTAAAATCAAAGATGATAAAATAAAGATAATTTAATATGCATGCAAGATCTAGCATAAAAGATGTAAATCTAACACCAAAAAGAAAAAGTTGTCTATCGCGGGTTCACCAAAATGTAACATAAGAAATATTACATTTAAAATGTTTGTATATGAAATAGATGTATTTGAAATGTAGGGGAAACTAAGATGTTTCCTTTTTATCCTTAGATATATAAATGAAGGATCAAAATTGATTAATCCTAAAGGAAGGATCAATGCATAAATGAATCAATCATTTGGAAATAAGAGCAAAGAGGAAGATCTTAAATACCCCTTTAAAGGAAAGAATGTGTGATAGATCTAGAAAGATTAAGAAATTTTAATTGAGATGAATAGAAGGAAAGTATTAACCTTGAAATGTTGCAGATCTGAAGAATGTTATTTTCAGGGGTCTGCACTTAGTTTCTACAAAATTTGAGACCGGATGTAGAATAGAAACACAAAGACAAACAAAACACACAAATCTTTTTTTTGTTCTAACATAGTTCTGATTTTGACCCTCAAGTCAATGTCACCATTAACCTAGAATTTTTGATTTTGACCTAGGGTATAATTGACCTAAAAATTCTCCGACAGGAAACCTATTTTTGAATCCTGAAAGTTTTCCAAAAAGGGTATCCAAATCTACACTCTGATCCACTATTTCGAACCTGTACCTACAAGAAAAATGGATTTGTTTGTTGGGGGGAGGGGTTTGCCTTAGTCAAACCTATTTAGGAATTAACAATTAATAATTAAAATAAAGAATGCTATCAAGTAGTAGAAGAAAATCTAATAATGAAGCTATGATATTAAATATATATGCAATTGTATTTTGAATGTGAACAAGTATGTAAATATGAAGGCTTGGGCTCAATATTAGAAACCATAAACCTCCATGATTGTATACTTGGAATCCACATTGAAGAGAGAATGGATGAATCTTGATGATGCACAAAGGATCTTGAAGGAAGATCACACCACCATGATGGATAGATCTAGGGCTTGAATGATGAATCTTGAATTCTTGAACCAAATCCCTTCAAAGGCTTGAAAGCTTGAATCCTTGATCTTCAATGGAGAACTTAAATGCTTAGGAGGAAGACTTGAACACTTTGAAATCTTGAAAACAAGTAGAACAATGGATGCTTGAACTTATTTCTTGATGAATTCTTGTTTAGAGATACTTAGTGCTTTGTTGATGATTCGTACTTGATTTGATAATTTGTGTTTAGAGAAAATGAGAGGAGAAAACTTCCTTATATATGAAAATAGGGCACAATCTTCTAGAGAGGCCTACAGGAGAATTAAATTCAAATTAGACCTGTATCCCTAGAAGAGGACCTATATTAAATATAATTTAAGGATCATCTCTTTGAAACCCAAAATAGCTGACTTGGAAGCGGGAAATGAACTTTTGACTACCTCTGGTAGCTGATAGAATTTTAAACTTGAAAGGGGGACCCAGGTCAAGGTCGAGGTCATCCTTGACCTAGGTCAAGGTTGAGGTCGACCTTGACCTAGGTCAAGGTCAAGGTTGAACTTGACCCAGGGAGTCAAAACCCCTGGAAAATATGCCAGATGGGAGGGATGGTGCCTGGAGAGGCCCAATCAGGGTCCTAAACAGTCACAGAAGTAGGAGAGGGTACAGAAATGATGGGACAATATGATGATGGTAAAAAACACCCCCTAAGGAGGGCTAAACATTATTAACATGGAAGTGTTTCCATTTTAAGATGATACACCTTGTTTCCAATTAATTTAATGGTGGCATAAGAAAGATCAAGTTGTACATGTCCACCTACTCCTGCTACCCATTTTCTTGACAACACAATCCCATAATGAGGTTGATTATCCACTACAACTATATCTATCTTATATATAGCTTATGGGAAAGCATAAATCTTAACTTCTACATCCTTCATAGTTCCTATAATAGGGACCTCCCTATTTTCCATAGCAAGGGGTCTACCTTGTTGGAAAGTGATAGTTTTTGTATGGTATGAGACACTTATGGGTTGTCATTTATGGAAATGAATCTGGTATATTGATCTCTTGGAATGAAGTTCAGTTTTGGAGACAGAGTCTTCAAAATGACTAAGTACAAAAGCAAAAATATAGAGTATGACAGCATTGTTTTGGCTAGCGAAGATTGAGTACGACGTTTGATGATGAGAAAAATTAGAGGAAGATACTATGGAGTATGTATGACCTCCACCTAAAATTGATTTGGTTTTGGAGATGATTAGAGTGATCTAGAGAGATTTTAAGACATGCCCAGACAGCAGAACAGTGTAACAGAGCAGTTGAACAAGTAGCGATAAATCAAGGAGTATGTCGTGGACTCCTGGAAAGATAAGTTGCATTATGATTTTGGATAACCTATATTTTGGTTATGTAAGAGTTCTGATTTTTTAATTACTCTTTTCATTATTAATTATATTTTGTATTGAGAGCCGACTATGTAATATTAATTAAGAGAGCCAACTTGATGATGATGATATATATATATATATATGAATAATTTTTTTAAATCAAAGAGATATAACATGATGAGGAGAGAATAAAGGATATGTATGTATGTGAATGGAAGATGCTAGATAATTGGTTGACAGAGATCATTGAAGAGCTATGACTGGAACTATCTAAGCATTGCAGATGCTTGTTTTGTTCATTATTGAGAACACTTTGTAACAAAAATATTATTGTAAGAGTTGTAAGCTCAGTTGGCCCCTAATAGGGTATTGTATACCTTTAACAAGAAAATGTACTATGTAATATTTAGCTCCTAACAAGGCTAGGTCTCCTAACAGGGACACTATACTTTAGTGCATTCGTGTGGGTACCATCCCCACCAGGGTATTCCCTTGGCCAGGGTTTTCTTGACAAAAAATAATGGTGTTATGAGTTATGTGTTATTTTTTTATGTTCTTTTCATATTAGTAAGCTTATGGTTTATTTGGAATTGGTTTAATTTTAATTTAAAGTGTTGTAATACTAATTCACCCCCCTCTAAGTATTAATCAATCCTAACAATTGGTATCAGAGCTATTGGCCCTTGGAGAGAAATTCTAATAGCTTAAGGGAGATTAGAATGGATTCAGATAATTTTGAAGCAGCATTTGAAGACCTTGATAAAGCAAAAGCAGAAAATAGTGACTTGAGATTCAATTTAAGAAAAGATGAGGGATTCATCAAGAAACTAAAGGATCAGCTTGAACTTTCCAGAAATTAGAGACAATATCTTATGGTTCAAATAAAACAAGATTTAGACAATGATAATTCAGATTAGATAAAGCAACTTGAACAAGAGAATGATACTTTGAAGCTTGAGAGTGAGACAATGGCTAAAGAGATTAAACAAGAAAAGAATGTTAAGAACAAGACTGAAGAAGCTTTGAAGGATGCTAATATTATGATGGGACAAATGAAGATTGACCTTGACCATTATAAGAACAAGTATCTAGAATTAGAGAAATATAATAAGATCATAAAAGGTGAACTTGTTGAGACAAAGAAACACATTGAGAAACTTCACATGAGAAGTGACTTGATTGATGAATAGAGAGACAAACAAAAATCTAAAGGTGATATGACTGGTATTGGCTTCATGAGGCTGAACTTTCTAAGAATCAAGAAGAAAAATATGATGTAAAGATTGATGAAGAAAAACCTATTCTTGAAGAACCTAAAGAACAGATCAGACCTTTCAAATGTAGATGTTTTGGATGTAACAAGTTTGGAAACATGAAGAGAGATTGTAGAGGTAATACCCCTTTCAGAACTTTTTCTAGTTATTTTTTTAATTTCAATGCATATGGTCACAAGAAAGTAGAATCCAGGAAACCTGATCAATCTAGATACAGGAAATATTACACTAGAGAAGAATCAGTAGCTAAGATCACATGTTACAAATTTAATGACCTTGGACACATTGCAAGGAATTGTAAGTTGCAAGTTAATCAGAACATAAAACCTCCTATATGCTACAAATGTAACAATCTAGGTCATATAGCAAAGTTTTGCAGGTATAATGGAGTAAATAACAGAAGAGTTCCACCTCCTATGGATACAAAGAAGAACGACAGTGATACTAGTAAGATTCTTGTTGAATACAAGACTGATTTTGACAATTGTTTCAAGAAAGAAGAAGATAACAATAGTGGTAAGGTATGGACAGTCAAAGAGTCTAGTGAGATATTGGTTCAGGGAGAGACAGTAGATGCTACTGGATCTTTGCTTGATGCTAACAAGGTAGAATCGACCTAAATGGCCAATCATAGCCTTAGGGGGAGCATTGGATGATCCCAATAGATTATAGCCAGCCCCTGATTCTGGGGAGTAAGCTCTAGTGAGCTTAGTTGTGATATGTGAAGACATAATACAACTTATATCTATGAGCACAACATCGGATGATGCATATTCTATGATCGTAGGATTTAAAATTGACTGGACAATGCACAATGTTAAGTATATTGGGTAATGTGTATCTTACACTTAATGATGAATAAAAGGACATATGAGGTACCTATTTCTTAACTATTTGAAGAGCAACGACCTAAGGAGAATAGAGATCAAAATTTTTTTGACTATCTAACAGCTATATTGCATTATCGATCGAAGCAGGAATTTAGAATTCAGTGTAATTGAGGTATTTACATCATCTACTCATATAGAAGCTATGGATGCACCTTTTATTTATGATGTTTTAGATCGACCTAGCTACAAATTCAAGTAACATCTATTTAAGTCTTGTGAGTATGACCCTGAATGAGCATTTTCCCAGACACCGCACGACGTCTTGCATGTAGAGGATATTAGGGCATACATTCATTGCAAGTATGACAGATTGGGTGTTGATGAGATTTCTACAGAAATGGAATACATGACTCATAATGGAAAAATTAAGGATGAATACAAACCCATAGATGATTTGAGCATTATGAAAATATTGGATCTATATGAGTTTAGCAAAGAGGAATGGTTTAAAATCTTACTTAGCAGAGTTCATGATCAGTTCATTTGGATAGGAGAGCAACCTATAAATATATGTAGTCAATTGATTCATGAGATAATTGGGTTGGACAACACTATATTTATCCCTATGGCTTAGAAGAACATAAAGAAATAGGTAAAAACCTTAACACATTCTAAAAGGGACAGGCGAGCTATGACAGTGAATGATATTTTCTTACAGGATGTCAGATTGACAGCTATGATACTTGGATACAAATTATCTTATAGAAGTAGACCAAATTTAGTTTCTGCAAGAGTCATTATGATGTCTTACAGAATGGTGAAATAAATTACTAAATATAACCTATGCAAGGTTCTGGCACAACAATTCTTGGTGAATGTGAAACTGGTTAAGAAAGATAAATCTAAGACCTTTAGATTTGGATCACTCCTAGTTCATATGTATATCTACATTGAACACAAGTTTCTAGACATGCACAGTAGAGCATGGAGAGAAGGGATACCTACTGGTATTTAGACATCATAGAGCTACTGATGACAAAATAGCACATGGGTTGATGGTGAACTGTTTGGCAGGATCAAGATTATTTAGAGGAAAATGAGAGAAAGAGTCATAATTCTTGAAGAGTTAGTTGAGAAATACAAGGATACAATTTCTTTCATGGTTGAAACTTATTGTGTATGCTTTGAAGCAGTTGTACCTAGGAAGAAATGGTGTTACCCTATGGTTTATGAAGTCAGTTTAGAAGTTATAACTATGTAGATTGAACATGTGTTGGCATCTTAGGTAGGTTCATCTAAAGAGAGATGGAGCACCTATGAAGAAAAATTAGCTAAAGTCAGAGAAGATAAAACTAGAGGGATGAGGAAAAGAAAAGTGGAAAACATTATTGATGATTATGGAGCAGAGGTAGGTTTAAGAAAATAAGAGATGAGAGAAGTAAGGAAGAAGATAGTAGAGAGATCTTCTGGATTGGCAAGCACTACTACTACAACCCTTCCACCTCCAGAGATTGAGTAGGTAACTAGTCCACCTTCTACAATAATTGATGTAACCACCCCTTCACCACCACAGAAGACATCACAGGAAGAGGTTGTAAAGCTTGTACCTCAAAGAAGCACAAGATCCACTAAACTGGATTCACCTCCTAAGGAACAGAGGACTGAAGGAGAAGAGAAGAAAAATGAGAAAGAGACCACAAGAGACAGACATGTGTGGAAACCTGATTTGAAGATGTTGGAGAAGAGAGATATTTAGAAAGGTAAGCTTGTTTCTATGATCAAATACTATGACAGGTATGAGGAATTTGATAAACTAAAGATTGAAGAGATAGTAGTAAATCATATACTTGTTTCCAAGAAGAATCTAGAGTTAGAGGGAAGTATACTTGAGGAACTATATGGTAGATTGGAAATAAGGAAACATCTTTCTCACATTGATATAAGGCTCTTAGGAATCAAGATATTGATGACATGTTTCCAGTAGTTTCAATACAAGAGAGAGAAAGAATACTTAATGCACTCAAACCCTTATTGAGAACAAAAGAAAGATTAGTAAAAATTATGGGTAGGAAGTATGAAAAATTTATAGAAGAGACTCATAAAGCATTGGATCAGATACTCATGAGTGATATTCCTGAGAACATTTCACCTCCTAAACATACTACGCCTACACCTATAGGAATTGGTGAATGTTCTAAGGCAGATGAGGTAAGTTTTGAGATGAGAAAAGATGTCATGCGACTATGTTTTTATGTTTCTGGTGTGCCTATGACCCTTGACACTTCACTTGATGAGAAGGACCCATTTGAAGAAAATATTGACAACATAGTGGCTGATGAAGTGGAAGAACAGAAAGAGGAAGAGCATAAATTTGAGTCTAAAGAGATACGTGAGACAGATCAAGAAAAAGAGGAAGAGGCAAGAGTTGAGGTAAAACAATAACCAGACACATCTACTACTCTATTGTTGGCAAGTAAGGATAAAACTTTAAGTATTGATGTTGACAGTATGGATGAGGATGAATTGATGAGACTATCCTTCATCGCATTCACTAAAGAAAAAGAAAGATCTGAGCATAAAGGAGATAAGAAAACTAAGGTAATCACTAGAGAAGTTAATAGTGTGAACAAACTTCTCCCAATACCTATTGTATTTCAAGAAAAGTATGACGTAGATAATTTGAGTTTGGTACTAGATGACTTTGATAGTCACTATGAATCTTTAGTGATAATTGTGAAGAGAAGACAGAGCAGAGTTATCAAGAAAAGAAGTTGAAGGAATTTTTCCACTCTATTTCATGGGACTTGGGAATTTTGAGAACAACTACATCTAAGGCCATAAATTGTGTCACACATGGAAGGATACTATACAGCTATTGTATAAATCCTATCAGACATATTCAGAACATTGAAGATATTTTAGAAAATGAAAGAGCTACACTGAATAGAATGATGGATAGTTGTGAGACCTCCTCACAATCTATATTAGAGATGGACAGAGAAATAACAAATATTTATGACAAGATGAATGTATTGGATATTGAGAAAGGGAGAGTCATGACAAGATTTGGTCTGTTGAAGAGTCTAATCACTTCTTAGCTATCAATTCTTGAAGTTCATTTATATGATATGGAGAAGATTGTTGATTCATTGACACATTCTATGCCCACATACCTAAAGGTAGTAGAGACATCATCCTATGCATTGAATGGACTAATTCATATTAGTAATTTGTTGATTGATTCATGGAGCACTGAAGTGAAGATCATGGAAGACACCTTCCAAGATGTACTAAAATAGGTGAGCAAGCACTGAAAATCTATATTTTTGTAAATTTTGGATGCACCTTTGTCATTTTTTTCAAAGGGGGTGAAGAGAAGAAAAATGAGCTAAGTAGAAAATAAAATATATATATATATATATATCTAAAAAGAAAAAAGGAGAGAGTTTTTTGTGTTAGGACACTTAATCATTTTTTGCTAAGTGTTGTCATCAATGCCAAAGGGAGAGATTATTGGAAAGTGATATTTTTTGTATGGTATGAGACACTTATGGGTTTTCATTTATGGTAGCACATCTGGTATATTGATCACTTGGAATGAAGTTTAGTTTTGGAGACATAGTCTTCAAAATGACTAAGTACAGAAGCAGAAATACAGAGTATGACAGCATTGTTTTGGCTAGTGAAGATCAAGTACGATGTTTAATGATGAGAAAACTTAGAGGAAGATACTATGGAGTATTTATGACCTCCACCTGAGATTTATTTTGTTTTGGAGATGATTACAATGAGCTAGAGAGATTTGAATACATGCACGGACAATAGAACAGCGTAATACAGCAATTGAACAAGTAGCGATGAATCAAGGAGTATGTCATGGACTCCTAGAAAGATAAATTGGATTATGATTTTGGATAGCCTATATTTTGGTTATGTAAGAGTTCTGACTTTTTAATTACTCTTTGCATTAATAATTCTATTTTGTATTGAGAGCCGACTATGTAATATTAATTAAGAGAGCCGACTTGATGATGATAAAGATATATATATGAAGAATTTTTTTAAATCAAAGAGATATGGCATGATGAGGAGAGAAGAAAGGATATGTATGTATGCGAATGGAAGACACAAGAGAAAAGGTTGATAGAGATCATTGAAGAGCTATTATTGGAACTATCTAAGCATTGCAGATGCTTATTTTGTTCATTACTAAGAACACTTTGTAACAGAAGTATTATTGTGAGATTTGTAAGCTCAATTGGCCCTTAACAGGGTTTTGTATACCTTTAATAGGGTTTATATTCCTTTAACAAGTAAATATACTATGTAATATTCAGCCCCTAATAGGGCTAAGTCTCCTAACAAGGACGCTATACTTTAGTGCATGCTTGTGGCTACCATCCCCACCGGTTTTTTCCCTTGGCCAAGGTTTCCTTTACAACAAATAATGGTTTTATGAGTTCTTTGTTATTTTTTTGTTTTCTTTTCATTTCAGTAAGCTTATGGTTTATTTGGAATTGGTTTAAGTTTAATTTAAAGTGTTGTAATATTGATTCACCCCCCCCCCCTCTTAGTATTACTCAATCCTAACATACCTGAGATGGATCTTGGGTTATATTATTTCCCACATAAATCATAGGGGTTTTTTCCTTCATTTTCCACCTTAGATTATGTATTTTTCTGAGAGCTTATTGGTATTTTGAGAGCATCAGAGAACAAGGACATCATTGTCTCTCTATGGTCTTTAATCTTGAACATTTTGACTAAGGGCACTGAAACCTTCATTTAAGTTAAGGTTTGAACCATGTCAAACACTAGAAAATTTGCTAAAGTATAAACAGATAACTTAACATTATCAGACATAAACTGGCACTACTTTTGTCCAATATTTGTCTTAGATGAACTAGTACCCTTAGATATTGTATTAGATTCATCTTTCTCTTCAAAGTGAACCTTCTTCATCTTTGAATACTTAATATCATTTTTATTTACATTCTCATATACTTTCTTATGAGAATCCTCTTTAACAAACTATGCACTAGGTCTACCCTGATCTGGTTCAACATTTCTATTTCTCAATCCATAATTACTTCTTTCTTGAGCTATTGCAACAATAGTAAGTGACCTTACCTCTTAATCATTAGGTCTTTGGATTTGAATATGATCATCCTCAACATTTACAACATTAATGGTACATTGTTGTTCATCATCTGAATCAAAAAAAAATTGTTCATTTTGGGTAGCCAAGATTCTTCTTCGTTGCTCTATGTCATAATCCTCCCCTCCATCTTCAGAAGAATCATATCCATTTTTTGTGTCATTACTAATCATGAACATATTTAATTTTCCATTTTCTTCACTCTTTGATCCTTGATCAACATCATGAGGGATTAATTCTAAAATAGATTGAGCTACAACACATTGATAGGGAGAATGAGGCATATTAAAAGCTACACACCAAGTATTATCTTCCAAATTATTTGTACTATCTCTCTATAATGGACCAAGTGTTTCTTTGTCACTTGAAATTTTGGGATTCTCCTAAACTGGCTTACCATCTTTCCAATTAGTATTATAAGGTATATCTTGCCACCTCTTGGGTCTATCCTGCCTTTGGAAGTTATTTCTATCATTTTAAAATGCTTTCTCATTTTTGGAAACCTTGTAGGTGAGATCCTTAACTACATTCATCAATTTTTATATCTTATCTTCTTCCTTTGGGACCTTATTCTAATGTCCTTTAGGATTTTTTAGTATATTAAAATGATCTTGCCTTCCTAGCTTCCCAGAAGCCTTCCTATTACTCTCCACAATGATGATAATTCTCAAAGAATCCCTCAAGGTCTGAGGGTTTTAATCTCTTAGGATGTATGCTATCTTTGAATCAAAGGCATTGAAATAAGTAGTCATACAAAAATATTCTTCAAGTCTCATCATCTAAAACAACCTATACATAGCCTTTTGAAATCTAGCATTAAAACTAGTCACAACTCCATTTTCAGATTTTATAATGTTATTGAATTCATTTAACATAAAGATGAAATTGGTTTTGTCACCATATTTCTCTCTAAAACACCTTTCAAACTCCTCCCAAGAACATATTCCTATTGCAGGAATCCCTCTATACAAATCCCTTGCATCCTCAATTAAAGATTGCACAAATAATCTCATGATTACATCGTCATGTTCAACTTCATAATTATTAATTATATCATAAAAGGATTTCAAATATTCTTCAACATTTATGGCATTTTTTCCTTCAAAATTACCCAAATTTTCTCTAAGTTCATTTGGAACGGGGTTAGTGAAACTAGGAATTCCATCAAAGAACAGTTTCCTATACTTCTCCATATGAATGGGTCTTCTCTAAAAATTTCCCAGCAGTAGAAACACCACCAGTACTTTCTCTAGTATTTTGTGCATTTGAGATTTGGGGTTGATTATCATTTTTCATAATTACTCCATGACCATACCCCATGCTTGTTGTTCCATCCATTTGGTTACATTGATTAACTTGAGCAGGATTATGCAATCCAACATTCTCTTGGATCTTTTGGCCTAAAATAGGAACACTCAAAACATTAGATGGACCAGCAAGAGATGAAACATTATTTAAGGTTGAGGCCTTCAGGAAATTAATCTTTCTTTTCAATTCTACATTATCGGCTTCTACCTCAATTCTCTCCAATTCTTTAGCCAGGATTTATTTCTCCTTCCTTGCCTTTTCTAATTCAATCTCATCATGAGACATTCCTTGTGATACTTTATTTTGGTTCACAGTGTAAGCACCTTGATGTTAAACAATCTTTGCTTCAATTATTTTATGTTTTCCCCTATCTAAATAAGGCCATTAGGGCTGAAATTTTTGTTGATGACCATCTAAGTTTACTGGTTTTTTAGTGAAATCTATGCCTATCATTTAACTTTTCCCTTAGTTGTCTATCCAGGATTCCTATCTAAAAATTATCTCACAACAGGATCAGTATCATCTATTGGCAAGTTGACTTCCTGAGGATGCATGACTCATTTTGTGTTGTCATCATGGAAAAAAAGTCATGTTTAGTTTCTATCTTGAAAGATAAAATGACTATGGAAAACAGGACAGACAGAGATACTCAGCGATCAGCACATCAGCGCACGTGCAAGAGAATCAATTCAGTGTATGTGCATTCAGATATATGTTGTATGACACGTGGAAATGCTACATCCAAACACGCATAGTACAAAACAATAGTACAACAAAGTTACAGGCAGATCAGTAGACCAACAGTCCAGAAGACAGAGCATGGAAGCTGACTACTATTTTGATCAGCATGAATTATTTTGTAATGTAATGGCTAAGTACCTTTGGTTCTATGTTTGTAATGATGTAATTATCATTTTAGTAAACACGCTTGAGCCAACTTGTTCGAAATCATTGTATATTTTTTTTTAGGGAGGACTAAGTGTTTTGTTTTGGGTCGCGCCTATTTGGATATGAACATATAAGTATGTAATGTCAATTAATGTAACAATTGTCAATTATTATGCAAGAGGAAGATATAGAGGGACAGTATAATGAAGTCAGTATATGATATAGCTCTTTAAGAGAGTAAGAGCATTCACGCATACATGAAACTGATCAAACAACAGCGTCATCACAGAAATTCATTTTGATATAGTGCATATCATCTTTCAGAAGGTTCTAACCTTCATCCTATTGGGCAGTGAGCCTAGGTAGTGAGCCATATAACTTTAATAGGGTTTTGTAAAAGACTCCTAACAGGGTCAGACCTTTAACTAGGTCATTGTACTCAAATTGTAAAGACTGCTTCTAAAAGGGAAAAGGAACTTTAACAGGTTCATTATACCTAGTACAATATTTGTGGGTACTAATTCCCACCGGAGTTTTCCTCTGATCAAGGTTTCCCCATAATCATATCATGTGTTATGAGTTCCTATGTTAAGCTTCAGTCTATGTATGTTTGATTTATGTTTAAGTTGCTGAAAAGTAATTAATAGACAAACACTAATTCACCCCCCCCCCGGGCGCTCTCAGTGTTTCCAAAAATTGGTATCAGAGCTCTGGTCCTCAGAAAATAATTTTAACCACTTGAGGAGATCATGGACTCAGTAAAAGAAAAACATTTGAAAAAGAATCTTGAAGCAGCTCTTGAAGATCTTGATAGATCTGAAAAAGAAAATGAAGAACTCAGACTGAAATTTGATGGCTCACAAATGCTTATCAAGAAACTAAGAAAAGATTTGAAAGATTGTTCTACAAGTGACTTAGGGAAAATGATCAAAAAGATAAATGAAGATAATATGTCTCTGAAAGATAAAGTTGAGAATCTAGATGAACAGCTCACAGACAGCCAAATTGCTATTGAAGAAAAGATCAAAGAAAGAAAACAACTAGATGATGAACTTTTAAAAGCAAACATGAAAGTTCTGGAATTGGAAAACATAAAAAAGAAGTTGGAATCTGAATTAATAGAAGCAAAGGATAAGATTGATAAAATCCACACAAGTTCTTATTCACTTCAATCTTAGCTCAATGCACAAAAGAAAAAAGGTGACACTACTGGTCTTGGATTCAATATAACACAAACTGAAGTCAATTCATTACAAGAAAAAGAGAAACCTCTTGAAGCATCTTTAGAAGCAAGGAAAGTAGAAAATGTTGAAGAGATTAAAGCAGATCTACCTAAAAGGGAAATCAAGAAAGTTAACAGAACTTGTTATGCATGCAACAAACATGGTCATTTGGCAAGAGATTACAAAAAGGTAAGGCCCTTTAAAGGTTATTGTTTCTCTTGTAATAAATTTGGTCATAGGGCTATACATTGTAGAACAAATAAGAGAAATCAACCTCAAAGGAATCTGCAAAACACTACATGTCAGATATGTAACTACAATGGACACACAAGAAAGCAATGCAGCATGATGAACAAGAGCATCTAACCTCCTATCATTTGTCACACATGTGGAAAGGCTGGACACATCTCAAGGTTTTGTAGATCCAAAACTCAAAAGCAACAAGATCCTAAGAAATCACTATTTGAAGAGAAAGGAGAAGTTAATTTTGTTCAAGAAAATGAAGATTCAAGAAAAATTTGGGTTGAAGTAAAGAAGGACAATGGTGTTGATAAAGTAGTTGATGCATCCACAGTGGACGCACCCTCTACTTTTTCTTGAATAGACCTTCTAGGTCTTAGGGGGAGCTATTCTAGCCCAGGACCCTTATGCAGTTGGTATTCTCACCTCTGAGTATGTGCCTATGAAATCATGGTTACAAGAACATAATATTGATATGTGCATTCACGCACTGTTTAAAATGCATCGAGATCTAAGTTTCAAAATCTCTAAGTAATTTGCGTATGGTTGCAAACATTAAATGCGGTAGATTGTATAAAAGAAAATAAGTGTTTGATCTTCCTCACACTTGCATTCAAGAGCATAGAATTTTGAGAGCATTGGAGCACTAGACATCAAGGCACAGAAGCATAATAGATTTGGCAGTTAAGCGAATGGACAAGAAGTTTGAAACGGAACCCTAACAGTCACACCATTTTAGAATTTTATGAAACCCTACTTAAGCAAGTTCCAATTAAGTATGGTGACCCCAGTTGTGTTTGATATAGCAGAAAGGAAGAGATTTGTATTCAAGAGGCATCCATTCAAATCCATACTAGATGATGTGGAAGGGGCTTTCTCTAAAACCCCACTAGGTGTTGTTCACGTGGAAGATATCCACACGTATATTTACTGTAACAAGGAAATAGTAGGAGATGTCAACATAGCCACTCATATGGGATCAATGATGAAACCTAATTACACATTCAAGGATGAGTTCACGCACTTGACAGATAACCCTATTTTTGAATACTCAAATGTGCATGAGTTTGATGAGCCAAAGTGGGTGAAGATTTTGTTAAGAAGAATACATGATGATCTTTATTGGATTGGTGAGGTCCCTATACGCATCACTACAGACCTAATCCATGAATTAACTAGACTTCCCAAGACTGGACCATTTTTCCTATGGGTAAGGATGTCAAGAAACAAATTGAGCAAGTTTGTCCATCTAGAAGTGACAAGCGTGGAATGACAGTTGACCCTATCAAAGAAGATGACATAAAACTCTTAACAATGATACTTGGGTATAAGTTTCAGCAAGAAAGTAGGTTGAACAGTGTCTCTACAGCAACAGTCCTAGTAGCTATCAGAATGGTGAAGGACAACACTCAATACAACCTATGTGAGATCTTGTGCGGTCAATTGATTGACAACATTCGAATTATCAAGCATGACAGGAGCAAGACATTCAGGTTTGGATCTTTGATCATCTACTTGTATTTCCATATAGTTGGAAAGATTGTAAACCTTTACCTAGATAGGAGCAAACCCACAATGTCTCAGATTTCTCTTAAGGTCACTTTAGAGAGCAGTGCAAGGGATGCCATGGATATGGATATAAAGACATTCGGGATCAAAATGCAGAATAGGTTCAGACTATCTAAGAAGATAGTTGACAAATACAAGGATACCATATGTTTCATGGTAGAAATAGATTGCACATGCATGGAGGCAGTTGAACCTAGAACCAAATGGATTCATCCTCTTCGTTACAAAGTGGAAGGACATGTGTTAGAATGATATGTGCAAGTTCTATTGTCAACGCCCAAAGATCCTAATGAGCCTAGGTGGGGCACTTACAGAGAGAAGACCAATGAAGTGGATACTATCTTACATAGTACTGATAATAAAAGGAAAGCATCTAGAATTACATCTAACATACTGAAAGTTCATGGAGTCACTCAAGAAGATCTTGACAAAGCAAGAGATGCCAAGATAGCAAAAGAACTTGAGAAAGCTAAACAGATCCAGAAGAAGAAGTAGAGAGCACCTCTGCGCCCTCTACCACCATTGACTTAGATTCATCTCCACTGTCTACACCAAGCAAGAAGACTAGAGGAAGAAAATAGGTGCCCACAAATCACCCATCCTCAAGGAACACTTAGAGAAAAGCAAAGAATACTCAAGCTCCTCCTGACGTAGGATTTAGACCTAGTCTAAATGTGTTGAGGAATAGGATTGTAAATGAGGGGAGATTAGATACACTTTCTAAAGTCTATGACAAATATCAAGAAATTAATAAGACAGTGATACCAGATCAGTTATGGAACTTATTGGAGATCATGAAAGTACATGCAATAGAGGAAGACATGAGGATAAGAGAAGAAACATTGGAAACTCTTCTCCCTCTATGCTCGCATGATGAAAAGGTTATATTATTAGATCTGGTGAAGCCTCATCTCCGAACTAAGACAAGGACCTTACAGATTATGAACAAAGAATATGAGCATATAGGAAAGGAGACTAAAAAGGCATTTGCACAAGTGTTTATGGATAGACACATGTATCCACCAATGGCACCCACAGCAAAAGATACTCCAGCTCCTCCCAAACAGGTTACAAAACTAGTGATTCAGATAGAACCTATGATAGGTCCACAGGTTTCAGCGCCCATAGTGACAATAACTTCTGATACAGATAAAGACTCAGAAGACACTATAGTAGTTGACAATGTCAAGATATCCATGACTGCATCTGAAAAAGATATGGACAAAGTTGATAAGGCATTTGTAAGCACTGAAGAAATGTGCACTGATGATACCTCTGCACAACAAGATGAAGTTCCCATCAATGATCAAATTGACATAAATAAAGATACTCAAGGTGAAAAGACACCAATAAAAGAGAAACCAGTAAAGGTTGAATGCATGGATACAAGTCAGAATACTATAATCTCACCATCCACTCAACCATCTACCTCATTGTTGTCAAGGTTAACTCCTGATTCAGCAAGTTTGGATGCATGGGGAGAAGAAGAACTAATTAAGATCAGTGTTCTTGCTATAGAAAATGAAAAAGAGAAACAAGTGATGAGAAATTCTCACTTTTTGGAAACAGTATACATATTGAATGACTTAGTGCCTGCTGATCAGAAAGTAGCTAAAGTCCAATCAGTTGAAGATGTGGACAACATTTTGTCAAACTTCAAATCACACTGTATAAGCTTAGTAGACTCTACTACTAAGATTGTAGAACATGAATACAAGAAGGAGAGACTGAGTGATTTGGTAAAGAACTTTACCTTAGACTTTAACTCCTTAAAAATTGGGCAATCCATACTAAAAGAGTTGGCAGCTAAAGGAAACAGAATCATAGCAAACTGCATGGACATAGTGAAGTTCACCTCTGAGCACACCAAAAAGGTAGAAGAGGTAGATTTAATGGTGGATAGAATCATAAAATCATTTGAATCATCCACACAAGACATGAACATATGCAATAATGTCTATCAAGGACAGTTGGATAAAATTGAGAAGGCAAAATTGGAAATCAGCAAGATAAGAATAAGACAACCCCAATTGATAAATGCACTTGCACCATCTCTAGCAGTCCTTAATGAGAAAATTAAATAGATTAATGACACCATGGAGACATATGATCAAGTTCCTTGCATGGATCTAATAAAAATGGAGAAACTAACATATGCCCTATGCGCGCATCTTCAGACAGTTGGTGCTATGAAAGTATTTTGGCAGAAAGAGATTCAATCTCTTCAAATTGTATACCCTAAAGTTTACATGGAGTAAGTATGTAGAAGACTTACTAGTTTTTGTACACCTTTGTCATTAATGGAAAAGGGGAAGTAATATAGAATGTGTATATGCAGAAAAGTATATGTATATATCAATAAGATGTTATGATATACAAGTTACATTTTGTGTTAAGTCATTTTGAGTAACTTGGCCACATTCCTTTGTTGCCATAAATGACAAAAGGGGAGATATTTGGAAAGATTACTTCCTAAGGATGCATGACTCTTTTTGTGTTTTCATCATGGAAACAAAGTCATGTTTAGTTTTATCTTGAAAGACAAAATGACTAAGTATGGAAAACAGGGCAGACAGAGATACTCACCAATCAGCACATCAATGCATGTGCAAGAGATCGAGTCAGCATATGCACATTCAGATATATGTTGTATGACACATTTAAATTCTACATCCAGACATGCATAGTACAGAACAACAGTACGACAAATTTATTGGCAGATCAGTAGACCAGCAGTCCAAAAGACAGAGCATGGAAGCCAACTACTGTTTTGATCAGCATGAATTATTTTGTAATGTAATGGCTAAGCGCCTTTGGTTCTATGTTTGTATTGATGTAATTATCATTGTAGTAAACACACTTGAGCCGACTTGTTTAGAAGCATTGTATATTTTGTTTTAGGGCCGACTAAGTGTTTTGTTTTGGGTCACGCTTATTCAGATATGAACATATAAGTATGTAATGTAAAGTAATGTTACAAGCATCAATTATTATGAAAGAGGAAGATATAGAGGGATAGTATAATGAATTAAATATATGATATATCTCTTTAAGAGAGTAAGATCATTTGCACATACATGGAACTGATCAGACAACAGTGTCATCACAGCAGTTCATTTTGATATAGTGCATATCATCTTTCAGAAGGTTGTAGCCTTCATCCTATTGGGAAGTGAGCCTCGGTAGTGAGCCATATACCTTTAATAGGGTTTTGTAAAAGACTCCTAATAGGGTCAGACCTTTAACCAGGTCATTGTATTCAAATTGTAAAGACTTCTTCTAATAGGGCAAAGGAACTTTAACAGGTTCATTATACCTAGTACAATATTTGTGGGGACTAATTCCCACCGGGGTTTTCCTCTGATCAAGGTTTCCTCATAATCATATCATGTGTTATGAGTTCTTATGTTAAGCTTCAATCTATGTATGTTTGATTTATGTTTAAGTTGTTGAAAAGTAATTAATAGACAAACACTGATTCACCCCCCCNTTCCCCCCCCCCCCCCCCCACTCTCAGTGTTTCCAACATCATCCCTTTTCACCTTATGTCCATTAAAATATTTAATCTCTGTAATTTGTCTCCTTAATCTATCCCTTTTAGTGATAGCCTCAATAACCTCTGACTCCCTTTCTTTCTCCTTTTATCTTCTTAATTCAATTTGCATGTGAATCTACTTTCTCAAACCTTCAACATCGCCAAACACCCCCTCTAGATATGGTAATCTAATATCAAATTCAGAATTACCATCCATATCAATCATGCTCACTTTTCTTTTATCCCTAATCTTTTGGTATGAAATCTCTGATGACATACCAAAAGGAGGAGGAATACCAGTAATATTCTCATTCGGGTGACCCCTGCTCCTACTTCGGCCTCTTCTTTTCTCTAAATATTGAGCTTGTATCACCCCCTTATTTAAAGTTTGTGTTTCCTTAGGGGTATTAAATTACTATAGGAGCATCTTGGGTCTTTGGTAATCTTACATCATCCAAAAACAATTAGTGTTCTAGCAAACCTTTGTTACCAGTTTTTATGTTTTTTGTTGTTCTAGGTCACCAATTGGGTGATTGTTGGCTTAGTGAAGTTTTTTGGATCTTCAAAAGGTGTGGTCATGATATGTTGTTCATGGGGTCATTAGAAAGCTTTTCCTATGATAGAAACTCATTTGGAGTCATTTTACTCAATTTTTCTTAAATTTTGTGACTAGATGTATGAAGGAGTTTCTAATTGCTACAAACACTGAGAGGGGGGGTGAATCAGTGTTTGACTATTAATTACTTTTTAGCAACTTAAACATAAATCAAACATACATTGAATGAAGCTTGACATAAGAACTCATAACACAAGATATGATTACGGGGAAACCTTGATCAGAGGAAAACCCCGGTGGGAATTAGTACCCACAAATATTGTACTAGTATAATGAACCTGTTAAAGTTCCTTTGCCCTATTAAAAGCAATCTTTACAATATGAGTACAATGACCTGGTTAAAGTTCTGACCCTGTTAGGATTCTTTTACAAAACCCTATTAAAGGTATATGGCTCACTACCTAGGCTCATTGCCCAATAGGATGAAGGCTACAACCTTCTGAAAGTTGATATACACTATATCAAAAGTGAACTGTTGTGATGACACTGTTGTCTGATCAGTTCTATGTATGCGTGAATGCTCTTACTCTCTTAAGGAGCTATATCACATACTGACTTCATCATACTGCTCTTCTATATCTTCCTCTTACATAATAATCGACACTTGTAACATAACTTTACATTACAAACTTATATGTTCATATCTGAATAGGCGCAACCCAAAAAAAGACTCTAGTCAGCCCTAAAATAAAGTACACAATGCTTTTGAACAAGTCAACTCAAGTGTGTTTACAAAAATGCTAATTACATCATTGCAAACATATAATTAAAGGTTCTTAGCCATTACATGACAAAATAATTCACGCTGATCAAATCACTAGTTGGCTTTCATGCTCTGTCTTCTGGACTGCTGGTCTACTGATCTGTCTGTAACTTCTCTGTACTATCATTCCATACTACGTGTGTCTGGATGTAGTATTTACACATGTCATAGAACATATATCTGAATGTGCATATGCTAACTCAATCTCTCACACGTGCGCTGATGTGTTGATCGTTGAATATCTCTGTCTGTCCTGTTTTCCATACTTAGTCATTTTGTCTTTCATGACAGAAACTTAGTATGACTTTTTTGTCATGATGACAACAAAAAATGAGTCATGCATCCTCAAGAAGTCAACTTGCCAACAATCTCCCCCTTTTTCATTTATGGCAGCAAATGAATGTGGCCAAGTTTCTCAAAATGACTTAACACAAAAAAATAAGTGTATATCATAACATCTTATTGATATATACATATATTGCTTCTCATATATACACATTCTATATTACTCCCCCTTTGACATTAATGACAAAGGTGTACAAAAACTTGTAAGTCTTCTACATACTTACTCCATGTAAACTTCAGTGTACACAATCTGAAGAGATTGGATCTCTTTTTGCCAGAATACTTTCATTGCATCAACTGTCTGAAGATGCGCACATAGGGCATATGTCAGTTTCTCCATTTTCATCAAATCCATGCAAGGACCTTGATCATATGTCACAATGGTGGCATCAATCTGTTTGATGTTCTCATTTATGATTTCTAGAGATGACACAAGTGCATTTCTCAACTGAGTTTGTCAGACTCTTATCTTGCTGATTTCCAACTTAGCCTTCTCAATCTTGTCCAACTACCCTTGATAGACATTGTTACAGATGTTCATGTCTTGCGTGGAAGTCTGAACTAATTTTCTGATGCTGTCCACCATGATTTCTGCCTCTTCTATCTTTTTAATGTGCTCAGAGGTGAACTTCACTCTGTCCATGCAGTTGGCTATAACTTTCTTTCCCTTAGCTTCCAATTCTTTCCATATGGATTGCCCAATCTTTAAAGAATTTAGGTCTAAGGTAAAATTCTTTACCAATTCATTCAATCTCTCCTTTTTATATTCATCTTCTGCAATTTTTATAGCAGAGTCTACTAGACTTGTAAAATGTGATTTGAAGTTTTTTAGAATGTTGTCCACATCTTCAACTGATTGAACTTTGGCTACTTTCTTGTCTGCGGGCACTACGTCATTCAATATGTTCACTAATTCCAAAAAGTGAGGGTTCCTCATCACTTGTTTCTCTTTTGCTTTTTCCATAGCAAGAACGCTAATCTTGATCAGGTCTTTCTCTCCCCATGCGTCTAGACTTGCTAAATCAGGAGTTAACATTGACAACAATGAGGTAGATGGTTGAGTGGATGGTGAGAATATAGTATTCTGACTGGTATCCATGCCTTCACTCTTTACTGGTATCTCTTTTGTTGGTGTCTCATCACCTTTTTCTTTATTCAAGTCAATTGGATCATTGGATGGAACTTCATCTTGTTGTGTAGATGTATCATCAGTGCATATTTCTTCAGTGCTTACAAATGCTTTATCAACTTTGTCCATGTCTTTTTCAGATGTTGTCATGGATATCTTGATATTATCAACCACTATAGTATCTTTTGAGTCTTTTTCTGTATCAAAATTTATTGTAACTGCGGGCGCTGAAACCTGTGGACCTATTATAGGTTCTTTCTTAATCACTAGTTCTATAACCTATTTGGGAGGAGCTAGAGTTACCTTTGTAGTAGGCTTCATTGATGGATACATGTGTCCATCCATAAATACTTGTGCAAATGCCTTTTCAGTCTCTTTACCTATCTGCTCATATTCTTTGTTCATAATCTATAAATTCCTTGTCTTGGTTCTAAGATGAGGCTTCACCAGATCTAATAGAATAGCCTTCTCATCATGTGAGCATACAGGGAGAAGAGTATCCAATGTTTCTTCTCTAATCCTCATGTCTTCCTCTATTGCATTTCTTTTTATGATCTCCAGTATGTTCCATAACTTATTCGGTATTACTGTTTTGAGTTCAAGAATAGACTTCTTAAACTTGATAATATGAGATATGATCATAGAATGTATCTCAGTCTTATCCATCTCTTGATACTTGTCATAGAATTTAGAAAGTGTATCTAATCTCCCTTCATTTACAATCTTGTTCTTCAAAACATTTAGACTAGGTCTAAATCCTACCTCAGGAGGAGCTTGAGTATTCTGTGCTTTTCTCTGAGTGTTCCTTGAGGATGGGTGATTTGTGGGCGCCTATTTTATTCCTCTAAACTTCTTGCTTGGTATAGAAGGTGGAGATGAGTCTAGGTCAATAGTGGTAGAGGACGCAAAGGTGATGTCTACTTTCTTCTTCTTCAGGATCTCATCTGTCTTCTTAAGTTCTTTGGCTATCTTGGCTTCTCTAGCTTTGTCAAGATCTTCTTGAGTGACTCCATGAACTTTTAGAATTATAGATGTAATTCTGGATGCCTTCCTTTTGTTATCAGCACTATGTAAGATAGTATCCACTTCATTAGTTTTCTCTCTGTAAGTGCCCCACCTGGGCTCATTTGGATCTTTGCGCACAGACAATAGAACTTGTGCATATCCTTCTAAGACATGTTCTTCTACTTCATAACCAAGAGGATGAATCCATTTGGTTCTAGGTTCAACTGCCTCCATGCAAGTGCAATCTGTTTCCACCATGAAACATATGGTATCCTTATATTTTTCAACTATCTTCTCAGATAATCTGAACCTTTTCTGCATCTTGATCCTAAATGTCTTGATATCCATATCCATGGTATCCCTTACACTGCTCTCTAAAGTGGCCTTGAGTGAAATCTGAGACATTATGGGTTTTCTCCTATCAAGGTAAAGGTTTGCAACCTTTCCAACAATATGGAAATACAAGTAGATGATCCAAGATCCAAACCTGAATGTCTTTCTTTTATCATGCTTGATGATTCAAATGTTGTACATCAATTAAGTGCGCAAGATCTCACATAGGTTGTATTGAGTTTTATCCTTCACCATTTTGATAGCTGCTAGGACTGTTGCTGTAGAGACACTATTTAACCTGCTTGCTTGTTGAAACTTATACCCAAGTATCATAGTTAGAATTTTTATGGCATCTTCCTTGATAGGGTCAACTGTCATCTCGCGCTTGTCACTTCTAGATAAGAAAACTTGTTCAACTTGCTTCTTGACATCCTTGCCATTAGGAAGAACTAGTAAAGTCCTGGGAAGTCTAGTTAATTCATGGATTAGGTATGTAGTGATGTGCATAGGAGCCTCACCAATCCAGTAAAGGTCATCATGTATTCTGCTTAGTAAAATCTTCACCCATTCTAGCTCATCAAACTCATGCGCATTAGAGTATTCGAAGATAGAGTTATCAATCAAGTGTGTGAAATCATCCTTGAATGTGTAGTCAAGTTTCATCATGGATCCCATATGAGAGGCTATGTTGATATCTCCTACTGTTTCCTTCTTACAGTAAATATATGCACAGATATCTTCTACGTGAAAAACACCAAGTGGGGTTTTGGAGAAAGCTCCTTCCACATCATCCAGTATGGATTTGAATGGATGTTTCTTAAATACAAATCTCTTCCTCTCTGCAATATCAAATACTACTATATTTTCCATACTTACTTGGAACTTGATTAAGTAGGGTTTCATGAAATTTTGAAATGGCGCGACTGCTAGGGTTTCGTTTCAACTTCTTATCAATTTGCTTAACTACAAAATCTGTTATGCTTTTGTGATTTGATGCTTAGTGCTCCAATGCTCTCCAAATTCTATGATCTCAAATGCAAGTGTGAAGAAGATCAAACATTTACAATCTTTTATTAAAGCTGCTGCATTTAATGTTTGCAACCGTACGCAGATTACTCAGAGAATTTGCAACTTTGATCCTGATGCATTTGAGATAATGCGTTAATGCATACTGCAATATCATGTGCATATAACCATGAATCCATAGGTGCATACTCAGAGGTGAGTATACCAGCCGCTTAGGGGTCCTGAGCTAGAATAGCTACCCCTAAGACCAAGAAGGTCTATTCAAGCAGAAGTAGAGGGTGCGTCCACTGTGGATGCATCAACTACTTTTTCAACATCATTGTCCTTCTTTACTTCAACCCAAATTTTTCTTGAATCTTCTTTTGCTTGAACAAACTTGACTTCTCCTTCTTCTTCAAATAGTGATTTCTTAGGATCCTCTTGCTTTTGACTTCTGGATCTGCAAAACCTTGATATGTGTCTAGCCTTTCCACATGTGTGACAAATGATAGGAGGTCTGATGTTCTTGTTCATCATGTTGCATTGCTTTGCTGTGTGACCATTGTAGTTACATATCTAACATGTAGTGTTCTGCAAATTTCTTTGAGGTTGATTTCTCTAATTGTTTTGATTCATTCTTCTTTGATTTTGCTATGACTGATTCCTTTGATATTTTCTGCAATGTATAGCCCTGTGACCAAACTTATTGCAGGAGAAACAGTAACCATTGAAAGGTCTTACCTCTTTGCAATCTCTTGCCAAATGACCATGTTTGTTACATGCATAACAAGTTCTATTAATTTTCTTGATTTCCCCTTTAGGTGGATCTATTTTAATCTCTGCAACATTTTCAACTTTCTTTGCTTTTGAAGATGCTTCATGTGCTTTCTTTCTTTCTTGCAATGAATTGATTTCAGTTTGTGCTACACTGTATCCAAGACCAGTAGTGTCACCTTTTAGCTTTTGTGCATTGAGCTGAGATTGAAGTGAATCAAAACTTGTGTGGAGTTTATCAATCTTATCTTTTTCTTCTGTTAATTCAGATTCCAACTTCTTCTTTATGTTTTTCAATTCTGGGACTTTCATGTTTGCTTTCAAGAGCTCATCATCTAGTTGTTTACTTTCTTTGATCTTTTCTTCAATAGCAATTTGACTGTCTGTTATCTGTTCATCTAGATTTTCAATTTTATCTTTCAGAGACATATTCTCTTGATTGAGCTTTTTGACTATTTTTTCTAAATCACTTGTAGAACAATCTTTCAAGTCTTGTCTTAATTTCTTGATAAGCTTTTGTGAACCATCAACTTTCAATCTAAGTTCTTCATTTTCTTTTTCAAATCTATCAAGATCTTCAAGAGTTGCTTCAAGATTCTTTTTCAAATGTTTTGCTTTTGCTGAGTCCATGATCTCCTCAAGTGGTTAAACTTTATTTCAGAGGACTAGAGCTCTGATACCAATTGTTAGAAACACTAAGAGGGGGGGTGAATCAGTGTTTGACTATTAATTACTTTTCAGAAACTTAAACATAAATCAAACATACATAGAATGAATCTTAACATAAGAACTCATAACACAAGATATGATTATGGGGAAACCTTGATCAGAGGAAAACCCTGGTGGGAATTAGTACCCACAAATATTGTACTAGTATAATGAACCTGTTAAAGTTCCTTTGCCCTGTTAGAAGCAGTCTCTACAATATGAGTACAATGACCTAGTTAAAGGTATGACCTTGTTAGGAGTCTCTTACAAAACCCTATTAAAGGTATATGGCTCACTGCCTAGGCTCACTGCCCAATAGGATGAAGGCTACAACCTTCTGAAAGTTGATATACACTATATCAAAAGTGAACTATTGTGATGACACTGCTGTCTGATCAGTTCCATGTATGTGTGAATGCTCTTACTCTCTTAAGGAGCTATATCATATACTGACTTCATCATACTGCTCTTCTATATCTTCCTCTTACATAATAATCAACACTTGTAACATAACTTTACATTACAAACTTATATGTTCATATCCGAATAGGCGTGACCCAAAATAAGACTCTAGTCGGCCCTAAAACAAAGTACACAACGCTTCCGAACAAGTCAGCTCAAGCATGTTTACAACAATGCTAATTACATCATTAAAAACATATAATTAAAGGCTCTTAGCAATTACATAACAAAATAATTCACGCTGATCAATTCACTAGTCGACTTTCATGCTCTGTCTTCTGGACTACTGGTCTACTGACCTATCTGTAACTTCTCCATGCTATCATTCAGTACTATGCATGTCTAGATGTAGTACTTACACATGTCATAGAACATATATCTAAACGTGCATATGTTAACTCAATCTCTTGCACATGTGTTGATGTGTTGATCACTGAATATCTCTATTTGTCCTATTTTTATACTTAGTCATTTTGTGTTAAACTTTTAGGATAGCTGCAAATGTAATAGCACTCTAAGTTGTATATTGTATGTGTTTTTCAAATGCAACAATCTCTCTTTCATTTATATAGTCAAAAGAGGCTAGGAGAGACATGTCCCTTCATGGGACATGTCTATTCATTATAATTGTTAATGTTTCATTAATCAGTCATATATCAAAATAATATAAGTTTGCATAATATATGTTTAATAATAATATATATAATATAACATATATATCTCTCACACACACACACATATATATATATACACAAATACAATATATTATTATTAATCAATATCAAAGTATTATATGTATTCTAAATGATCATACGACTCAAGCTACAAACATTAACACTCCCTCTTAGCTATGGAGGATGATCAAACAAAATGTGTAGTGGTTTCCCTTGTCAACACTTATGATCCTCACAATAGCTACACAAAACATCAACACTCCCTCTTAGCTAGAGAAGATAAAATCATATATATATATATATATATATATATATATCACATTTCTCATGATAAGACATCTTACATACCTTGTGAAGATAAACATCAAATAACATGTGATATGAGCAATCACCTAACACGTGATACCCAATTTTACATATCACCTAACATGTGATATGAGGAATCACTTAACATGTGATATGAGGGATCACCTAACATGTGATACCTAGTTTTACATATCACATAACATGTGATATGAGGGATCATGTAACATACGATACCCAATTTTAAATATCACCTAACATGTGATATTCAAGGAATCACCTAACATGTGATACCCATTTTTACATATCACATAACATGTGATATGAGGAATCACCTATGATCGTGATACCTAATTTTCATATCACCTCATATCATGATATGAGGAATCACCTCAGTTCATGATACCTAATTTTTATATCACCTCAGATCATGATACAAGGATATAGTAATAAGGACCATTACATTCCCTTACATATAACCCTATTATGGTATGTGCACTGACATATTAAATCTCTACCATAACGAATCTCCATTACAATATTTTCACCTTGTAACATCAAATACAAGTGTTCATTGTCTAAGAAGTCGTCACCTCTCATAAATGTACACAGGATGGGTGGGCCCATAAAGTCATGGAGTCACACATGACATCCACCTTGACTCATCTTAGAGAGTGGATCCACCATGGCTCATCCCAGAGGGTGGAAACAAGGGCTTTCACCTTAGACTTCTCTCTCAAAGAGAAGAATGCAATAACATAAAAATAATAGATCACAGATGTTGAAACTCCTTTTC
>MU227856.1:660449-671005 GCA_018584345.1 Thuja plicata
TTGAGAAATCATCTAGTAGCTCCCTCTGTTACAAAAACATACATGGCCCCAATCATGAAAATATCTTTCTCTAAGAGGCTCTCATCATTTGATAGGAGTAGTTTCTCGTACACAAATGTACTTGTCTAATTCCATAGAAACATGAGTGAATGTAATAAACTGTGGCTTTATCCTCTAACTTAATGATGATGTGATTTCTTATAAAACAAAAATCAACCTTTTGATGGATAGCCAGACTCCCTCTGAATGTGAATTCTTCCTCTTTAAAGAAACATTTTCAGCTACCAACTCAGTTTTATAGTAGCAATTATCAAATTCTTCCTTCCTTGAATGCAATCTCTTATGCTAATTGGTCTATCTTGAAGGCATTAAAGAGATTATCTAATGCAAATGAAGCACACATGATTCACTATAAATGTTATAGCATAACTATATAAAAATTCGTGTGCATTAATCAAACATGGAATACTTATCTTTTATTTGAAGAGAACTATCAGTCAGCAAAGAGCCCATGTGACCAAATATGTGCCAAAAAGAACCATGGATCCAAAGACTTGGAATCTGCTGAAATAAGTGTCACCACATAGTTCCACCATTATATCACTTTGAGCCTCAATCAGATCAAATCTCCAATAGCAATCATCTACTGCACTCATGGATGTCATTCTTGACAATGTGATCTGGAGATGTATTCGCAACATTTGAGGTTCCAAGCACTGTCACTTGCTGTGGTTAATATAAGCTTTGACTCTTTCACGTCAAATTATAGTACATCTTCCTTGTTTATATCCCTTTCATCAGCTCTCATCTTCCAATCAAAGATGAAATTGACATGTAATCTTTGTGTGTTTGTCACTCTTCTTTCGGTATCAAACGACAATATTGTTTTTCATGCTTGTCCTAAATGCCTCTGTAATAGTCACCTCTGATTGATCTCTACCAACCAAATATTATATTGTGTATTATAGTGATTTTGAACTCCAATGGCCATGTTTACGACCATGCCTCTATCAGGATTCAATAACAATTTGCATATAAAAATATTTTTCATACCGTTGATGAAGTGAGGATGTAATATCCCCCAAATTGATTCCCATCTGGTTTCATAATATTCTTTCCCTATGATGTGATGATCTTGTTCTCTAAATTTGTCATTCTCCATACATTAGTGCATTGATCTCCATCCGTCCAATGATATCTCTCTATCTACAATTATGCTCTGTGAATTTGGTTCAATCGTTGAGTATAGTTAGCTGACTGTGACACTTTGGGTGTCAATGAATTTATGCCATTTTACCAATTCACATATGGTATACAATTCTAATACAATTTTATTGAACTCATAGGAGTATCTCTTGCGTTGATGAGGATCATATATGCTACATAGGAGTATTATGATCTATAAGGGATATGTGTGCATGAGATCAGAGATATCTTCTAAGGTGTGCCCCTTCAGTATGATTGTCATTGTAGCCTTGTGCTAGTATCATTGAAAGTATTAAGGTAATAGCCCTAGACCACCCAGATATGACAATCGATTTGTATACCAAGTCTATTATTGCCAATGAGAATTGTTATATATGTCAGTAAGGATTTGTCAATGCTATGTATGCAACTGCGATGGAAAATATCTTTGGTAGGTATGTCATTTTGTATATTTGTAAGTATATTCATAAGTATGAAGTTGAGGATCTTGTGGATTGCTAGCATCCCAAGTTCTGACTTCATAGGAAGACCAGCTTCAAACAGTGGCTATGTCATTATGAATACTTCTACGTATATGTGTTTTAGGGTAACATAATTAAATATAACTGGCCATGAATTTTCTTTTCATTTTAGATACTCCTTGACATATATATTAATTGCTAAATGTTCTAGAATTCACCTTGACATTTATCCCTTACCCGCGGTGAGTTCATCTACACCATGATCTACATCTAGAAGCATCTGTCAAAGCATCTGACAAATTATCCAACCCTCACGATCACACATCAGACACAACCCATTATCGATCTCTGCTAGTGTATTGTCACAGACTTCTGCAGAGGAGAACACTCAATCCAATCAAAGACACCTTACAATCCAAGATCTAATCCACTCCTAACTTGACACTGTGCCCTATGCAGTCCCGCTCATCACATTTTCCGCTCACCTCACTTCTTGCAGAGCTCCTATCACACAAAGGGTAGATATTGAGCGAGTACAGTGCCATTTATAATCTAGTGACATTGGTCATTGTCAATCCCTCATCGATATTGCAAAGATTGCATCTCATAGACATTCATAGTGTGGGAAACTGCTATCAAAGTGCAAACATTATCCACAATAGACTGAATCATCCTACAACTTATCTCTTCCTGAAACACAGGCTACAGGCTCTCACACCATAGTCTGAGCATTTTCATACTGGAACACTATAGATTTATTTCTGAAGTCTCACGGGCTTGGGAGGAGGGCCTTTCTGATACCACTATAGATTTAGCTTGGTCTGTTGTAGGATTGTGTATATCCAATGTGTATATCTTCTACATTTGTAGTCTGGCTCTGATACCATGTTAAACTTTTAGGATAGCTGCAAATGTAATAGCACTCTAAGTTGTATATTGTATGTGTTTTTCAAATGCAACAATCTCTCTTTCATTTATATTGTCAAAAGAGGCTAGGAGAGACATGTCCCTTCATGGGACATGTCTATTCATTATAATTGTTAATGTTTCATTAATCAATCATATATTAGAATAATATAAGTTTGCATAATATATGTTTAATAATAATATACATAATATAACATATATATCTCACACACACACATATATATATATACACAAATACAATATATTATTATTAATCAATATCAAAGTATTATATGTATTCTAAATGATCATACAACTCAAGCTACAAACATTAACATTTTGTCTTTCATGACAGAAACTTAGTATGACTTTGTTGCCATGATGACAACAAAAAATGAGTCATGCATCCTCAGGAAGTCAACTTGCCAACACTAATTCCAGATAGTTTTCTGAGATTTGGCGAGTAGTTGATCTATAGATATGTTGGATAGGAGAGATAGAAAGGGTTTGTTACTTCTTGTTCCTAGATAGTGTGTTTATGATAGCTCTTCTTCTTGTGGAGTAATTTGTGAGATATTGTTGATTCTCTATCGGTTGTTGTTGTTGTTCTTCATGATACTGGTTCTTGGAGTTAACTAGTTGATTGATCAAGGTTGCAGTCATTGTTCTAATCATTTGGTTATGGATGTCATGGATCTCTAGGTGGTTTTATGTGTAACTTGGTTGTTGGATGGATTGATGCAAAGCATATATTTTTGTATTTGTTTTGTGATTTGAGGTTGACTGGTCTGACACGTTTGCCTTGGAGGTTGTAATAGTTTGTTGAGGCCAACCTGTTGTTGGTTTTGTATAAATGTAGAGTTGTGATGTATTATAGGGGGATTATAAGCTAGGGAGATTTATTAGTTGGTAGTTGGATTAGCTTGTGGGCTTGGGTAGATCTGATAGTAGATCCAGGTCTTGTTGACTATTTTTCATTGTATGTGGCCGAAACCGGGAAGTTCTTACAGCCCGGCATGTATTATGAAATTATGAGTAAATAAAATTGTTGTTGGATGAAATTAATGTTGTTTTTAATTGTATCTTGTTGATTTTTTCTATTTTGATAACTGCTAAAAGGATTTTACATCTCCTTTGGGGATTCTTAGTCCTTTACTAGATCAGATGGTATCAGAGCATGGTTTGATTAGTTGTGATGGCTACCAATCTGAATTCTAGACTTGCAATATTCTTGTGGAATTTTTGTAAGGTGGAAGAGGTTGGACCTGAATTTGATCAACGAAGGAGTTGCACAAGGTGGTTGGAAAGAGGATTTTTTCTACTTGTTGAGTTGTTCTTGAAAACTAGGGTTTTGCAAGGGTTAGGGTATCATCTTTGGTGAATAAGATTATCGATTGGAGGAAGTTACACCATGGATCTAGAAGGATTCCACTGAGAATTAATCATAGGTTGAATCTTCCTTTATCTACTTCTGGCTTTGACAACACTGAAAGAGTCATGGGAGCAGTCGCTTAGCACTACAAATGTACATTTCAATATTATCTTTGACAAATTGTAAGGTTTGAACACATTTGCATATATATTTTTTATCATAGTTTTTGGTATTTTTGTCAAAAAGTGGGAATATATAATAAAAAAGAGTATATAGGGTATGTCATCTATGGATTTATAGATTTATGGGGAGTATGTAAGTCGACATGACCAAATTTTTGTCATAAATGCCAAAAGGGGGGAGTGATGATATTAGAACTATGAGAATTGACATTGATGATGATCCCATAAAGAGTATGGTTGTCATTATTGGAAATCTAGTACATAGGTAAGTAATTTTTGTGTGATTACATGAAGTTCTACCAATAGTAAGATAGTTTAACCAATCAATAACTACAAGTTAGGTAGAGTAGGTGAAAATACAATAGGTGAACTAAGTTTTATGACCACGTCGCCTAGGTCACATAGGTAAAGGACATTAGTGAAGATACTACCAACCAGTCAGTTCAGGGAACAGCTAAAAGAAAAGGTTATTGAACAATTTTTTTCAATTGATTGAAGCGGTTATGATAGTGCAAGACTCAATGAATCTGGACAAAAGGAAAAATGTAGTACACTATTTCAAGAATTGAATAGGTCAATTTATTGGTAGTTGTGTAGATATTTGATTATGAATTCAAGGAATATTCTAACCAATAACAATTAAGAACTATTTCATATTGGAGAAAACAACTTAATGATTGTTATGTACGACGCGGTGAGATTGTAATATTTTTATGAGTTGTTTATGATTTAAAAAAAGTTATTTTGGAGGGAAAAAAACCTAATTTGGTTTTCAATTGAAGGTAAAGGCTATAATAGGATAGTTACTATTAATATAAAAGTATGAAAAAAAAAGTGAAGAAAAGTTGAAGTGTTATATCTTGAATGGCGATTACAAAGCATATTACAATGAAGATTCAGGATAGAGTTCAGAAAAACAACAGAGCATCGAAGGATCTGATTAGCATTCTAAAGTACATTTCACAGGTTAATTCTATTTTTTTATTCCTAATAGTTTCATCAAGCTTAAACCCCTTAATCGAGTAGTCTCTCACAAGACTTTTTCTAGTAACTCACTTAACAGGGTGAACACTAATAGTGGGATTAAATCCTTTAACAAGGTAGTATATAATAGGACTTTAGATACTTCTAACAAGGAATCAAGAACTCCTAATAGGGTGAATCACCTAGAAAGTGACATATTGTAAGCTCCTAATAGAGCACTCTTTTCTACTGTAGTGAGAAGATTGTGGATGTCATCCCCATCGTGGTGTTCCTCTCTAACCAAGGGTTTCCACAATAAAAATTTGAGTGTTATGGGTATGAATGTGTTGTTTCTTCATGCATTGTACTTTTACTTTAAGGTTACAATTTTATGCTACATAGTTTGGAAGTTTCTTTTGCTTCTATTCAAAGGTATTAGTAGAAAAATAAAAGTTTTATTAGCACTAATTTACCCCCTCCCCCCCCCTCTTAGTACCTATTATTTTAGGGACTATTTTATTCATAACTCTTAGATGATATTTCAGAATTTTCTAGAACAAGTTTTTTAGGAGACTTACTTGCACTCTTACACTTAGGTTTCCATGCTGAGGGAGATTTACTGCTTTCTGCATCACCTCTTATCCATCTCTTACATGAAATTACATGAAGCTCTCCCTCCAACTTTTCTTCTAGATTTTGCCTCATATATGCTCTAGTATTGTTTTCTCTAATCATGATAAAAAAAAACTCTTTAAAATATAAAAATATTAACTATATGCACTGATACAACGAACCCAGAGTCACCGCCCAAATTGTCTTGGGACACCAAACATTTCCATATTTTGACAAAGCTTGAAAGAGATTTGCAAATTCTTATTTACAAATAATGATATGATTCTTCCACTCAACCCAAACACACCAGAGAAATAACAATAATATCAAAGCAAAACCACAAGCTCAACCTACAAAGCACAAAACCACATGAAATAATAAACACTCCATGCAATTCTTCCTTGGAAAAATTTTCTAACCTCAATTATGCATTACTCCCCTATAGAGTCACCATTTTGTTGGTATTTTTTCTTTCTACCCTCAATCCTAAAAGATCATTAATATTCATCATGATTGTCAAAGAACATAATTACATGGATCGTTACTTCATCCACAAACTAAAGACAAGAAAATCCCAACAGTAACAAGGTCACTAGACCTTCTACACTTCAAGATACATAAAACCTAGGTTGGTTTATCTTTAATTCATCTACTTGCTCAAATAATTCTTATAAAACTTCCTCAGAAGATGAAAACATGGATACTTAAAATAAACATCAATAATTTATCTGACAAACAATGTACATGACAGTTTTATATTTTAAATTTGTTTCACCATACTTTTTATGTGTCACCTATGACCAGTGCCTAATCCATTTTGGGTTACAGAGTCACATAAAGGAAAAAAATATTTGATAGCGAATTTCATTAACCACTCAACATAGAACTCGAAGAAAATACGCCTTGCATATATTTTCTCATTTCTATGGACAACTATTATCAAATTTGCAACAAATCATAAACTCTCACAGTTAATCATCTCAGCATATTTAATTCTTTCCTTGAAAGCTAGTAGAAGATAAAAAAAACTCGTTTATGATATATCGGAGAGATAAATTAAGACAAATCCTTAATTTGTATTCAATTCATAGAGAGTTCCATTTGATACAAAGACATATCATAAAACTTTATTTCCTAATTTATCATCAAACACCATACATGCTTCTCATAGAATGCACAACTTCAAAAGGTATTGTACTATCTTTAACTAGATTGGCATAACATAGAAAATTGGGAACCCTCTCAAACAATCTTGGAATTCCTTTTATAGATAAGGAATGCCTCATATATGCTCTAGTATTCTTTGTTCTACCAAAAATCAAGGAAATCCATGAAAGAATGAGAGAGATCAACAATGAAGAATAATAAATTACTATATTATTGATGCAATAGAATGAATTGAATTGAATGAATGTACATAAGAGACCTCTTGGATAAACAGGACAAGGTGATTCATATGAAGGAATAAGATTATGACAAGCTCCTTAATCTTATGATATTATCCATAAAGTATTAACTTATCTCCCACCTAAGGTGGAAAAGTGATAGTGTGACACGTCTACTAAAGGTAGATCACCCACCTAAGGTGGAAAAGAGACAATGTGAGACATACACTAAATGTGGATCACCCTCCAAAGTTGGAAAAGTGATAGTGCAACATTTCTAATAAAGGTGGATCACCCTCCAAATGTTATAAAGGTGATAAATTTGTAATTCCACCAAAGGTGGAAGTCCCACTTAAGGTGAAAATGTGATAATGTGATAATACCACTAAAAGTGGGAATGTACTTATGTGGTTCCTAAGTAAACTTAAGTGCATGTGAGTTTAGAACCTAGGAAAATTAATTAATAAGTACAATGTACTTAAACACACCAACACCCCCCGTGTGTGAAACTTAGGGAGGATGTATAAAAAAAAATGCAAGATAAGTCTCGGCTAGTAGGCCATTTTAGTTACCCATGTACAATTGCAATGCAATTTCTCATAAATTAAGAAAAGGAGAAAACCTAGTGGGAAAAAATGTGTCCCCAAAAGAGATATGGAATACAAAATTCTCTCAAAGAATAATAAGAAGGACAAAACCCCATCTTAGGAAAATCCCCCCACCATAAGTGATAAGTAGAGAGAACATGAAGCCTCCCCTCAACATAGAATGTGCACAGAAGGTAGATTCTTAGAAATAGATATAGAATATGGTCCACAATTCTTCAATAATATTCCTCACATTAGGAAGAAACAAAACCAAATGTGTAGATATGAATTCTCCTCGATCTTAAATAGAATATGTAAGAATAAAACTCAAGATAAATTGAGTCTCCAAAAATTGATCAAGTGTTCCCATGTGAATGCTAAAAATTTCCCCCTCTAGATTAGGTCTACTAGGCCACACTAATGAAAAATACAATCCAAGATGTAGTGAAGATGAATGTAGAACAATATCTAAAGACTCAAGTGTCCCCTCTAAAGGTAAAGATACTGATGACATGTAACTGATTGAATGTTTGAATATGTTAAGTTGATCACCGAAATGCAGAAAGATAATGCAAGACATTAAATGAGTTAATGGATTGTATTTTCATTGATGTCAACTTGATATAATCTAATTGGTTATAATCAAAGTTTCAAAGACTTAAGAGAATCAAAGAGAGAAAGATTATGATTTCAGTAATGCATAAAAGAAAAGCAATCTGGTGCAGGAGCACACCTAGCTCAACCCCCCATTAGATTTCTTTGATTCTGGCATGTACTGACTCTATCCAAGTTAGAAGAGTGTGTGTGGACCTTAGAAGGTCTTTTGTTTTATTTCCCTAAGATGGATATGACTAGGTCAATCTATGACTAGATAGTTTTCTTATGAGTTGTTTTGTGTGCCTTTCAAGGAGATGTTACAAAGATGAGTCCTAGAGTGAAAAGAGGATTTGAATAGCTTAGCTGGTGTTTTTAATGTTTTTAAGGATGGTTATATGTCATATGAAAACAATTGGAGAACAAACATAAAAGGTTGGAAGGATTTTGCAAAAGTTGTCATTTCTTGTCAAAATTGTCAACTTGGCAAAAAGTGCTAAAAATGGGAAAAGATGGTAGAATTATTGTTGAGAGGATAAATCATGCCTATAAATCATTAAAATACCTTATGCAACACCAAAAAAATATCCCAAGACCTACTTGATAAGAAAATCCAAAAAGACAAAAAGTTGCTATGACAACTTTTGGATTTTGCATGACAGTTTTGAAGAATATGTTGCAGATCGAGTTGGATGAAATAATGATGTTTTGTAAGGGCTCAATAAATCATGTTAGGTTACTTGCGATGTGGAAAAACTACCCAAAACCATGATCAAGGATCTGTAATGAAGAAGTAGTTTGCATGAATAAAAAAATTATGAGTATTTGAAGAACACTATTTTTGTGATTTTTGGTTGCATGCATGTGAACATAAGCTTAGAAATATGTTGTAATGGTTTATCTATGTCTTTAATTTTCTTTTTAATGTTTCTCATTCATGTTGCCAGTTCATTAGAGATCATTCTCACATGTTGTAAAAGCTTTTTCAATTTCTAGTATCACAGTAGTACAATTTTGAGTTTTTGGTTGCATGTAAGGCTAAATGGATTGAAACTAATGATCTAACCTTGGATCCATGTTTAGCATTCCCATAAAAACATTTTTCATTCATTGAGAAAGTTAGTATTAGTTCATTTTGATAGGTTTCAAAAATCATTTGCTTTTAGACAGTCTGCTGCCACTGTTTAGGCAGTCCATGAAAATGCTCTTACCACTCCCATTCCCACCATAGGAATTTTGTGGGTTTTTTATCTATGGGAGTGTACTTGTATATTATGTTGTTTTCAGGAGGAGGGGCCTCAAAAACTAGTTTTTCTAGCATTGACATGATGCCCTAGGTGAGTTGATAGCACCCAGCTAGGAAACATCAGAGGTTAAAAGCTAAAGGAAGTGGGTTGAATACATTGAAAGCTTCAATCCAAGATTGAAAGAAGTTAGGGGGATGTGTGAAGGAGAATAATATAGGAGGGATTCCCAAGTGGAGTCTTTCTAGTTTTGAAGTGACCCTAGAGAAGACAGTCTAAAACAACTTGAAACCCTCATTATTAGACCAAGTTGTGACTTTCCAGTGTACGGAAATCTTGAGGAGTTGTGACCTTGAAAATATTGTAGGTCTCCATAGAGGGTATCCAGATATCAAATTCAATTATCACCTTGTTAAGGAGATTTTGCAGTTAAAGGGAGAAAACCTCTCAAATAGGGCTAATTCTAGTAGCCCTATTTGGGACAAAGTGGACAGTTTGGAGAGTTTGGGTCACTAAACTCAATTGATTTTCAATCAGAAGGTGAAATGGGATTAAATAACACCTAAATACATCCCCCATTGACTATGAAGCAAGAAGAAACCATTTTGTGTGAATATGCAAAGTGGGAAGCAAGGTAAAACCATTGGTTTAGTAGGCAATTAAGTTGGTGTTGTATGTGATAAAACCTACCTGTCAAACACCATCACTCAAACATACAAACAACAAAGGTTAGTCATTAGAAATCACATTCATGTTAACATATTCAAATGAAGGAATAAACAAACAGGTTTACACCACAACCTCTGATGAGTCAAACAAGTACACCCAAGCCTTGTAAATTTGCTCTTAGATATTATTGTGGGTGTGCTCTCCCAACACAATAACTTAATCCCACTATGATTGATAATGCAAGCTACGAGAGTGAAGAACTCAAGAACAAGTATGAGGAACTTGTCTCAAGCCATCACAATGATTTGATGGATGCAAAAACTAATCTAGATTGATATGCAAGATGAGAAAAACTAACTAAGATTCATTCCATTA
>MU227856.1:671055-694293 GCA_018584345.1 Thuja plicata
CCATCACAATGATTTGATGGATGCAAAAACTAATCTAGATTGATATGCAAGATGAGAAAAACTAACTAAGATTCATTCCATTATGGACCTAAGATGTGATATCTAGATTCAAAAATGAAATAAACATAAACTAAGAACTAAGATTGCTATAAAACATACTAAATTTCTCTAGAGCTAAACTAGCATGATAACAATGCATAAAAGGGAAATGATTTTCTCTTGAGAATGGCCTCTATTTATAGATTTTTTGGAGGAGAGAGAGGGCTTGGATTAGGTGGAGCTCATGTGGCATCCACATAGGTGCCACATGAGGGACACATAAGCCATGGAAGAGGCCAACTTTGGATGTGATGGGTCAAAGTGTACTTAAAGTACACATGTGAATGATCTTGTAAGAGGTGTAAGAGATTTGGGCCAATAAAATACTTTTAGAAAGTGTAAGAAGGTGTCATCATGGGTGTAAGAAACCTTGTTGGCACCAAATTAGGATTATTTGGAAAAGTTAATTTTTGGAAATTTGCTCACACATGTGTGAGCAAATAATTAAGACTAATTTGTGTAGGAATCAAGAAATTAGCCTAATTAACCTTAGTTAATTAGTAAGTAGGCCTATTTGGTGAGAGTGATGTGAAGAAGGGTAGGATCTAGGTTCAAATTAGCTTAATCCAAATTTAAAATTTAGATTAATTATAGTTTAGTAGAATTTAAGTCATGTGAAGGAATAAATAATTTAAAAATTTATTTAAAGAGGACTAATGAAGGGGAATGTATTTAAATAAAATTCAATACATCAAAGGGGGTAGTATTTAAATTAAATTTAAATACTAAGGAAAGCGGATTATATTTAATTAAATAAATAGAAGAACATAACAAATATAATTAATTAATTAAAATTAATTACAATGCTAAGGGAATATTAATTAAATCAATATAAGGACAATTTTAGATGTCTACATGTTGCCCCTCTTTGATGCAGCATCAAAAGTGGCGTCCCGTCAAAGAAAAGAAAATAAGATGCCCCAGAGAGGTCAGGAAAACTTACGGCAGTGAGTGGAGGAGGGTGCCCCCTTGAGAATATAATAGGAAAAAATAAATTTTTTTAATAAAATTTTCTCAAAAAAAAGGCAGAAAAATGGGGAAAGAAGACCAATTGCATGGCGTGTCCAAGAAAAATGGAGGAAAGATAGGGACCAGAATGGGGAACGGGGAGAAGGATGGAAGAAATGGGCCCAAGGGGCTATAAATAGTCCATCGGGGCCCATAGACAAGTCATTTTCACTCACAAAGAGAAAAAAGAGAGAAGAAAAGGAGAGCGATGGCAGCAAAGCGAGATTGTACACAGCTTGGAGAGCGCATTCGAGTCCACCAGTGACCGGCAGATGCTAGACCACCAGTGAGTAGTCGAACACCTCCTAGTCCTTTATGCATTTAATTTTTTTTAAGCATTTAGGGTGTAATAAATGCGATCCAAACTGGCGCACAGCACAGACGACGGTCGCCTGACCACCATCTGCACAGACGGTGATCGATAGATCACCATCCTCACAGATGACTGATCAGGATCGGCGTCTACGCAGACAGACATCACTCAATCTTTGTCTGCAAGGGTAGGGAAAAGTGGAGATGTGCAACGGAGTTAGAACTCCGTTGTCTACACAGCAAAGAGGTGGTGGCCTAAACCGTCATCTCTGCAGACTAGCGACTGTGAAGATCCATTGTCTTCGCAGAATGGCGACTGCAAAAATCTGCTGTCTGTCAAGGTCAACCACCATCTGCATGGATTGACCCAAAAATGGAAGAAAAAAAGAGGAATTAGAGGAAAGAAAAGGGGCCAAGAGCATTTTTTGATGCCCCGGAATACTATCTGATATATGACATGATCTTGTTACATGCAAGAGGCTACCACCAGCTTATGAGCGAGGGAGTCCTACCCAATGACTATGGCGCTAGAGCACGAGCTAACTGCAGCTGAGTGGGGGATCGTGACACTTTATGGGTTAGAGCATGTTCATCATTGGCCACATCTGAGAGTGCATAATGTGCTTATGTCTGCTTTGATTGAGAGGTGGTACAGTACCACTTCAAGCTTTCACTTCCTGACAGGGGAAGCTACTATCACCCTCCATGATGTGTGGAGGATCTATAGAGTGCCTATTCGGGGGGTGATACCTGAGTACTACTTCAAGGGTTCAGAGCCCTACATGGAGATGGTGTTTGGGCGGAGGTACATGGATCATCTGATGACATGGCAGGGGATGTCTTGGTCAGGAGCGATGGCACTCTGGCCACGATTGTGACAGGTGACCCTCTACTTGGCTGAATTGATTGGGGGATGACTCATACCTGATCATGTAGGCAAGGGATTCCCTATAGGTTGGGCTTGAGTTCTCAATAGCATGGTGGAGGATGGAGATTAGTACTAATAGGGAGACACCATTCTTGGGAAGCTATATTATGATTTACACATGTGTGCCTAACAGAATGGTAGGGCACTAGGGCGAGGTTGCACGATGCTTCTTGTATGGGCATGGAAGCATATTGCGGTCATACAACTGATCAGGCACTGAGAGACCAGAGTGGCTTATGAGTCATTTGTATGCAGATACAAGCCACTGATTAGTTATGAGGCCATAGACTCAGTTGGTTACTGGTGATGGAGACTTGATGAGATGGGGGAGATTCAGTGGGCACTATATGTAGGGTGCGAGGCCTAGGGACATGAGATCCCATAGTAGGATGGCTACACAAAGGATGAGTTTTATGACTCATATTACATGAGATTTGTTCAGACCGACTGCTAGTTGATTAGGAGGATAGCATACATGATCTCCAGGTACATGTCATCTAGGGTACGGAGACAGATGGGACAGATCTAGGAGGTAGTTCTAGATGGGTTCCCACATCCACTGGTGACCCGAGAGGTGGGGAGTATCTAGGGGATGGGGGTTGATCCACATATAGCATGAGCGTCATGGATGGGGATGATAGAGGTCCCATGGGTTAGGGAATGGGAGTCTTTATGGGATGTCAGAGTAGTAGCAGCATATGCTCAGTGGTGGGAAGCACATAGACCAGTCAGGCTGACGATGCCAAGGATAGTATAGGTAGAGGAGCAGCCTAGAGAAGGAGGGGATAGAGGAGGCCAGGATGATGATGATGATGAGGATGGAGGAGGGGCCTAGGGGAGGAGAGTATGGCCCAGGATGATAGCATAGATATGGAGAGGTCAGGTAGAAATACCAGCAGGGAGGTAGCTTCCTATAGTCCCAAGTGCACAGGGATATGATCAAGGATAGGGACAGGGGCCGTAAGGGCCACCTGATCAGCCACAAGGATAGGGGCAGGGGCCACAAGGACCATAGAGATAGGGACCACCAACCAGGCACATAGCCCAGGAGGTTTATGACATAGTGGTAGCCAAGAGGAACAGTATTTGGACTGAATTAGGCAAGGCACAGGGCTTGCTAGCAGCATCTCAGGCGACTGAGGTGAGTGCGCAGGCAGAGATCCAGAGGTTGCAGGGGGTATTAGTTATAGCTCAGGCTACATCTAGCAGCTTGTAGATAGAGCTAGCCAGGATACAGGGGGAGTTAGCAGTGGAGACCACTGAGGGAGATAGTGCGCAGAGAGCACTAGATTTGTTACAGGTTCAGGTAGATAGCGGAGAGTTCGCTATTTTAGAGGAGCATGGAGATGCAGAGGAGCTGGCAGCTATGTTAGTACATATAGAAGCTCTGACAGTAGAGTGAGACTTAGCATGGAGACATGCAGAGGACTACAGAGTAGATAGAGATATAGCTCATCAGGAAGGTAGGGCTGCCGATTTAGGATAGGTGATGGCGGATGCTTTTACAGCGCAGACAGAGGCTAGTCGGAGAGGCCGAGAGGCCACATGTTATATGGGACTCTATCACACCGCAGTGCTAGATGGGTTACAACAGCCTCCTTACTCAGAGAGAGTAGATACTAAGAGCATAGGGTGAGGCTCACAGGGATCATTGGGGTTACCACCGCATCCAGGCAGTGGTGCAGGACCATCACAGCCACCACCATGATTCTTCTCAGGCCATTTTTGATACACATTTTTGTATGATTTATGCGACACATTATGTACGACTGACATTTTGATATATATATACATGGACTTTGTGGGCCATTTGGACCTTATGGACTTTATTTATGATTCTATGTGATGTTTATGCAGGATGTATGGATGCATTATGATTTTATATTACATATGATGTTTATGATTGACATGCAGGATGAGATGAATGTATATGATTATGCTGACTTATTTGTGATGTAGGGAGGGGAATATGTATATATATATATATATATATATATATATAAGATGTGATGTGTTAATGCTCATAGATGGATATATTTTGACATGTATTGATGTAATGTGATGGTTAATAAATGTAAATGCATATGTGATTGGTGAAATGTGTAATGAATCCTAAAATGAATGAATCTTAAAAATGATGTTAAGGACTTTAACAATGCACTAAATAATGAATGGATAATGAATGAAATGTAACTATATGCAACTATAATGATGAATGGATAATGAAAGCAGTAACAATGCAACTAAATGTAATGAAATGCAACCTTCATGAGTAATGATTAATGAATGAAGTAACAATGCAACTTATAATGAATAATGATTAATGAATGAAGTAAAAATGCAACTGATAATGAATAATGATTAATGAATGAAGTAACAATGCAACTGTAATTAATAATGATTAATGAATGGACTTAATGAATAATCAAAGTAACCTAATGAATGAATGCAATATGAGACATATGAAGACACTATTTTTGTGTGTATCAAATAGGTCTAATAAAATCACTTAGGTGACTGGATAGGGGGAATAAATAGAAACCATGCCAAAAGAAAAATCAAAATGCAAAATGATCTAACTATAATGCAAGCTTATTTACGTGATAATAGTGGGATTGATACCGTGTTAATGTTGGAGAGCACACCCTAGTTTGATATTGCAAAGGGAGTTATGCACCATGTGATAGAAAACACAAGTAACATGGTTCCTTTGCGTGGACTAGAGTCTCAGACAAATAGGTTGTTAGGAACAAGAATGCAAGATATCAAGTATGATGAGACCTATGAAATGTTACTAATGTGGAGACGCAGTACATCCAGATATTTTTTAAATTTGAGATGCATTAATCCTACCCCCAGTGAGGCATACATAGTCATAACTCAATATCAAAACATAAATGTACTAACAATCTATGACAAGTAGATCATCCCATAAATGACACGTATTTCACTAGATACTCACCATAACAAACCAAGCTATAAAAGATCGAGGGTATCGAGATAAGGATATAGTAAAACACAAGATAAAATCAACAAAAAGGCATCCTGACCAAGGGGTCATTCAATCTAAAAGTTCTTGCCATGAACAATTTTGATGTGAGAATTGATAGAATAGCCGACATCGGGGATGCATCCTGATGGGCCAAAGATTGATTGATAAAAATGGGAATTCGCTGGCAATTTCTTTTGAATAGAACGATCATTAGGAAAGTCAATCTATCTACTAATTTTTTGGAAGCGTTTGCGGTCACTATGTCTAGAACAAAGCTCAGTATTGATATGGTAAGCTCAGTCGTGCGAGAATGTGATTTTATTACGGAGTTGGAAAATGGTCAAAGAACTACCTATACAGATATGGGTAGTGACTTTATTATGAAAGGTGATGTATGATGCATGGAAAGAATGTGGAAACAGATGGTGGATCTGACTAATCATGGCACCTAGAATAGATTTTCACTATGGTACTTATCCATTGCACCACCGAAGGGGTTTTCACAGATGGATGTATTTATTTCTCTTTCTCTTTTGATATTTTTAATACTTTTTTCAAGCTTTTGTATTTTTTATGCTTTTTTGAATATTTTGATTTTTTTGCTTTTGCTTGCTTTTTTGAATATTTTTGGATTTTCTATTTTTCTATTTTTTTTTTTGGATTTTTTAAAATTTTGGTTGTACAATGGACTACTGATAGATCAAGCATAGAAGCGCTTGAGATGTACAATATTTACAGGATCAGGGATAGGATGTCCCTCTGGTGACGCAATCTGATAAGCATTGGAACCATACTTTTTTGTGATGATGAAGGGCCCCAACCAATTAGGTTCAAACTTTCCTTTCTTTTCACAATTCTAGAGGTTCTTCATATTGTGCTGGAGGACAAGATCACCAACCTCACACTAACGAGGCTTGATCCTTTTGTTGAACTAAAGTCAAAGGAAATTTTGATACACACGGAGGTGGTCTAGGGCACTGAGGCATCTCTCATCAAGGAGTTCTAGCTCTTGCAAGCAGGCAACTCTATATTCTTCTTCGGACAACAGATTCTTGAGAAACATTTTGAGGGAAGGGAGCTCAATTTTGATGGGTAGAATAGCCTCAGTACCGTAAACAAGGTCAAAGGGGGTGGCTCTATTGGGGGTTCAAATGGAGGTGTGGTAGGCCCAAAGGGCAGGATTGAGGCGAAGGTGCCAATCACGGCCAGCTTCATCGACTGTTCTCTTGAGGATTCTGAGGATGGTTTTATTCATAGCTTCAGCTTGATCATTGCTTTGCAAAAAGTACCTGGAAGAGGTATGGTGGGTAATGCTAAATTTCCTACATAGCTCTGTGACATCCTTGCTCTTGAAAGGTCCTCCATTATAAGTAATGGTGTCCTAAGGAATGCCATAGCGATAGATAAGATAGTTCAAAATGAACTTCAAAAAAATTTTCCAGTAGTGTAGGTGAGAGGAACAACTTTGACCCATTTGGTAAAGTAATTAGTAGTAGCAAGGATGTATTTATGGCCATTGGAAGAATTAGGGAAAATTTGGCCAATGAGGTTGAGACCCCATCGTGAAAAATGCCAAGGGGTGATGGTGGGCTGGAGGGATTGGGATGGAGCATGTATCAAATCATCATGCTGCTGACAAGGCACACACTTATTCACATAGTTGTAGGCATCTTTCTCCATAGTAGGCCAATAATATCTAGTGTGTAACAACTTCTTGCCCAAAGTAAGTCCAGTAGAGTGAGCCCCATAGATTCCTTGATGTACCTCCTCTAAGGACATTTGTGCTTCATCAAAATTCAGACACCTTAAAAGAGTTCCATCGAAATACTTTCAAAAAAGGGTATCACCAAGGATTGTGTATCGAGAAGTGTGGCAAATGAAGGTTTTACATTGGTTGGGGGTTAAGGTAAGTGGGGTATGTCCATCACAAAGGTAGGAATAGACTTCTTGGTACCATGGGTATTTAGGATCAGCAATTTCACACACCATTTTGAAATTCAATTTTTCACGGATAGGGACCATAAGATTCTCAACAAGAAACTCACACCATGTACTGTGTTCTAGAATGGTGATCAGGGATCCAATAGTTTCCATGGTGTCTACTGCTTTGTTGTTTGTGTGAGGGATCTGTTGGAAGATCAATTCAATGAAATGTGTTTTGAGATCTTCAACTGTATGGCGGTAGGGAAGCAAATTGTCATCCCTTGTTTTATATTCATCTGTAACTTGTTTGATAACCAAGTGTGAATCACCAAGCACCAAAAAATTAGGAATCTTCCATTGTATGGCCTCCCAGAGTCCAAGTACAAGGGCTTCATATTCTACAATGGTGTTAGTACAAGGAAATTGTAACTTGTAAGATTTAGGGATGAGATCCCCTTTTGGTGTAACAAACAAGATTCCTTCCCTCGGTCCTTTCTGAGTGAAGGATCCATCAAAATAAAGCTTCCATGGTGTACTCAGGGAAAGATTAAGGACTGATGCATCTGGAAAAAATCTCTGATCAAAAGATGTTTACCGTCAATAGGTGCTTTAGCTAACTGATCTGTAATTACTTGTCCTTTGATAGCTTTGCAATCCACATAAACAATGTCAAACTCACTAAGGATCATGACCCATTTCATTGTAAGACCAGTAAGAGCATCCCATGCTAGGAGATACTTCAGTGGATCAATTTTGGAAACAAGATAAATCTTATGATTGAGCATATAATGCCACAGTTTTTGTGTACAGAAAACAACATCCAAACATGCTTTCTCAATTAGGGAATAATTCAACTCATAACCAATAAGAGTCTTGCTGAGATAGTAAATTGCTCGCTCTTTGCCAGTATCACCTAATTGTGCCACGAGGGCTCCCAATGAAACCTCTATAGTAGATATATACAAAATCAGAGGAAAGTCAGCAACAGGTGGTACCAACATAGGTGGATTAGCTAGATAGCCTTTTAGTTTCTCAAATGCATTTTGACATAAGCAATCCCATTGAAACTTGATATTCTTACACAGGAGATGAGAGAATGGATGCACCTTATCAGCCAGTTGTGACATGAATCTTTTGATTGATTGCAGTTTTCCTTGTAAACTGCATAATTGCTTCAAGGTTCTAGGTGGTGGCATCTCTAGGATTGCTTTCACTTTCTTTGGATCAACTTCTATTCCACGTCGTGACACAATGTATCTCAGCAGCTTACCAGATTGTACTCCAAAAACACACTTCTTAGGATTCAACCTAAGCTTATACTTCTACAATCGCTCACAAATGGTAGTAAGGATAGGAATATGTGATTCCCTTGTCTTAGATTTTCCTACAAGATCATCCACATAATCTTCCATGATGACATGTAAAATAACATGAAAGATGGTAGTCATTGCTCATTGATAAGTGGCCCCTGCATTCTTAAGGCCAAAGGGCATCACCTGATAATAGAAGGTGCCCCAAGGTGTTGTGAATGTGGTTTTGTGCTGGTCTTCTGGTGCTATCCTGATCTAATTGTAACTTGAGAAGCCATCCATAAGCGACAACATTTCATGTCTAGCAGTAAAATCCACTATAATGTCAATATTTGGGAGTGGAAAATCATCCTTGGGACATGCAAGGTCTAGATCTCTGAAATCAATGTAGATGTGAATGCCCCTAGTAGGCTTGCCTACTAGTACAATATTAGAAACCCATTCAGGATAATCAATTGGTTTGATTACTTCAGCATCCGACATTTTTTGAAGTTCTACTTTGACTACCAGTGCGACTTGCAGATGCATCTTGCGAAGTTTCTGCTTAACAGGTTTTACACTTGGATCTATAGCAAGATGATGCATGACAAGATCTATATCTAGCCTAGGCATGTCTTTGTAATTCTAGGCAAAGTTGATTTTATATTTATGCAAGAATGTTGTCATGTCTTTCTTTTCCTGATCACTAAGAGAAAATGCAATGTAGGTGATGTGTGGATCTGTTTCTGTGCCTAGATTGATTGGAATAGTGTCTTCGATAATCATAGAGGACACTTCTGGTTCTGAGGATATAAATAGAAATTCAGCCTCTCCCCCCTCTAGCACCTCAGAAAGGTTTTCACTAGAGGAAGCTTCCTTTATTTTATCTTTTTCTTCATCCAAAGGTATCTACGAGAGGTTTTCACTAGAGGATGTATTTTCATTTTTATTTTTTTCTTTTTCATTTTTGCAACTGAGAGAGTTGAATAGGCTACTGAAGTAGGCTTGTTCACTGTAGTAGATCTAATGTTCATACTCTTGAAGATTCTTAAGTCCAAAGAGGGCTAAAACTGCCTCATCTAAATCACAAATGTCCAAAGATGGTGATGAGTCTTGCTGATCCCAGTCAATTAATTTAGGGTTTGTGAGGGGTAGACGAGGTGATGAAAGGTTAGCTTGGGTGATAGTGAAGACATGGTGATTTTCATTTAGGTCATCTTCAACATAGTGGAAAGGTATTTTGAAGAACTCTTCCTTAGTATCTGAATCTAAGGTAGCTAAATAGTAATCCTTAGCAAAGTTAGTCTTGGTCTTCACGGAGACCAATCCATGTCCTTTACGATAGCCATTGGCTATTATGATCTTCTTCTTACCTTGTTTCATTAGCTCCAAGACTAGTACCATGATAGCCCATGCTTTCGACAATGGGAGTAACCTTAGGATACTTTCCTTTGGGGAAAGTTACGGGTCTTTCTTCTTCATCACTATAAAGCCAATCAAGGACATTATATTCCATGTGTTCATCTAATAAAGACCCCAAATGTTCAAAAGTGGTTGTTTTGAAATGCATGAGCTCTTTGTCTTTAGAGGGGGGTAATGGTGATGGTCTTCCATAAGACTTTGGAGACAAAGGGAGTTGCCCAATACATAGAGCACTTTCAAATTTATACTCTCCCATGCCTTGATCTGTAAAAGTGGTCTTTGCTTCAGATGAGGAGGGTTTGTCTTCAAAAACCTTGTCTTTAGTGACTTTTTCCTTTCCTTTGGATTGCTCAGCTAGTGTTTTTGATGTCTTTTCTAGAACTGAGGGAGTGTTTGAAATAGGGTTTTCTTGATTAGAATATTGGCCAAACTCATTCAATGGACAATAGTTAGATTGTTTTCCTTCTAGTCTCTTGTAGTATTGAAAGGGATCATGATCTCCAAGAATTGTGATTTCTCTACCCTGATGTGGGAACTTTAGACATTGATGATAAGGAGGTTACACCTTTGATAGCGTGTATCCACAGTCATCCAAGTAAGATATTTTAAGGTAGATCTAGATCTAGCACATGGAAAATAGTTTTAATCAAGGTCGGGCCCACTTGTAAGGGTAGTGTGATCAGACCCTTTCTTTCTTTCTCTCAATCATCATAGGCCTTTATTGAGATCCATTTGTCTACATCCAAAAGGTCCTCAGAAAGAATGATGTTACAAATCATCTTTAATGTGCACAAATTCAAGCCAAATCCACCATCTATAAGGACTCATTTTATTTTTGTGGATTGGATTTTGCCTTCTATATGGAGATACTTATTATGATGCAGGTCAGGACCACAAAAGTCCTTATCAATGAAGACAAGATGTTCTTGTGTGGCTAAGTTCCCTATCATAGCTTGGAATTGTGCAGCATTGATGTTCTCAGGGACACGGGATTCATTTAGAGCTTTATCAAGGTTTTCTCTGTGAATTGGTGAGGTTGTCAGGAGCTCTAGAATGGATATTTGTTCAGGTGTCTTCCCTAAATGATCCAAAAGGTCATAGAACGAGGCAAGACGAGTAGCGGTAGATTGTGCAGCTAGTGGATTTGTAGATGTAGAAGGTTTATCAGCAGCTTTCACAGTGACTCTGGGTCCGTGTGTGGTAGCATTACAATCAACATCTTTGAGGACTATGGTGTTAACATGCATGTCAGCTTCTTCAATGCGGCCACAAAGAGAGTCAAACCCAAAGATATCATTTTCATTTAGACTCCCACATGTTTGATCATGGCCTATGATAGTATTGGTAGACTAGTCATATGGGATCGCGTTTGATGCATTATTTTGATTGTGAGGTTGGAAGGGCTGATTGTAGACTTTAAGTTTTGCATTTGATGAGGATGCATTCTGACCTTCAACTTCAATTTTTCTACCCTCAATGAGATCTTGCACAAAGTGTCTAAGCTTCATGCATTTCTTGGTATCATGTCCCTTGATGCGATGATAATCACAATATTCATTATCTCTATACCAAACAGGCTTAGGTTGATTCTCATCAAAAGGCTGAGTATTAGGATAGACTATCATCCCTTGATCTCCAAGTTGTTTAAATATCACATCTAGAGGTTCTGCAAAAGCTGTGAATTGTCGTCGTTGTCGATTATCGTTATTGTTTTTGTTGTTGTTATTATTATTGTAATTGTTGCGAGGAAATGGGAATGATTGATTGTGCGGTTGTTGATTGTTGGTCTAATTGTGATTCTGATTATTGTTTTGATTTTGATTGTTCTGATTCTGATTCTGGTTTTGATTTTTGTTGCGATTCTAATTTTGATTCTGATTGTTATTGTGATTATTCTGGTTATTATTTTTGGATGCTTGAACAGTTTGAACTTGCTTGGCATCAGTCACTCCATTATTGAAAACTCCTTTGTTTTTACTCTAGAACTTTGGTTTATCATTGTTAGAGGGAGTATAATGTTTAATGCTACCTCTTTGAAAAAGGTCATCTTTGATGTCTTTTCCCTTCTTGACAACGGATTCAAAGGTGTTAGGTGAAGCCATTTTCATTTGGGAAGACATCTCAGAGATCAGATTCATTGTGAAGATGTCAATCAAGTGACTATCAGGTATTTTCCATGGCATGTGATTTGCAATGTCTCCATCGTTGTAAGAAACTAGCAAAGGTTTCTCCATTCTTTTGTTTAGTATTGCACAAATCGCTGAGTGTTTCTTGATGCTCAATGTTGTATGAATATTGTCCAACAAATTTCTCTGCAAGGTTAGAGAAAGTAGAGATTTACCCATAAGGAAGGGCCATGAACCATTCCAAAGTTACGCCTCCAAGACTCCTAGTGAAGAGTCTTTTTAAGTAATGCTCATTATAGGCAACTTCTTGACATGCAATGTAAAACTCTTTGAGATGTTGTAGAGGACATGTTTCACCTTTGTATTTCTCAAATTTAGGCATCTCAAAGTTTGGTGGGAATGGTTGCATTGTAATAGACTTGTCAAATGGATAGGGACAAATCTCCTCAAAAGAAAACTCCTTCTTGCCCCCATTTTGTAAACCTTTTACAATGCTTTTGAGCTCATTGAATTGTTGGGTGAAATATGGAGTATTCTGTGGAATAAATGGTGGTACATAAGCTCCTCCTCCTCAAAACTGTGTGGTTGAAAACCCCGTGGACGTCATACCAACAGTAGGAGGTATGTATTGATAAGCTCTAGATGTGTCGATTGCGGATGTTTTCATACCTGTTGTTTGAAATAGAGATGATGTAGGCAAAGGCATGGAAATCTTACCTATGTTGTTGACATTAGTGCTTGTTCCTTGAGTTTTTGTCATTTTCCTGTTGTTGTGTGTAGTATTGTTTGGCAAGGCACTTATGATTTGTTGAATTTGTTCTGGTTTCAATTGGGGTATTGATGCAGTTGTTGATACAAGTGCTAATGTGGAAGGTTCGTTATCAGGTCCTTTACCGGTGTCACATGATGATGTAGCATTTGAGGTAGAAGCCATGGTTGCAGTAGTGGTAGTGGCGGCTTTGGTAATGTTTTGGGTAAGCAATGTATCATCAAAGTTAGCAGGTACTATGACGCCATTTCAAATAATATTCAAGAATATTTCACCGTTGTTTTTCATAATGGCTTTCTCAACCATTTCCACATTGTAAGGATCACTGAGGAAATCATTCACTTGGGTAGGTCGTTCCTCTTGTTCTATTAACTCAGTTTCTTCAGGAATTTCCTCAGCTTGTACTTCAGTACCTTGAAATTATTGAATGCCAAAAGGGTTCACTTCATAGGTAGCAGTGTTGAGTGTTCAATGCCTCATGTTTCTAGCTTGGGATCGAGTGACAACCATACAATGGTGGACTTAGAAGAATGGAAGACAAGAAGGTGTAAGATTAAAATAGAATGGAGCAAAGATCTTGATTCTAGATTTGATTGGATTTGATTGGATTGATTGATGTTTGATTAAAGATTGATTAGATTGAGGATTGATTGATTGATTTAAAGGTTTTTGTAACAAAACCTAAGCATGACAAAACCTTGTGATGATACAAACACAAAAGGATTTGAAGCAACACATGTTCTACTTGAAGATGGACTTGTGATCTCACGAAAAATGGGACATTACTAAGGGATTAAAATTACTTGAGACGAACTGATGGTCTACAAGTAATGCTGTGTTTGTTTGAGGATGAAGGTTTGTGATACTTTGATTAAGGTCTTTCACCCTAAAAGGATTGGCTTTGATTTGATGATTTGATCTAATGCTCCAAGATAATGAAGAATAATGATGGAAGAATTTTGAAGAATTGATCTTAGAAGCAAGAGGTTATCTAATCATATTTCTCAATGGCGATGAAAGCACTATTGATAGAATATTTGGCCATGAAGTTGCAGATCTTGTTGTTGTAAAGGATTTTATCAACTTTCTCACGATATTTGATCTCTTGTTTGATAGATGTGGTAATATGTTGAGATTCCTTAGATTTGCGAGTGGTTTCCTTCTACTCTGTATAGACTGGAGGTGTTGGAAGCTTAACCTTCTTATGTTTCTTGACACTGGTCATGTCATGTGAAAAATCTGATCTTGGCTGAATGACTGAATGATCTAGGGAAAATGATTTACGGGTCCTATAGAAGACCAAATTTCAGATGCCTTAGCAGATTTGGAAGCTCATTATTTTTAAGCAGAGATGGAAATCTCAGACGCAGCCGGCGATTTGCGTAGATGGCGATCTACGTAGATGGTAGATCCAGAGCATAGATGGATGACTATTGCTAAGGCAGTGTGTTGAAATTCTGGGTTGTTTTTTTTTATTTTCAGTCTAATTTTGGACAAATTTGTTTGATGGCAAGAACCAATTTCAGCACACTCAAACCAGAAAAATAGCAGGTACACATCTTAAAACAACCCAACAAGGGACAAAGCAACCTTGAGGGAAACAAGCAAATGTGACTTTGGGGAAATTTTGATTCAAATTGTGAAATCTCGATTGTGTATGTTCAAGTGACTCTTTCAAGCCACTTATATTTTTACTTGGTTTATCACAACGAAGATAGTTCAAATAGTGGCTACCTTAGAAATTGGATTTGCATAAAATATTATAGGCCCATTGCTTGGTATTCCTTTAGGTCACACAGTAGTGTCACCCCTGAAAGGGCGCCTGTATTTTTGTCTTTTGCCAAATATTGTTTTCGTGCTATGAAGATCTCTTTTGCAACACTATACCCTAGGACACGTATGATGGGAATCTCAGGGGGAGAATCTTCCCTCCCCTTGCACTATAATAAATCACCATTCAGAGGTGAATCAGGTAGGCTACTAAGTTACAGTTGCTAGTAAGATCTCATGGCGTCCCCGCAATCAGTTTGTATGACATGAGACACTTCAGTCTCTAGTTCAACCATGCCAATATGCTGAGGATATTCACTCAATATGGACTACCATTCAACATGACCTACCCGAGCTTGAAAGGATAAAGAAGACCTTTGGGTTGCACTTTATTTCTATACCGGCCAAAGGGATTACCAGTTTGAGGTCGTCCTCTAAAGGGGAAGCGCACCCTCTAGACAGGCCTCTCTAGAAGCTTGATTAAGCTAAGCTTTCTCTTCACACAAGTTCCACAAAGGTGAGGGGAGAGGATACGGCTATAACTTAATCATAGCATCACTTATATTAAGGGATTTAATCTAATGACAAATAGCTCGAAAGAAGTGTTGAAAAACACTTCTTAAAACACACCAAAAAGAGTTCATTCCAAATTGAACCTAGTTAAATAAAAACTATGTATTTTCTACCTAAGCAAAAGACACAATAGTGTGATTAAACAGACATGTTCAATTCTTTTCCCGCACAGCAAAAAGGAAAGCTTGTAAAGGTGTGTTTATTGACTTTAAGTCATTCAAGAGTGATGAATTTCATTCCCTTAAACATTCAATATTGGGGGAGGTTCATTTTCTTTAAGCAACATACATTCTAAGATAAATGTTTAACCATACAAGTTCATTCCAAAGAATCTATCAAAACTTTCAGGGAACCTGCATGAAACTGTTAGTAGTTTTATGGTCCTTACAATGTGAAATACTGCAAAAAAGATGTTAACCACATAAAATAGTGCAGATGGTGATCTGCGCAGATGGTGATCTGCGCAGATGGCAATCTGCACAGACAGTGATCTGTGGATATGGTCATTCACCTGCACAGATGGTCGAATAAAGAAGCACAATCAGATTTTTCTATAAATAGACCTAATACACATAAATATTAGATTTTTTACCAATTTGGACAGCATTTAACTCTTAAAAAGTGTCTTACTGTAAAAAAATAGAGAGTTAAAATACTTAAAACTTGATAAAAAATAGTTTTAAACCATGTTACTAAAATCTATTTTTTAGCAAGAGGAGACGACAGTTTATGTGCATAGACGGTGAAGTATCACAGACGGTAGTCTGTGCAGATGGCATTCTGGAAACGCAGATGGTGGAATCAGTGCGCAGATGGGCCTGTGTAAAAATTTTCCAAAATCATGAAGTCTGCAAGAAAATTGTTAGAAAAAAGGGACGTGGGTCCCACTAAGCATGCCAAAATGTATGTGATAAAACCTACCTGTGACACAAAAAGATGAGGAAGATACAAAAGGAGATGAGGAGGAAAGTATGTATAAAGAAGATACAGAGGATGAGGGAGAGGAGAAAAAAGGGCATAAAACCCCTAAGAAGGGAATAAAAAAGGGGTCTTCTTCCTCAAAAAACTAGAAAAAAACCCACATCAAAATATCAGATACTAAGAAGGATACAGAGGATGAGAGCTCTGAGGACAGCGACAGAAAAAAGAAAAAGGGTAAAATAAACCCTAAGGGTAAGAAGATGACTTTGGTGGAGGAAACAGAAACTAAAAAGGAGACCAAGGATGATGATAAGGGGATTAAACCCAAATCTGGAGGTAAGAAAAGAAAGAGGGAAGATCTCAAAACCCGCAAAGGGAAAAATCTCATCAAGCAGAAAATCATGCTTTCCTTGGATGAGGAGGAAGACAAGGAGAAGGATGAGGGTAAAGATGATACAAACCCCACTAAGAGCACGGATAATAAAGAACAGAAGGAGGAAGAAATGGTGAAGGAGGATTCTGGGAAGGGCCTCAAAGATAAAAACATTGGGAAGGAGGATACCCATCAAAATGATGACACGGGTAATACTTGTGAACCTAAGAATTTAAACCATGGTAAAGCATGCATTACTGATTTTGCTGGTCTAATTAGAAAAATGTTAGGAGATAATGTTGACCTAAAGAATCAAATTGAGGGTATGAGGGGGGAAATGAACATTTTAAAATATGTTGGTATTGGGGATAAATTTGTGGTTGAGTGTCTGGGGGAAATGAAAGAGGTTGTTGGAAATTCGGAAGCACAGGTTGATTTGGTGAATAGATTCACCAATCTCGAAAAGAAGTTCAAAGATTCTGAGGATAGAGTTGCTGAAGATAACAGTGTAAGGAAGATACATAACTTGAAAGCCAAGGTGGACAAGTTGGATAACACGGTTTGTAAGATTGGAGATCAATCTCTGAAGAGTCTAAAAGCTTATACAGGGAAGGCCAAGAGCTTAATGCAGAAGCTGGAGTAGGATACTGGTGATAAGGATAGCCATTCTTTCAAGGAGCTGGCTAGTCCGGGAACCCGCACTAGGGATAGCACCAAAAAGGTGAGCCCAAGGGAGGAAGAAGAGAAGGACAAAGGTGACCTAAAAAACACTATCAATTAGATGGAGGTTATGGTGATTTAGGCCCAAGATATGGTTGGTGGCATGTAGCTGTCTCTTCTTGGGCCCTTTCCTTTTTTGTGTTGTCCCTGTTTATTTTGTTTATCTTTGGGACTCTTTCTAGCTAATCTGTCTACTGGCTTTTTTTGTCGGTTGTCCTTTTTTGGTGCCTAGGCACAGTTGTTGTTGTACTTTCTCTAAATATTTGTATAACTCTATTTAAATATTTTAGATCCTTGTAAAACCTATTTTTACTTAATCAGAACACCATCACTCAAACAACAAAGGTTAGTCATTAGAAATCACAATCATGTTAACATATTCAAATGAAAGAATAAACAAATGGGTTTACACCACAACCTCCGATGAGCCAAAAAAGTGCACCCAAGCCTTGTTGAATTGCTCTTAGAGATTATTGTGGGTGTGCTCTCCCAACATAATAACTTAATCCCACTATGATTGATAATGCAAGATAAGAGAGTGAAGAACTCAAGAACAAGTATGAGGAACTTGTCTCAAGCCATCACAATGATTTGATGGATGCAAAAACTAATCTAGATTGATATGCAAGATGAGAAAAACTAACTAAGATTCATTCCATTATGGACCTAAGATGTGATATCTAGATTCAAAAATGAAATAAACATGAACTAAGAACTAAGATTGCTATGAAAAATACTAAATTGCTCTAGAACTAAACTAGCATGATAACAATGCATAAAAGGGAGATGATTTGCTCTTGACAATGGCCTCTATTTATAATTTTTTGGAGGAGAGAGAGGGCTTGGATGGGGTGGAGCTCATGTGGCATCCACATAGGTGCCACATGGGGGATGCATAAGCCATGCAAGAGGTCAACTTTGCTCACACATGTGTGAGCAACTTTGGATGCGATGGGTCAAAGTGAACTTAAAGTACACATGTGAAGGAACTTGTAAGAGGTGTAAGAAATTTGGGCCAATAAAACACTTTTAGAAAGTGTAAGAAGGTGTCATTATGGGTGTAAGAAACCTTGTTTTCACCAAATTAGGATTATTTGGAAAAGTCAATTTTTGGAAATTTGCTCACACATGTGTGAGCAAATAATTAAGACTAATTTGTGTAGGAATCAAGAAATTATCCTAATTAACCTTAGTTAATTAGTAAGTAGGTCTATTTGGTGAGAGTGATGTGAAGTAGGGTAGGATCTAGGTTCAAATTAGCTTAATCCAAATTTAAAATTTAGATTAATTATAGTTTAGTAGAATTTAATTCATGTGAAGGAATAAATAATTTAAAATTTTACTTAAAGAGGACTAATGAAGGGGAATGTATTTAAATAAAATTTAATACATCAAAGGGGGTAGTATTTAAATTAAATTTAAATACTAAGGAAAGTGAATTATATTTAATTAAATAAATAGAAGAACATAACAAATATAATTAATTAATTAAAATTAATTATAATGCTAAGGGAATATTAATTAAATTAATATAAGGATGATTTTAGACCTCTACAAGTGTAACTAGGTGGGGCATTCGGAAGGATAGAATTGTGATCCTATACAGAGTAGGTTATCTAGGTGAACCCTAATATGCTAGGAGAAAGCCTAAGAAAGTCCTCATAGCCAGTAAGGACATCATAGCAACCCCATCCCTACTTACATCAAATTGGTATCATAGCCTAATTTGATTGGGCTTGTGGTAGATGTTCCAACCAACAGTATCAGTAGGTGAAAACAAGATGGTCACCAATGAAGAGCTTGCAAAGGAAGTAGATGAGCAGAAAAAGGAAATAGAGGATCAAAGGGAAAGTAGTAGACTCCTTGAAGAAGCCCTGGATGAGATGAAGGCAAAACTCCAAGAAGTAGCAGATGCAACTAAAAGCAAAGATGGAGATAAAGTTAGTAGTAGCAGAGGGAAGCATAAAGTTGATGAAGAATACATGATACCTCAACCAGACCCTCCAATGAATGAGGAGCCATTCCTAAAACCCCTCAAAGCCCTAGGAGGAAAAATTCTTAAATTAATTCCATGGTTTATTGGAAAAATGGACAGTGACCTAGTTGTGGAGTGGATAGAAGGCATTGAAAATCATTTTGAATGTGAGGGCATAACTGAAGCACAGAAGGTAAAAGTTGTGAATTCAAGATTAAGAGGTTCATCATTAACATGGTGGAAGTACCTCCAAGAAGAGAGGTAAAAGATGGGTAAGAACCCAATTTTAAATTGGAAGGCCATGTTAAAAAAAGTAAAGGAGCCATACCTACCTGAGGATTATGAAATCCAGTAACACAAGAAGAGGCAGAATTTGAAGCAAAAGGATTTAGATGTGGCTACATCCACTAAAGAATTTTAGAAGTTGTGTTTGAGGTCAAGAGTTCAAGAGGAAGAAACTATCAAGGTGGCTAGGTATCTTGGAGGCCTAAAATGGAATATCCAAGAGGAAATCAGTTTATGGACTCCTACAATCGTTCATAAATGTTTCCAACTTGCATTGAAAGTAGAAGAGAAGAACAAAAAAAAATTAGAGTCAAACTTCAGAGGAAGAGGTAGAGGTAGAGAAGGAAGAGGACAAAGAGGCTATGGTGGAAGAGGATCAGATTGAGGGAAGCAAAGTGAGAACACGCTCACTGAAAATCGGGAAGGAAACTCAAATAAAGGAGGTTTTAGTAGAGCTATAGGCTCTAACACTAGTTGGAGAGGAAGGAGCAGCAATTTTCAAGGAAGAAGAGCATCCTACTTTTCCACCATGAAGTACTACCATTGCAATTAGCTAGGGCATCCTTCCTATAGGTGTCCTAAAAAATGTTCTACTTCTCAAGGAGGTGGAAAGAGAGTTAACTATGTCCAAGAATAATCAAGTTGCAGCAACAAGCCGTCTGAGGTACCTTTAGAATCAGAGGAAGGTGAGATCCTCATGATAAAGAGAACATTGATCAGAGAGCCAAGCAAAGAAGAACCAAGTCAAAGAAGAGCACTCTTTAGAGTGAAGTGAAAAATCATAGGAAAGGTGTGTAGGGTCATCATTGACTCGGGCTCAACTGATAATATCATTAGTGAAGAGCTAAATTTGAAGAGGATTCCACATGACAACCCGTACAAGGTTACATGGCTCAACAAAGGACAGCATGTGTTTGTAGGAGAACAAGCATGGGTAGAGTTCACCATTGGAAAGTACAAGGATAGGGTTCTATGTGACATTCTTCCCATAGATGCATGCCACCTTCTACTTGGAAGGCCATGGAAATTTGATAGCCAAGTCATGCATGATGGAACCAAGAATGCATACTCATTCAAGAAAGATGGAGTGACCTTCAAAATTTAGTCCCTGGTAGAAGAAGGAGAGATCAAAACATCAAATCCAAGTGTGCTCATGGTTGATGAGAAGGATTTATTGAAGACCCTAGGAGAAGGAAAAGGAGTTGGGTTTTCTTTAGTATTGAAGCCAAAAGATGAAGCTGCTTCCAAGAAATCAAAGATACTAAATGAAGTAAAAGAAATACTTGAAGAGTATAGAGACATTGTGAATGATGGCTAGCCGACTCCCCTACCTCCTAAGAGACTTGTTAGACACAAGATTGACTTCATTCCAGGAGCGAACTTACCCAAAAAATGTGCCTATAAGATGAACCCTCAACAAAATGAGGAAATAGCCAAGAAAATCAGAGAGTTATTAGATCAAGGCCTAATTAGGAAGAGCATAAGCCCATGTGCAGTCCATACTATTTTAGCACCCAAGAAAGGAGGAGCTTGGAGAGTTTGTACTGATTGTAGAGTCATTAATAGAATAACCATTAGGTATAGGTTCCCAATACCTAGAATTAAAGACCTAATGGATTGTTTAGCGGAGGCAAAGTACTTCAGCAAGATTGACCTTAAGAGTGGCTACCACCAAATTAGGATAAATGAAGGAGATGAATGGAAGACAATCTTCAAAACTATAGAAGGTTTGTATGAATGGCTTGTAAAGCCATTTGGTTTATCTAATGCTCCTTCAAATTTTATGAGGCTTATGAATGAGGTATTGGTAGAATGCATAGGTAAGTTTTTTGTTGTCTACCTAGATGACATTTTATTTTTTAGAAAAACTAAGGAGGAGCATATTAGGCATTTGAAAAAAAAATTCAAGAAATTGTATGATGAAAAGCTAATGATCAATTTGGAGAAGTGTGACTTCATGAAATAGGAGCTTGTATATCTCAGTTTTGTTTTGTCTCAGGGTGACATTAAAATGGATCAAGAAAAGGTGGATGCCATTCTAAGTTGGCCTACTCCCAAGGTTGCAATTGAGGTGAGAATTTTCCATGATCTAGCTCAGTATTACAGAAATTTCATTAGACATTTCAGTGGGATTTGTGTACCTATGTTAGACACCAATAGAGGTGGGATGAAGACAAAGCTGCAATGGACACCACAAGATGAGAAAGGGTTTGATAAGATTTTTATAGTAGAATGTGATGCAAGTAATGTGGCCTTTAGGGCTGTCATAGGCCAAGAAGGAAGACCAGTAGCTTTCCATAGTGAGAAGCTAAATGATGCAAAGAATAAGTACTCTTCTTATGACTTAGAGTTGTATGCTCTATTCCAAAAACTCAAGAAGTGGAGGCATTACTTTCTGCCAAAGGAGTTCATAGTATATATTGATAACCAAGCTCTCAGCTTCCTTAACTCTCGATACTAACTTAGCAGCAAACACATGAAGTGGGTGGAGTATCTACAAGCCTACACTTTCAATATCAAGCATAAAAAGGGAGTACAAAATAAGTTTGATGATGCATTGAGTAGAAGGTTTCTCACAGTCCAAGAATTCCAGCTACAAATAATAGGTATTGATAGCTTCAAAGACCTATATGTTGAAGATGAAGATTTTTCCCAAATCTACAAGGTATGCAAAGAGTTTAAAAACAACTTTCATGGTGAGTTTTCTAAATATACATTGCAGAATGATTTATTTTTTAAAGGAGGCTAGCTTTGTGTTCCTAGAGGGTCTATGAGAGAGAATTTAATTCAAGAAAAACATAATGGAGCACTTAGTGGTCATTTTAGAGTTAATAAGACTCAAGAGCTAGTCACTAGGTTCTATTTTGGCCTAGAATGAATAGGGATATTAGATAGTATGTTGAGAGTTGTGTAGTGTGTCAAAAAGTGATGGGAAAATATTCTAATGCAGGTCTTTATCAGCCACTTCCAATCCCAACTAGACCATGGGAATGCATAAGCATGGATTTTGTAGTTGGTTTTCCAAGAACAAGGCAGGGATATGACAATATTTATGTTGTTGTGGACAGATTTAGAAAGATGGCACATTTTATACCTTGTAGACTATTCATGATGCTTCTTACATTTCTCAATTGTTTTTTAGTGGAGTGGTGAGGATCCATGGACTCCCACTTAGTATTGTTTCAGATAGGGACACCAAATTCATGAGCCATTTTTGGAAGACCTTATGGCAAAATCTTGGCACTAACTTGTCTTTGGGATCTGCTTATCATCCACAGACAGATGGCCAAATAGAGGTGGTACATAGGAGTCTTGGTAACTTGTTGAGATGCCTCACAAAGGAGTATGGTCAAACATGGGACCAACTCATTAGACAAGATGAATATGCATACAATGATACAGTGAACAGATCAACTGGTAAGAATCCTTTTGAAATTGTTTATGGCTTTCACCCAAGAGGGGTTTTTGAAATTAGATATGTTAGAGTTTTTTCTTGTATGAATCACAGTGCTTGAAATGACTACTTGAACACCATGCCTTCTAATATTGATTCAAAGACAAGAAAATCCTAATTGCTAAGGATTGGATAAGGTCCTTCTTCATTTTTGAGCTCCACATATACTCAAGCAGGTTTTACCTCTTATGATTGTTGTTTACACAATATGTATTAATGTGGACACTGATTTGCTATGTATCTTTGTTAAACCAACTTATAAATCATCTTACAAATGACCAAGCATAATCAAATGCAAG
>MU227856.1:697720-710844 GCA_018584345.1 Thuja plicata
ATACCAATCTGCAAAGATAGCACCCTAAACACTTTCTGAACCAAAGCACAACAGATATGTAGAAATTGGGTTTGGAATCGGCAAAGAAAAGTGATCTACCGGATTGGTCAAAGTTTGGGAATCTTCAAATAAGTTCACTCCTATGTTTTCAATATGAGGGACAAGTCAATTATCCAAAATTTTCACCCGGGTATAGATTTTCAAAAGCTCAAAATGGGCTATTTAGATTTCTGGACAATTTCTCAGTGCATGACAACAGTAAATTACCAACTTTGAGGGACTTGAAATCTAGTCAAAACATATCAAAATGACTTTGGATTCAAAAGGTAGGTTCTTTGATACACATACTCAACATCCCCAAAGTGGTGGGTCATGACACATAACAGGGCGTAAGATATTCAAAAGCAAACTAGGCCCCGGACAGCAAAATGACACTAGCAAAATGCAGAATTAGGTGACCCCCTCAAAATGACTACTCCATAAACATGTCATATTTGAAATTTAGGAGCTGGTACCCACTACATATGTCAAATGAAAGGCATTGAAGCCTTTTCCCAATTTGTACCTCATGAAAATCATCCGGGCATCCTTTTCAATCATTCTAATTGAGCCTTCTCACACAAAATTTCAAGGGTACTCACTTTGCTCAACTGAAAAATTTAACATGGTCACTCCAAATTTGTTTCAAATTTAGGAGTACCAACAAGATAATTGAAGGAAGGAATGCATGGTAGTGGATATGTTGAGGACTTTTCTCATTCAATGAGAGAAGTCCATGAAAATGTGCGAAAGAACTTGGTTGAAAATACTAAAAAGGTGAAGCAAAAGGTGGATGTAACAAAGAGGGATGTTCAGTTTTAGATTGGATACTTTGTGATGGTACACTTGAACAAACATAGGCTGCAAAAAATTATTCCTCACAAGATACAGATGAAGAGTTTGGGTCCATGTAAGATACTTGCAAAGTATGGAATTAATGCATACAAGGTGGAGCTTCCTGAAGACATTGGGTTGTCATCATTTTTCAACATTGCAGATTTGGTAGCATACAAAGGACCAATTCAAGATGTTGATCAGAATCCTCAAGAGGTCATACAAGAGGTAAAATATATGAACTTGAACCCTACTCCATCTATGACAGCTGAAAAGATACTAGACTCAAGGGTCTACAAGAAGACTAAAAATAAAGACTACATGGAGAACCTTTTCAAATGGCATGAAAAAGAAGATTTTGATGCTACTTGGATTAGAGAAATAGATTTCAAAAGGTTGGGCATTGATCCAACATGCTCAATCCAATGATGGATTAACCTTTCTTTTGTTTGGGGGAGTATGGTGCAGGAGCACACCTAGCTCAACCCCCCCTTATCTTTCTTTGATTATAGCATGTACTGACTCTAGGAAATTTAGGAGAGTGTGTGTGGACCTTAGATGGTCTTTTATTTTATTTCCCTAAGATGGATATGACTAGGTCAATCCATGACTAGATAGTTTGCTTAGGAGTTGTTTTGTGTGTCTTTCAAGGAGATGTTTCAAAGATGATTCCTAGAGTGAAAAGAGGATTTGAATATATTAGTTGGTATTTATAATGTTTTTAAGGATGGTTATATGTCATATGAAAAAAATTGGAGAACAAACATAAAAGGTTGGAAGGATTTTGCAAAAGTTGTCATTACTTGTCAAAATTGTCAACTTGGCAAAAAGTACTAAAAATGGGAAAAGAAGGTAGAATGATTGTCGAGAGGCTAAATCATGCCTAGAAATAATTAACATACCTTATGAAATTCCACAAAAATATCCCAAGTCCTACTTGATAGGAAAATCCAAAAAGACAAAAAGTTGCTATGACAACTTGTGGATTTTGCATGACAATTTTGAAGAATATGTTGCAGATCAAGTTTGATGAAAGAATGATGTTTTGTAACACCTCAATCCATGATTTTAGGTTACTTATGATTTTTAAAACCTACCCAAAACCATGATCAAGGATCTATAATGAAGAAGTAGTTTGCATGAATCAAAACATTCTGAGTTTTTTAAGAGGAACACTAATTTTGTGCTTTTTGGTTGCATGCATGTGAAGATAAGATTAGAAATATGTTTTAATGGTTTATCTATGTCTTTAATGTTCTTTTGAAAGTTTCTCATTCATGTTGCGAGTTCATTAGAGATCATTCTCACATGTTGTAAAAGCTTTTTCAATTTCTAGTATCACAGTAGTACAATTTTGAGTTCTTGGTTGCATGTAAGGCTAAATGGATTGAAATTAATGATCTAACCTTGGATCCATGTTGATCATGCCCATACAGACCTTTTTCACTCATTAATAAAGTTAGGATTAGTTCATTTTTATAGGTTTCAAAAATCATTTGCTTTTAGACAGTTTGTTGCCACTGTTCAGGCAGCCCATGAAAATACTCTTACCACTCTCATTCCCACCATAGGAATTTTGTGGGTTTTTATTATATAGGATATGAATTGTATATTATGTTGTGTGTATGAAGAGGGGACCTAGAAACTATTTTTTCTATCATTTCCATGATGCCCTAGGCGATTTGATAGCACCAGGCTTGGCAACATCAGAGGTTAAAACCTAAAGGCAGTGGGTTGAATGCATTGAAAGCTTCAATCCAAGACTGGAATAAGTTAGGGGAATGTGTGAATGATAATAATCTAAAAGGATGGATTCCCAAGTGGATTCTTTCTATATTTTTTAAGTGACCCTAGAGAAGGCAGTCTAAAACAACTTGAAACCCTCATTATTAGACCAAGTTGTGACTTTCCAGTGTACGGACAACTTGAGGAGTTGTGACCTTAAAAATATTGTAGGTCTCCATAGACGGTATCTAGATATAAAATTCATTTATGACCTTTTTAAGGAGATTTTGGATTTAAATGGAGAAAACCTCTCAAATAGGGATAATTATACTAGCCCTATTTGGGACGAAGTGGACAGTTTGGAGAGTTTGGGTCACTAAACTTAATTGATTTGCAATCAGAAGGTGGAATGGGATTAAATAACACCTAAATACGTCCCCCATTGACTATGAAGCAAGAAGAAACCATTTTGTGTGAATATGCAAAGTGGGCAGCAAGGTAAAACCATTGGTTTAATATGCAATTAAGTTGGTGTAACTAGGTGGGGCAATGGGAAGGATAGGATTGTGATCCTATACAGAGTAGGGTATCTAAGTGAACCCTAATAGGCTAGGAGAAAGCCTAAGAAAGTCCTTATATCTAGTAAGGACACCATAGAAACCCCATCCCTACTTACATCACATTCACTAAGTGACTTTAAATACCAACACCTAGTGGAACCTGACGGACAGAGATAACCGAAAGTTAAGTCACAGTAATGCCCGAGAAAAGAAACTGACAAACATTATTGAAGAGAAGAATAAAAATCATTACTGATAGCTAGAATTATAGTGTTAACTGATGAAAAAAACTTTGCAGTGAATCTCGAAGGATAGACAACCCCGACTGAGAAGCCCGAGGAGAACTAAAGTGTTGACCGAAGCTATTAAAGAGTTAAAACACCAAAGTTAACTATAGTTCAGAAATGAAAAAATATTTAGCTGGCAGAGCTACAAGATATACTTAACTGGTTATTATCATTTTTTTCAAAAAAAAGATAAAGCCAGAGATAAGTAAAGGATTTAAAGTTGTTTTATCCAATTAGCAAGAAGATTTCTACGAGATAAAACAGGAGTTATGCTTTAAATTAGGATTGGCTAAAATTGTGGATCACACCAAGAACAATAAAATCAAGAAGAGAGAAATGGTGATATCATGTCTATAAAGATACAACTTAATTCATTATGAATTAAGGGTAGTGAATGAAAAAGAGGATTCTGGAGAGAAACTAGTGAAGAAAAAATTCATACAATCCTGATCAATCAAGCTGAGGAGAGAGCTAAATATTTTTGTGGACACCGAGCAACAGAGCATAGCATCAACAAGAAGAAACAAAAGTGGACCAAAGGTATTGAAAAGATATATTGATCATAATGGTTTACTGAGGTTACAATAGATATGAAAATATGCAAGTATAAGTTGTATGTTTGAATAGATCATTTACTGTTTCAATTTAACCATTTATTTAGAAAGTCTCTTAACCGAGCGAGATTTAAAAATCCTTTCTATATTGAGATACATCCCAAGGAGTATCAAAAAGTTTGATCATGAAGATAGCATGAGATGTCAGATACCATTTGACAAACCATGGTTTGGTCATAGAAGGTAGCATAGAGATGCCCGATATCAAGTGAAAAACTAATCTTTTAAATCCTCTAACAAGGTCACACCTAACAGTGTGTTTGTAACCTTTAACAGCACTAGATCTTCACCGAGCTCACTTCAGAAGAGTGAAAATTTTAGGTTCCTGGTCCTAAGTGGTTTTTCCCTTAACAAGGTTTCCACGTTAAAAATACATGTGTCTATGAGTCATTACTTTAGTATTTTGCATTACACATAACTAATCTGGATTGATCATTATACACTAAGCTATTTACTATTTTTTGGTAAATAAAAGACTGTTATTCGGTAAAAATTAAGAATAAGGTTTAACAGAGCACTCCAAGAAGTAGTTATTTGATAAGTATATTTGAAGGAATTCATCTTATAGGACTGAAGATAACTAGAGGCTTAATATTGTGGTACTAAGTTTTTGGTTTGATTAATTGGAATATTTTTGAGGCCACCGATTCACCCCCGCCCCCCCCCCCCTCTCAATTATTACTAACAATTAGTATCAGAACATGTGTGCTTAGAAAGGGAGTTTAAAATCTCAAGAAAAAGATCACAAGATGAACAAACGAGATGTGCCCAAGTGTGATAAAGACAACTTTGCATCATGGCAAAGTAGAATAAGACTCAACATACCAGGTATTGGTAATGACGTTACTCAACACCTTGATACTGAGTATGTGTTTCCTACACGACCTCATACTCTTGAGAAATTGAGAGAAAAGCATGAGCATAATTGTATGATGATAGAACTTGCCTCATCACTCTCCAATGTTGAGTTTGAAGATGTCAAAACCTGCACCTCTGCAAAGAAAATGTGGGATAATTTGAAGCTAGTACATGGAGGAGATGCTAATATACTAAGAGCCAAGATAGAAATCCTAAGAGGGAGGTTTGATGACCTAAGAATGAAAGTAGGAGAAAATATCACTCAGTATAGCTATAGAATTAAAGAGGTAGTCAATGTTATCCGAGGATTTGGAGGTGTACTTGAAGAGGAGATAGTGGTAAATAAAATCTTAAGAACCTTACTGCCTGTATATGCTATTAGATTTTTTTCTATTCAAGAAATGAGAGCAGTTGCAAACAATATAGTTACTCTAGATAGTCTGATTGGTATACTAATTTCATTTGAGATGAATAACTTTGATAATAGTGTCTTACTATCTATAGAATATGCATTCAAATCTTATTTGAAAATAAGTAAGTCAAGTCATAGACACACTATGAGGAATGATAGTGACAGTGATAATGAGGATCAAGGACTTGATGAGAGTGAAGCACTAATAGAAAGAAGATTGCAGAGAGACAAAGGTAGATATAGAGGTAAATTACCACTTGTATGTTTTAATTGTAAAGAGGTTGGACACTTTTCTGCAAGATGTCCTAATTGAAGAAAAGATGACAAAAGTAATGACAGAATATATGAAAACAAGTTTGACCGAGGTGATAACAGATATTGCCGAAGCAATCGACAATCTAAAAGAAGAGATACCCGAGACTAGAAGGACAAAGGAAAGAAAGTGTGTTACCTAGTTGAGAACAGAATTGATGATACTGACACCGAATCTGAAGAAGACATTGACATGGTATTTATATCCATGAAGGATGACTTGGACGAAGAAGAAGAAAGGTATGTAGAAAGTGCACTCATATCTAAGGTTAGTAAGAATAATGTCTGGATCATAGATAGTGGTTGTACTCACCATATGACTGCTGATAAGCAAAAGTTTGAAACTTTTGAATACTATAACGGTGGTTCAGTAAGAATGAGTAATGACACACCTTGTCCCTTTGAAGGTAAAGGAACTATAATGTTGAATAACCTGATCAAATGTGAAAATGTTTACTGGGTAAAAGGACTTAATTATAATCTTTTAAGTGTTTCACAGCTGAACAATATAGGTCACAGATTAGCATTTGAGAATAAGAAGGCAAATATCTTCAATGAATCAAGAAGGTTCATCAGAACTGGTGAGTAGAAAAAAGGTAACCTTTTCTATCTTGATGACATTAACACCACTTGTTTAATGGCTAGAAATGAAGACATATGGTTGTGGCACAAAATATTGTGTCATGTGAATTTTGACAACATGATAAAGAAGAAATAAAAGGAATTTTAGAGGCTTACCAAGCATGACAAAGCCCGAGCATATCATGCGCAAGAACTGTCAAAAAGGTATGATGAAAAAGTCTAGTTTCAAGAGTAAAACTCATACATCTAATGCAATTCTAGAATTAGTCCATATTGATCTATGTGGACCCATGAGGACAAAGAGTTACTATGGAGATAGGTATTTCATTCTCTTTATTGATGATTATTCTAGAATGATGACAGTTATGTTCTTAAAAGATAAATCAGAAGCATTCAAGATGTTTAAATGGTATAAGGCTATGGTAGAAAAACAAAGTGATAAGAAATTGAAATGCTTAAGGTCAAATAGAGGAGGAGAATTTATTTCAGATGAATTCACTAATTTATGTAATGAGCATGGAATTAAAAGACACGTTTCTGCACCAAGAAAACCACAGCAAAATGGAATTGCTAAGAGGAGAAATAGATCAATTGTTGACTATGCAAGAACATTGATGATTGAGAAAAGCATCACTCAAAATTTCTAGATGGAATCTATTAGTACTATTGTCTACACATTATAGAGCATAATTGAAGGACACAAATAAGACACCCTATGAGCTTTGGTATGGTTACACACCCATTGTAAGTTACTTTAGAATCTTTGGTAGTCAATGTTATATTTTGAAGGATGATAAAAATGGAAAGCTTGACTCCAAAAGTGATGAAGGTATCCTTCTAGGGTATTCCACCAAAAGTAAGGCTTATAAATGTCTTAACAAGTCATCTAACAAGATCATTGAAAGTGAAAATATAAAGATAAATGAATTTACAGAAAAGAATGATAAGGAAAGCAGAAGAGAACTAAAGGATGACAACAGGTTTTTTTATACTGAAGAACCTGACACTCTACCCAAGTGATAGTATATCACTCCTGAGAAATAGAACATTGCACCCAAGCATCAGGTTGCAGTTACCAAAAATTAGGATAATACTCACAATGATGTACCAAGTGATGGAGATCAGAACAAAGGTTAAGAAGATGATCAGAATGATGGACAAAGAGCTGAACCAAAACTTGCCAAGTATGTCAGAAGACATCATCCATCGAATCAAATCATAGGAGACAAGAAGGCTTGAATGAGAACAAGAATTAAGTCACTAAACACTAGAAATTTACTTTGTGATTTTGAGCCTAAATCTGTTAATACTGCACTTGAAAATGAGGAATTGGTCAGTGCTATGAATGAAGAAATAGAACATATTGAGAAGAACAGTACATGGACACTAGTACCAAGACCAAATGACAAGAATGTCATTGGTACAAAATGGATATTCAAAAACAAGCTGAATGGGAATGGAGAAGTCACAAGAAACAAATCAAGGTTAGTATGCAAGGGGTATGCACAAGAAGAAGGTATTGATTATGGAGAAACCTTTGCACCTATTGCTAGACTAGAAGGAGTTAGAATCCTACTTGGTGTAGAGAACCTCCCAATTTGATGTTTTGGTGTGTTTTAGGGTTTTAATAGGTGTTGTGTGGATTGGAATAAGATCCAATAGGTTGGATACAATGTTGATCAACTTCATGTTTGTAAGAGCCAAGAGTGCTCATTAGGTGTTTTATGGTCATTTTGACCTAGAAAGACAAAATGTGTTATTTGTGTGCATTTTGGGTTTGGTGTGTGTCTTAGGACCCTAAATGTCCTAACTAGGGTCATAGAAGTCAACCATGACCATAGAGTTGACAAAAGGAGTCAAATGGTTCAAAATGCAAAAGTTGCTCGAGCAACTTTTGCAACTTCTTGAAAAGAAGTTGCAAAATGAAGTTAGATCAATTGTAACCACTCATGCTCAGTATATGAGCATGGATTTGATGTTTTTGGAAGGTTAATGAAGTTTTGAATTGCAGAACTTGTTTTTTGTACTTCTGTACGGATGCTTGTGATTGTATTCTTGTGATTCACAGTGCTTTCTACATTCTGTACGGCTGTGTATGGATTGGGAAAGGAGATCGGACCCCATGAGGGTGTAGTGTTTCATTTTAGCTTTATTTTTCATACTTTAGGTTGATTTGAAGTTATAGGAGTAGAGAGTTCCATTAATTTTAAGGTCACTGGTCTGTAATTCCATTTGCAGAGTCACAGTGCCCAAAATGACTCTAACCTAAGCATCCACCGGTGGAAATGGCTGAAACCATAGGGGATGAAAGGTTAGAGTCTTTATATAAGGTTTTTTCTTTCATTTTTGTTTTTTCAATAAATTTTCTAGACGAAGTTTGAAGCCCTATGGCTGACTGTTAGGAACATGTGAGCCTGGACAGGGTGAAGATGGATTTGGTTCGAGCACCCATGATCTTGGGGGAAAAACTTAGAGGAATTTTTAGAATCCCTGTATAGTTTCCTTGAAGGAGTCAAAGGTGGGAGGAGGTGAAATGAATTTTGGGGATAAATTTGGTGACAATTGGTCAAGACTAGTCCAGAGGCCTAATTAATAGGCTAAAAACTAGGGCCTGATAGAAACTAGGGTTGAGGGTGCATCCAGAAGCTAGGATTTTGGATTCTGATAGGGTTGATGGATACCTTGAATATTTTAAAGGACTTCTATGGGTTTTTTTTGATGATTTGGGATAATTAAACCAAAAATGGTTAAATTAGACCTAGTAGGAAATAAGCCAATTAGGCCTCCTAGTGAATTTGATACCAAATGAATTGGTAAAGTATCTAGAAGTGTGGGAAAAGTTTCTAAAGGACTTTTAATGGGCCAAGGACATAGCGAAGAGTTTATGGGATGTGTTAGAATATCCTAAGTAGGTTTTTGAGGTTTCTAAGAGGAAATCTAGTGAAGCAGCCTAGGTAATTGAAGAGCTAGTCGGACTAGTTGAACCTAGAAGTGTTGGAATCTTCAACAAATCAACTATACCTTAGAGGAAAAGTTGATAGTGAGGATCTTGGAGATCCATATTGGAGAAGAACACAAGGAGAGATAACCCTTGGAGTAATTTTGGTAGGGGACAAAGCCCAAATAGACCAAATGAGAATCAGCCTATGGATAACAGTGGGGATAATCAGTTTAGAGGATCATTTCAAAGAGGGGGATACGGAGGAAGAGGACCACCAAGGGGTAGATTTCAGTCTCAAGGAAGATCTAATTTAGTCTTCACTGGTAGATGTTATAACTTCAATCAAGTGGGTCACACAATGGGTAGATTTCCTGAAAAGGCTACCTCATCTTCTATGTGAGATAGAGGGAATCAGTTGGTACAAGAGGATGATACACAAAGTGTCACTTCTCCCATTTCCAAGGAAAGGCAAGTAATGGATGGAGACAATCTGATGTTGAGAAAGACTTTGTTGAAAGTACCTAATACCATAGATCCACCTCAAAGAAAGAATTTGTTTAAGACAACTTGTAGGTCTCATGGAAAGATTTTCAAAGTGATAGTGGACTCTGGATCCACTGAGAATATAGTATCAATAGAGATGGTGGACAAACTAAAACTTAGAAGGATACCTCATACCACACCCTATAAAGTTTCATGGTTAAACACGGGTCAACAAATAGTGGTAGATGAGCAAACCATGGTGGAGTTTGAAATAGGTGAGTATAAGGACAAGGTCCTATGTGACATATTACCCATGGATGCATGTCATCTTCTTTTAGGGCATCCATGGAAATATGATGTGAAGGCTATACATGATGGAGAAAAGAACAACTATGTAATCACCAAACTAGGGAAGAAGTTTCAAATGGATCCATTACAGGTGCCTAATGAGGAGAAGCATGTGGGAACTAGTGTGATGCTCTTGAGTGGAAAGGAGTTTCTAAAATCTATGAAGAAGGAGAAAGGAGTCTGTTGTGCAGTAATAGTGAAGACAAAGGAGGATACCAAGGAGAAAGCCAACATGCCACCAGAGGTACAAGAATTGTTAGAAAGATATCATGACATAGTGGTTAATGGTTTTCCAAGTGCACTAATAACCATGAGAGATGTGAGTCATTAGATAGACCTCATACCTGGAGAAAATCTGCCAAACAAAGTAGCATATAAGATGACACCAAGTCAAAATGCAGAGATAGAAAAATAGATTCAAGATTTGTTGGAAAAAGGACTAATAAGGAAGATTTTGAGTCCTTGTATTGTTCCACCTGTCCTTTCACCTAAGAAGGATACAAAATGGAGGATATGTATAGACTCTAGGGATATAAACAAGACTACAGTTAGATATAGATTCCCAATGCCCCAGACTGAGGATTTGATGGACAATTCAGGAGGTTCATGTTATTTCTCCAAGGTGGATTTGAAGACAGGATATCACCAAATCAGGGTTAGACCTGGTGATGAGTGGAAAACACTTCAAGACCAATAAAGGGTTGTATGAATGGCTAGTAATGCCTTTTGGCCTAACTAATGCACCTAGCACATTCATGAGGCTCATGAATGAAGTGCTAGCAGATTTTATTGGTAAGTTTGTAATAGTGTATCTTGATGATATTTTGATATTTATCAGGTCCAAAGAAGAGCATATGAAGCATTTTGAGATGGTCTTGAGGAGGCTACATCAAGAGAAGTTGATGATCAATCAAGAAAAGTGTGATTTTCTAAAAACTGAATTAGTTTATCTTGGTTTTGTGGTTTCTAATGGATGTATTAAGATGGACCTTGATAAGGTTAAGTCAATTTTGAAATGGCCTACACCTAGGTCCATGGGGGATGTTAGGATTTTTCATGGATTGGCCTCCTACTATAGGAAATTTGTAAGAAATTTCAGTCATGTATGTGCCCCTATCCTCAACACTATCAAAGGAGGAATCAAATGTCAGTTTAAATGGACTATAGTAGCAGACCAAGAATTTGAAATATTGAAAAAGAGCATAGTAGAATTAGCTACCCTTAGTTTTCCCAATTTCAATCAGCTATTTGTGGTGGAGTGTGATTCTAGCAAGCTAGCCATTGGAGCAGTGTTAAGCCAAGAAGGACACCTTGTGGCATTCTTCTCAAAGAAGTTGAATGAGGCCAAATAAAAGTACTCCACCTATGATTTGGATTTGTATGATATGGTACAAGCCCTTAAAAAATGGAGACACTATCTCCTACCTAGGGAATTTATGGTCTACACTAATAACCATGCTCTAAGTTTCTTAAATGGGCAAGAAAAACTAAATTAGACACACCTAAAGTGGGTAGAATATCTAGAAGCTTACACATTTGTCATCAAACATAAGAAAGGGGTTAGCAACAAGGTTATAGATACTCTAATCCAAAGAGTATTAACTATACAGGAGATACAATTACAGAGTGTGGGGTTGAATAACTTGAAAGACCTCTACAAAGAGGATAATGACTTCAAATATGCCTATGAGGCATGTGTAAAGTTCCCACAGGGGTTCAAGGTGGAATTCACTGAGTTTATGTTGTAGGAAGGACTATTGTTTAAAGGACACCTCATATGTATACCTCAGTGCTCAATGAGGGAGAATATTGTGAATGAGAAACACCAAGGAAGCTTGGGAGGCCACTTTGGAGTGGATAAGATAGTGGAGCAAGTGAATAGGCATTACTATTGGGCTAAGTTACAGTCAGATGTTAGGAATTTTGTAGAGAAATGTCAAATTTTTCAGAGGGAAAAAGGAAAAAGTAGTAACAGTGGGTTGTATCAACCCCTATCCATACCCACAAAGGCCTTGGGAGTGTCTCGGCATGGACTTTGTTTTGGGGTTACCAAAGACACAAAGGGGTCATGACAGTGTATTTGTGGTGGTGGACCATTTTAGAAAAATGGCTCACTTCATTCCATGTAAGAAAACCAATGATGCTTCCAAAATTGTCGGTCTATTCTTCAGAGATATTGTAAGGATCCATGAATTGCCACTAAATATAGGAAGTGATAGAGATAGTAAGTTTGTGGGTCACTTTTGGAGGACCCTTTGGAATATGTTAGGTACAAACTTGTATTTCTCTTTAGCCTACCATCCATAGTCAGATGGGCCAACAGAGGTAGTCAATAGGTCACTTGGGAACTTGCTAAGATGCTTGACTAACCAACATGGACAGTCATGGGATCACATCATAGGGCAGGCATAATTTGCCTATAATGACTCCAGTAATAGGATTACTGGTAAAATCCCCTTTGAAATAGTATATGAGGTCAATCCTAGAGGGATCTCAATTTGAAGGAAAAAAGGAGTGCCTAGGGGGAGTCATTTGCAGAACAGATGAAGGACCTTCATGATCAAGTCAACAAGACTTTACAAAAGAAAGTAGAGAAGTATAAGTCTAAGGCTGATCAGTCAAGAATTGATTTGAAATTCAAGGTGGGAGATCTATTACTTTCCTATCTCAGAAAGGAAATGCTACCCAAGGGTCATCCAACTAAGCTACTCGTGAAGAAGATAGGACCATTAAGGATATTGCATAAGTATGGAAAAAATGCCTATGACGTGGAGTTGCCTCCTGATTTGGGGATTTCACCCATTTTCAATGTTTGTGACCTATATCCCTATAAGGGACCATCTCTAGACATAGTTCAACCCACTCTTGCAGATTTAGGAGATGATGATTGGGTGAAAGACTTGCCTACCCCAATCCCACTGAAATTGGACAGTATACTGGATTCTAAGGTGATCAAGAAGACAAGGAAGGGTAACTATAAGGAGTATCTCATCAAGTGGCAGGTGTTAAGATTGCTAAACTGCAATCTTCCCAAGAACACCTGCATGCAAAGCTGTTACAAAGAAGAAGAAGCAGACAGAAGAGAGAAGACAGAAGAATGGCTATGGCGGCCGATAGGCCAGAGACTGC
>MU227856.1:715806-757685 GCA_018584345.1 Thuja plicata
TCACCCATGCTCCTCCCCACCCCACTGCTTCTCTCCCTGTCCCCTCCCTCCACCATCCCGCCTCCCTCCTACGTGGTTCCCTCTATGCTCAAACCCCAACCCGATTTCGCTACTCCCTGCTCTGCGTAGCCCCGCCTCCTCTCGACACAACAATCCTCCCTAGTCCACTATCCCGCCACCTCTCCCAACACTAACCTATGTTGCCCATGCAGCATAAACCCCATCCACATCTGCACCTCCTCCACAAAAGCTCCACCCAAACCCTCTATCGTGCCACCCGCACTCAACCCTGACCAACAATGGGTCGCTCAACCTCTGCCCAGCCACTAATCAGCCACCTCTACTCGAGGATAGAAACATAAATTTGACGTCCATTTAGACATTTTTGTAGGGTTTGGCCTCTCACGATGGGCTATAGACCATCAAAATTAATTGAAGGAACTGATGATGTTAGCAGACTTTTAAAAAAAAATTGCCCTCACCATTGGATTTTTTAAATTTATAGTCTATCTTTAAATCATCATAACTTGCTCGTATTTGGTCCTTTTTTGAGCATTTTTTTTATTTGGGGTAGAATTTTGTAATGATCATTGTGGTGGAGTTAGTTTTTTATTTTTCTTGCTGGAGTTTTCATAAATAAGTATTTTTTATGATTGTACCTACCTAATCCTTCATTTTGCAGCTTTTAGAGCCTCATACGGGCTCAGACAATCACCTTTTTGAGTGTAATATTTTTTGAAAATGCATGATTTTCTATCTACTTTCTGAATATGTGATCTATTTTTTGATTTTCTGATTTTGATAATGTGGACTAATCTTTGGCTTTGATGTTCATGTGATTATCATTTGTGTGGAGCCTAATAGTGGTTTGCAAAATGTTATCCAAGAAGACTAAAACACAAACTACTCATGAATTGGTTTTGCAGGTTGCCTTTGATTGATAGAACACAAAACATTATGCTTGCATCTTGTTTTTGATTTCTTAAAATAGGAACCCACATGCAAGACTTCTTAAAATGAACATTTGTTTGATGTTTTAGGAATGACAATAATCTTAGGAGATTATGCTGTCGCACTTTTGGGATGATCATAAATATAGAAACACTATTGTCATTCACCGTTTGAGATCTGCAACCTTAGAGGGCTTGTCCAAGTGGGAAAAGTACTCACCCTTGGAGAATGACCCAAGTGAGAACAACGTAACACCAAGCTTCTTCGACTCACTATAATCAAAATGCTTCTCGAGACCAAAACCTTGGAAGATAAGTGGCATTTGAGCTTATACTTGGCTCTCACCTAACACAAAATAGGGCCTCTAGGTCTCAATCAAGTATCATGAACTATTTGTGCTAAGTTGCTCTATGGGGTTAGCAGCTTGAATTGCGCTTGCGCAGACACAGGGGATATGCTTAAACGAAGACCCTTACTAAAAAAAATTTTAGTTAGTGGCCAAAATCTTTTTCTACTTGTTGATACGGGTGTTGTGAGATGCGCATGCCTAAGAAACCTCTCATGTACCCCTTTTCTTGAGATAGTAAATTTATCAGGATCCTCAGATCTTGAGAAATTCGAAGCTTGGTAGGCCCAAGAAGTGTGTGACGTGGAGGAGAGCCAGTGCTACTAAGCTTCTAAATGTCTGACTTGAATGGGTATTTTATTGTAAGAGGATTCAAACAAGTATTGTCCCTTTCTAACCACCTAGGAATAAGGTTTGCTTGATGTGCTTGAGTAGCTAATGGATTCTTGATGTGTCTGGTGTGAGTGTTCACTGAAACAACAATAACAAAAATGATCAAACACTTTGGATATTTGTCTATCTTGTCTCGTCTGAAACTTCAACTATCTTTTCAAAAATCTATTGAAACTCTGTCAAATTTACGTCAAAAACTTGTTGAAACTTTGTCTTTTATCAGTCTATCCTACTACATTTAGTATGTTCTGAAATTTGCGTTGTCATAATGCTTTTGTTAGTTCACATGCAACTACAATCTGTTGTTAGTCCAACCTGTCACTATCTTGAAATCTGATGTCGTTACACTTGTCCAATTGACCGAGTCCTTCATTCAATCTTATCATCTTTGTCTGTGCTATCCTTATTCTAGGTTGTGAGAGCAGGTTCATTAACCTTGACTCAAGATTAGAGTCTTTTCTATCTCTATCCTCAGTTGGAAATTTATCTCTTCATCTCTTTGGTCTTGGACTTTGACAACACTTCAGATATCACCACGATGTTAGTCAAGTGAATCAACTTATCTTATGCATGTGTGAACTAGAAGTCATTTTAGATAATATCACAAAGATGACAAAAAGGGATTCCCATTCAAAGACAACTCCTTGTTTGGAGAGAATCCTCTCTTTGAGGGAGATCCTCAAATTCCTCCTAGATCACAATCCCCGGAAGACAAGTTACCTAGTCCTAAAATTTCAGAAGAAAGACAAGGTAGAGGAAGGTCTTGATGGAGATATCTCTCTAATGGTACCAACCATCACAATAGTCAACACTCCTCGAGTCCATCAGGCCCCGGTGAGGAAGAGACTGACAAATGTCTCCAGAATAAGAGGTTCCTAAAACTCATGAAAAAAATCCTAATTCGGGATAAGGAACAATATTTCCTCGACCTAGCAGAGCAAGGCGCTCAACTTACACCTCACTTCAAAGTTGAGGATATCATTGCTAGAGAAGAAGAGACACCTATGATGCTCATAACTAAACAAATGCAAACTATGCAACTGGAATTACAAAAACTACAAAAGGAAAAGGAAACACCCAACACAAGGTTTTCTTTAAACGCAATTTGTTCTTTTTCTTTTGATAAATATTTGTACTTACCTCCATTCCCACACGGGGTTGAAATTTCATGATTTGATAAGTACAATGGTCACTCTGATCCATGAGATCACATCTGAGAATTTTGTGCTCTTTGCATAGAATTTATGCATGATGAGACATATCTTATGCGTCTCTTTCCTCAAAGTTTGAGCAGCCAAGCTATGAAGTGGCTCTCAAAGTTACCCACTAGTATAAAAACTTTCGATAAGCTGATGAATCTATTCCTACAATAGTATTCTTACAATATCCAACATCCTATGACGATGATTGATTTATGCAACATGAAGAAAAACACAGGAGAACCCTTTCTGACCTTTCTTCAGCGATGGAGAAAGATGTTTTCTAGATATCCATGAATCGTATCTGAGTCAGAAAAGATTTATATTTTTGCTAGTGTTCTAATTCTTGAACTAAAATATCCCCTTCAGATGTAATGTCCACCCTCTTTTGATAAAATGGTGGAAAACATGATGAAAATAGAAGATGTGCTCGTTAAAAAGGGTGACATTACCCTCTATAAGGAAAACAAGTTTGTTTCCAACTCCAAAGACAAAACTAAATATTGGAACAAAAAAAAGCATGTGGTAAATGACGGAGTAGTTGATTACTCTGCTCCCCAGTCAAAACCAACAGCCTTCAATCTGACAAGTGGCTCCAAGGCCCTAAAAACTGCTAAAAATACCACTAAATCCTCATCTTCTAAAGGGGCTAGCAATTTGTTAAAAGACAAACCATGGATCAAACGTAAATGAGACTTTGACTCTTTAGGTGAGTCCCATGAATTTGCACTTAAAACTCTACTGGCAAACAAGTTGATCACATTGCTAGATAACTCCAAACCATATGACCCAGAAATCAAACCTAAATGGTGGAGAGATACTGATTTCTTTCAATTCCATAGAAACAAAGGACACATGACAGAAAATTTCTTGAGGCTCAAACATGAGATCCAAGATCTCATTGATAACGAAATAATTGCGGTTGATAATCACAACAAGAATGTTGATCATAAGGCATTCAAAGATCCTTTCCCTGAACATCACAAAGGAGAAACTTCTAAGAAAGGTGCTCAAATCAATCACATTTATTATAATGATGACTACAATATCATCAACATGCTTGAGCCATCTCATTGTGAATATTGCAATGTAATCATCATCAAGAAGAAAGAGAAAGAGTCTCGATCGGCCAACACATTGACTCGAACACAAGCAAAGGTCACCCTAGGGGGTTCTGGATCTTCCAACCCTTCATCATCTTCCAATAAACCATCAGTATCAAAATCTTGGGTAGCTCTTAGAAAAAAAACCACTATGGGTACCCCTAAATTCTCACAATCCAAACAACTGACTTCATCCAACACAACGGACTATAGCATCCTCGAGCAATTGTAGAGAACCTCTGCCCAAATTTCAATCTTTAAATTGCTCAAACTCTCTCCATCTCACCGAGAGGTCCAGGATAAAGTGCTATCAACTACCAATGTCCCTAAGGACTTGGATCAGTTTCAATCCATGGTGGGTCACTTGACCTTGCCACATTACCTATCATTCTCAAAAGAAGATGACAACTATTTAAGTCATCCACACAATCTCCCCTTGCATGTCAAAGTCATGATCCATAAACACCACGTCAGATGGGTCTTGATAGATGGAGGCACAGGGTTGAATATCTGCAGATATAGGTTAATCAAGAAACTAGGATTTTTAGAGAACGTCATTGATCCTAAAAATAAAATCACTATCAAGGCGTATGATGAACAAGAAAGATCTTCTAAAGGTCTTGTAACTTTACCAATCTGAATAGGTCTTGTTGAGAGGGATGTTACCCTCCAAGTTATAGATCTCCCACTGGCCTACAACATTATATTGGGAAGACCCTGGATCCATGAGATGTAGGCAGTGCCATCAACATTCCATTTGTGCATCAAATTCCCATTCAATGGTGTAGAAGTCACTATTCCTACAGACACTAGTTATGCCTGTAACGCATTAAGGCAAGCAACAGATACCCTTTTCCCACACAATAGTGAGGTGTCCAACTCTGAATCAGCTACAATTTTTCTGAAAGAAATGGAAAATAAACTCAAGATAAAGGACACAAGTATGGGTGGATACACAATGGAACCCGTACTGTCACTCACATCTCTTCCTAGATCACCTAGGTCCTATGGGAAACCGTCAGAAGAGATGAAACCAACAGCACCCCAAGAAATCTATGATGATAAATTTCTTAAAGCCAACACACCATTAGAAGATGAACAAGAGGAAAGAGCCACTCTGGCTTGGTTATATAAGGAATGTGAAGATAATGAAGTCTAACAATGTGTAATACCCCTGGAAAATTTTGGTGTGGGGTATAAGGTGGCTTGTAAAATGGGTTATTCAGGTAAAGGACCCATTGGACCTAATCAAAATGGACTTAAAGAACCAATCTCTATTAAATACATATGACCTAGAGACACAACTGGTATCGGGTTCTTATCCAATAAAGCACAAAGAGAAAAGAATTGCCTAGATAAAGAAAAGGGACATCAGGTTCTTGAAGAGAAGAGCACAATAGTAGAAAGCACTGACATACCCACTGGCAAGTGGGATGATTCAGATGACTCTGATGCAGAGGATGTGTATCCTTCCCCCATTCCTCCCAATATTTTGGCTCTTCTCTTTGACAGAGATACACCACAAGTCAATGCTACTAAAGAGCGTATTCTAGAGGAATCACCAATAACTCTGATCAGTTAGAGACTACTACCTCCAAACAAGACCAAGATACAGAAGAAAGGAGTCTAACTATAGCAGAGTTTTTAGGTAGAACTCATCCAAACTGGGGGAAAAGAGTAGATTTCACTCATGTCCTTGATATGAAACCTAATGATGAAATGAACTCCCATGAATATGAGTTTGATAGTCTTTTAGAAAACACTTTCGACAAAGAGGTGGATACAATTCAACGATATGTACCCATGCTCAAAGTAGGTGAAGGCTTAGAGGTTAGGTCGGATGAATTAGGACCTCCTATTTCTGACATGGGCTTTGATGATTCCATTAGGGATCTTTCTGATTTGAACATGTCTATACAAGGTTCAGGTCTAGGACTCTACTTAACAGTCATCGTCTATGATGAACATACCATGAATGCCCTCAAACCCATTGAACCTTTGCTGCTAATGCATCCTAAACTCATTGATTGGTCCTTACAGGGACAAGCTGTTGAAATGACTACATTTCCCAATGACTATGCTTTAGCCTGCTATCTTAACATCATTGAACCTATCACTTCTTCCACCAATGAACCTAGTGTGAGCATGACTAAAGTAGACATCAAGTATCTTAGTTATAAAATAAAAATGAGAAAAATAAAAGGGTCTGAAGGCGAAAACCACATTGTGGCAGTCTTAGAACCCAAAATAGTAAAAATAAAAGATGCATCCAAAGGCAAAAACCTCTCTAAGGCACCTAAGGATGGGATGCTTGATGTCTTGCCTAGTCATTTACAGGAATGATCATCAGTTCTTATAGATCCAACTCAACCAATGAATATTGTCATAGAGGAACATCCACACATCATTCATGTGGCTAAATCTTTGTCTGCAAAAGAGCTCAAGGAATTCACCGACTTCTTTAAAGAGAAAAAGATAATTTTTGCATGGAGATACTTAGATATACCAAGTTTAGATCTAGAGCTTAACATGCATCATCTCTCAATAGCTCTTGGAGTAAAACAAGTAAAAAAAAAACTCATAAAAATACACCCTCATGTTGCATTACTTATCAAGGTTGAACTGGAGAAACTACTCAAAGCTAGATTCATCTGAGCTATTGATTATGCAGAATGGATTTCCAACATCGTACTAGTATCAAATCTAGACAAATCCATCAGAGTTTGCACTGATTTTAGGGATCTCAACAAAGCATGTCCAAAGGATGACTTTCCTTTGCCTAACATTGACATGATTGTAGACATGATTGTTTGGTATGAAATGTATTCTCTCATGGATGGTTTCTCAAGGTACAACCAAATCAAGATTGCTCCAGAGGATCAAGAAAAGATGACCTTCACATGTGCCTGGGGAACATTGTGCTGGACTTTCATGCCTTTCAGTTTGAAAAATGCATGAGCTACCTATTAGAGGGCAGTAATAACTATCTTCTATGATATGATGCACAAAACCATGGAAGACTATGTGGATGATATCCTTGCTAAATCAAGGAAATGATCTATGCACCTACAAGATTTAGGCCCAATCATGGACAGAATGGAAAATTTTTAATTATGGTTGAATCCTAAGAAATGTGCATTCGGTGTTACCTCTGGCAAGCTATTGGGTTTAACTTAGCTAAAGGCATAGAAGTCGATCCTAAAAATGTATGAGCGATATTGGAAATGCCACCTCCTGAGAAAATAAGTCAAATGAGAACACTCCAAAGTAGAATCCAGTCTATCAGAAGGTTCATCTCACAGTTGGCTGATAGAGCACAACCATTTGCCAAGACTCTATGCAAGGGCATTACATATCAATGGAGTGAAGAATGTGACAAAAGTTTCACTCAAATCAAAATGTACCTAGCTAACTTGCCAAGACTCATGCCACCTCAACAAGGCAAACCATTAATTCTATACATTTCAGCCACCTCAACGTCACTAGGGGCACTACTAGCGTAGGAAGATGAAAACAAGAAAGAATGTGATATCTACTATATCAGTAGAACATTGGTACCATATGAGATGAACTACTCTATGATTGAGAAAGCATGCATGGAAGTAGTCTTTGCATCTCATAAACTACATCACTACATGTTGGCTCACTCAGTCAAACTGGTGGCTAAAATTGACCCTTCGAAGTATCTCCTAAGTAAATCTACCCTCACTGGAAGATTGACTAAATGGGTTATGCTTCTTAGTGAGTTTGACATGGAATATATTGAGTGTAAAGAAATCAAAGGGAAAGAAATTATAGATTAATTGGTTGATGCTCCACTATAGGACAACGAACCAGTCAATTTTTAGTTCCCAGATGGAACTATTTTGTACATCACTCACAGATCTTGGAAAATGTTCTTCGATGGCTCCTTCACGCAACAAGGTTCAGGTGTAGGGATTTTGTTTCTGACTCCTCAAAACTATTCCATTCCAAAGGTGTACAAGCTCATGTTTCCTTGTACAAACAACATAGCATGATTTGAAGCACTAGTAAATGGAATCAAACTGGCTCTTGAATGGAATATTTCTGAGTTACACATCCATGGTGACTCTCATTTTGTAATCAACCAAATCAATGATGTATACCAAACTAAGGATGAAAAACTCACGCATTATAAATGAATGGTTGATGACTTTAAGAAATATTTCACTTTCATCACATTTCAACAGGTCCCAAGGACACAGAATAGAGCATCTGATGCCATGGCTACATTAGCCTCCTCACAACAACAAGAGGACAATTTTCGCTATGAGTTCCTGGTAGAAGAAATCTATTTCCCTTCCTACAACTCCCCTGAATCCAAAATGGTATGTTCAGTCATTAAAAAGGAATCCTCCCATTATCACCATGTCTACTCTTACCTGCACCATCAGGTCATTCCTGATGGACTAACCAGAAATGAAAAATGACACCTCATCTGCAATGCCTCATGGTATGTTCTTGTGGAAAATAATTTGTATAGGCAAGGATTAGATGGTACTTTTCTTAGGTGTCTAGAAAAAGAATAGTCCAAACATGCATTGTCTGAAGTCCACAAAGGAATTTGTGGTTCTCATTCTAACGGTCTGACTCTGGCCCAAAAAATTCTTAGAGAAGGGTATTATTGGCCATAAATGGAAAAAGAAGCTATCAAGTTTGAAAAATCTTGTAAGAAATGCCATCTACATGGCAATATTATACACACTCCAGCAAGGGAGCTCATTCCTTTTGTAACACTTTGGCCCTTTCAACAATGGGAATTTGATCTCATTAGGTAGATTCAGCCCTCATCTTCTAATGGACACAAGTTCATTATTACAGCTACTGAGTATTTTACCAAGTGGGTTGAGGTAGTCCCACTGATTAAATTGACAGAATAATAGGTCTCGTTGTTCATTCTAAACTACATCATTTGTTGCTATGGCATACCTTCCTCCATCATCATTGACAATAGAGGAAAATTTAAGATCAACACCATGGATGAGTTGTGTAAAAAAATCAAAATTACACAACACTTTTCTTCCATCTATTACCCATAAGGTAATGGATAGGATGAGACCTCAAATAAAAATTTGTTTAAAATATTACATCGTACATTTAACAAGTCTGGAAGGGATTGGCACCTATAGATCAATTCTACATTATGGGCTTACAAAATGAGAATCAAAACGCCTACATGGGCAACCCCATTTGCACTGGTATATGGGGCAGAAGCAGTCTTACCCCTAGAAGTAGAAATCCCATCTCTTAAGGTTTCTTTGAGAAAACTTGTACTAGATGAAGAGTATAGAGTTTTGAGACTCCAAGAACTAGAACTAATAGATGAACGTCAAAAAGTGGCCTTTGATCACCTCAAAGCTTATCAGAAAAGAATGTCAAGAGGATACAACAACAAAGTCATACCTAGAGAACTTCATGTGGGCGACCTTGTGTTGAGAGAAAATCCCCATAATCAGTCACATAAAGAAAAGAAGGGGAAGTTTGAACCCAACTAGTTGGGTCCTTATATCAAATCTCTATCATTCAGCTCCTGAGCCTATCGACTCTCCACACCTGAAGGAGAACCACTTCGAGAGCCCATCAACACTCTTCATCTGAAAAAGTTCTACACCTAAGGCATTCTCGGTGATCAACACCATGTACATAGTAATGTCCTGAAAAAATCTAAAAATTGGAAAATGTCCTGAAAAAAATGATCATCCTTGTGAAAACCATGCAATAGGTGCCTTGATGCATCAATAAAAAAAATCAAAAAAATGGAAAAATACAAGAAAATTGAAAAATAAGTAAAAGTGCCTTGGTGAAAACCTGGTAAACAAGCACCATATATGGTAGCAAAATTAGAATCTCTTCCAAGTAGGTGAAAACCTGGTAAACAGGTGCCTCTTATACTTAGTGCTCCATCTATCAATGTTCAATCTTGGCAATCCTTTGCTTCAGTTTGTACATATCTTTCAGTCACTTTCGTAACACTGGTTCTTCTGAGATCCCTCATGGCTTGAAACTGATCCAAAGTCATAACCTGGGGGCATTCAAATCAGATTTGTCCTTGTAGAATGAGTCAAGTCATTTATTTCCATTTTGTACTAGGGGCATGGGTCCCCAAATTTTATCACATCTTTGGATTACACCAGAGTAAGTAATCTTGTTATTTCTAAAGGACAACTCGCTACTGAAGCAAACAGGTGTTTCTCAACACCACAATCAAAAGTGTTTCTTAATAATATCTTTGGATGCATCTATGCTTATTAACACACATTGGATATCACAAACATAAACAACAAATCGATAGCAATCAAACACAAAACACTCACAAGGATGACGGTGTTTCTCAACACCTCATACATATATACATCTGAAAACTTTGAAACTGGCTGAAGTATGCTGAACTTCTATTTGTATGATGTCTATTTTCATTGATTTCATTAATCTTTTCTTTGTCTAATGCTTTTTGGTGTGGTCCCGATGATCTAGAAATGTCAAATAAAATGGGTGTATGTGGTAAGAGATACTACATTAAGGTGGAAAAGCATCACATCCCTTGATCCTATTTATTTGTATGCCAAGGTGAGGTTGGAAATATCTCCTTGACTATTATTGCTCTGTTTGTTTATGTAAGATCACACTCATGGTTATCTTGGCTTTGAATGCCTCAATACTGGTATACTCTTGCAGCATCAACTAGAAATGACGTTCAGGCCATCTCGGCTTTTGTGCCTCAATGCTTACATCGATTTCTCATATCTTATCTAATTAAATTCATATTCATATTCTTATGGTCGCAGTGGCACTAGTAAGGATTGTATCGACTCCAATGTTCCAAAAATGCTTGATGATGAAAATTTTCAAAGCTAGAGCTCAGTGTCTACACCGTAGGTTTCATTCATGTTAGTCTTGCATCTGCATCTACATCTGCATCTGCATAGTGTTGAAATTAGCATAATAACTTTATCTCTCTCTAATGTGAAGGATCTAAGATTCTAATCGATCAATATTCTCATCATCAAGTGGTCATTTGTATGTGAACATGACACCCCTTTCTAAATCAATTGTCCTGATTCTATTTTCAAGATCGAAATTGAAATCTGAAACTAACTACTTGCACAACTAATAGAAATCTCTCATGTTTTTCTTCTAATCAATCCATGTATCTTAATTTTGGTCAATCCCATTCAAACAAGACCTCCCATCAAGTACATCTTCTGTCCTAACCATGTGGGACCTATCTCTAATCAGATCAGCTTCTTCTTGCAACATGTTATCAATCAAATTGCTTCTCATCACTAGGGCACCTAACCATATTTCAATTTTTCTCCCGAGGGGGCAGGATCAGGACATCAACATTCCAGTGATTACATCCTCAATCAAAACCCCATCACTTGGGGCATCTCAGCTTCATCACATCAAATCAAGTTGAGATCATCTTAAATCAAAGGCAACCTAATCACGTTCTTATACAGTGGTGAATACACTCGAAACTAGACAAGATCGGTCTTATACAGGCTATTTATTATTGAAACTAGATACATTGATCAAATTGGCTTCATCGCTTCAAATCAAGTCAATTTTCTTGCTAATCAAAACCTCTTAACGGTAATCCTTTTCATCGCTTCAAATCAAACTGTTTATTCGTTCAAACCAATCAAAAGGATTAAGAATTCCTCACAGATGTTCAATTTCATTGCTTCAGATCAAACTGAGCATTTTGTTTATATCTTTTGATCGATCTTCGTCCAATCAAGCTCAAAGTCGGTCTTCTTCTTCAAAAGAATGGTTTCATCGCTTCAAATCAAACTATTTTGGGTCTTCTCACTAACAAGTCTTTGAATCAATGCGCTAATCGCACATCAATTCAAAGAGGGGCAAATGTAATCACCTAAAGATGGTCATCTAAACCCTAGACCCCCAATCTCAATAATTAATCAAGAAACCCTAATCTTGATTATTCTAAGTCCTAAATCAAATAGGCAATTCTATCAATTCAAAGTGATCTGACCTAAACCCTAGGTCCTAATTACTCATTGTACTTGATTAATTAATTAATTCCTAAAATCACATTACATTGGCAAATAACCTTTATACTATTATTTAATTGATATTCTGATATATTAATTAAATAAAAATTACCAAATTGTCAATTAAGTCAAAAAGGAATTAAATTAAGTATAAAAACATAAATATGCATTCAAAATCAATTAATTTATTAAAAAATGCATATGACATCATCAAATTCAGTTAACTGTTTATGATTTTGAAAACAATCCAGTTCCACTCAGTTAACTGATTCTCCACTATTTATCATTTTGGAAACATTTCAGTTAACTGAAAACTGAATATGGAAGTTTCCAAAATAACTGATCAGTCAGTTCAGTCAACTAACTCTCTCGACCAATCGAATCACTTGCACATGGATTGTGCTTCTTCAATTGAATTTGAGCCACTCTTTTTGTTCGATCTCGACCATCAATTCAAGAGACATTTCTATAAAAGAGAAACTATTTTCCTTCACAAAGGATCCTAGATTTTTATTATTGTTATTATTCTGTATTTTTCATTCTAGCTTTCTTGCATCTTAGATTCAATTTCAATTAGCTTATTTTAGTTTTGTTTAAGCATGCAAATCAATCTAACTTAGAGCACACTTTGTTTTGGGTTTAAAACTGAATATCTCACATTTTAATTGGTGCTCTAAAATTGAATCTTAAGTAGATTAGATTTACCACAAATATGCATTTTTCATAATCATATTAGATCATTTAGCATAGCTTTTAAATCCTTTGTTTAGGTCTTCGGTGTAGTCACTGAGCTTGCAATGATCTGAGAGCAAGCTCACACTCCTGCCTTCTAGAAGGCAATAGGTAGACTCATTTAGAAATGCAGGATGAATAAATCCATATTCATTCCTGTATGCAACTAAAGAACAATGACCATGTTGAAGTGTACTGCTAAGTAAGAAGGCCACTTTTAGCACACACAAATTTAAGGTCACTGGTCTATAATTCCATTTGCAGAGTCACAGTGCCCAAAATGGCTCTAACCTAAGCATCCATCGGTGGAAATGGATGAAACCATAGGGGATGAAATCTTAGAGTCTGTACATAAGGTTTTTTCTTTCATTTTTTTTGTTGCAATGAGGTTTCTAGACCAAGTTTGAATCCCTATGGCTGACTGTTAGGAACAGGTGAGCCTAGACAGGGTGAAGATGGATTTGGTTCAAGCACCCATGATCTTGGTGGAAAGACTTAGAAGTATTTTCAGAAGCCCTAGATAGTCTCCTTGAATGATTCAAAGGTGGGAGGAGGTGAAACAAAGTTTGGAGATCAATTTGGTGACAATTGGTCAAGACTGGTCCAGAGGCCTAATTAATAGGCTAAAAACTAGGGCCTGATAGAAACTAGGGTTGTGGGTGCATCCAGAACCTAGGATTTTGGATTCTGATAGGGTTGATGGATACCTTGAATATTTTCAAGGACTTTTGTGTGTTTTTTTGGAGGATTTGGGAGCATTAGACCAAAAACGGTGAAATTGGACCTACTAGGAAACAAGACAATTAGGCCTCCTAGTGAATTTGATACCAAATGAATTGGCAAAGTATCCAGAAGTGTGGGAAAAGGTTCTAAAGGACTTTTAATAGGCCAAGTACATAGGCAAGAGTCTATGGTATGTGTGAGAAGATCCTAAGAAGGGGTTTGAGGTTTCTAGGAGGAAATCTAGTGAAGAAGCCTAGGTAATTAAAGAGATACTCGGACTAGTTGAACCTAGAAGTGTTGGAATATTCAACAAATCAACTATACCTTGGAGGAGAAGTTGATAGTGAGGATCTTGGAGATCCATATTGGAGAAGAACACAAGGAGAGATAACCCTTGGATGGTTAGCAGATATTAGGAGTACTTTTGGGGAAAGAAATCACTAGAACACTAAAACCTCTGCATCACTACTTTCTTATGCTACATTCAAAGGATTCAAGGTATACCAGATGGATGTCAAATCTTTATTCCTAAAAGGAATACTGGAAGAAGAGGTATACATTGAAAAAATAGAAGGTTTTGTTGATCCAGACAAGAGGAACATGGTATGTAGACTACATAAATCCTTGTATGGATTGAAACAAGCACCTAGAGCCTGGTGTGGAAGACTTCACTCCTATCTGATTAGCATTGAATTTGTAAGAACAAGTGAAAATAGAAATCTATACTTAAAAGAAGATATCGATGGTAATAATCTAATTTCTGAAATATTTTTTGATGATATCATTTTTGGGGGAAATGAAATGTTATGCAAATCCTTTGCTAAAGAAATGAGAAAAGAATTTGAAATGTCTATGTTTGGGGAGATAAAATTCTTTCTTGGTCTATAGATTCTTCAATGAGATGCAGGCATATATATAACTCAGTCCAAATACATCAAGGAAGTGATGAAGATATTCAAGATGGAGGATTCCAAGCTAGTTGGAACACCTATGACTATCAGATGTAAGCTGACAAAAGAAGACAAATCAAATGAGGTAAACCAAACCTTGTATAGATCAATGATTGAAAAACTAATGTATGTTGTTCATACCAGACCAGATATAGCAATGCAGTTGGAATAGTTGGAATATTCTATGCTAATCCCAAAGAATCACATATGACTATTGTAAAGAGAATTCTAAGATATCTGAAGAACACCGAGGACTATGGCTTATGGTATAAAATAGAAGGAAAATTTGAGCTACAAGTCTATAGAGATGTTGATTAGACTAGAAACATTGATGACTGAAAGAGCACAACTAGAGGATAATTCTTCATGGGTGACAAACTTGTCACATGGATCAGCAAGAAGCAAGGATGCATCTCTCGGTCTACTGTAGAAGCAGAATATGTGGCTGCTATTGCAAATTGATCAAATATTGCATGGATAAAACAGTTGCTGGAAGGTATGAATATGAAGATCCTTGAACGAGTGATTATATATTATTATAATACCAGTTCAATTAAAATTTCTAATAATCCATTCATGCATGCTAAGACTAAGCATATTGCTATCAAGTATCACTATCTAAGAGAACAAGTGCAAGAAAAGGAGGTGATACTGAAATATGTTCAATCAAAGGAACAATTAGCTAATATATTCATAAAGCCATTACCGAAAGATACATTTGATTACTTGAGACAGAGACTAGGGGTATAACCCTTGTCTATCAGTCAGTAAGCTGAAAAGGAGGTTGCATCAGCCTACACACAATCAAAAGATCAGTTATGATGATGCATGCATCGAGATGAACAACAACAGATACATCTTTACACAGCAAGGTACAAATCTGCACCGAACACCAAAGACAATATAATGTTGATGGATAGGGAAATTCAAGGAGTATATTATAAAAAGGGATGGAAGATGATATAGAGGAAAATTGTTTGGCATTGTTGTCAAAGGGAGAGATTATCTCATTATCAAGAATCATAAGGGAGAGAGATTATCATTATTATAATGGAGAGATTATCTCATTATCAAGAAAAAATATTATATCACTATCCATGAAGAGAAGTTCCCAAGAATCAAAAGGAAAAGTTAATATTTATCTATAGGGAGAGATTACATATGAAATATCCATCTAAGGGAGAGAAGTAACAAAGGGAGAGAGTACATACTAAGGAAGAGATGACTCATTTATGTCAAAGGAAAAAGAGATTATCAAGAAGAGGAACAGTCAAGGTAGGACACATATCAGAATAGAGATAGAAGTTGCTACATCTATCCAGTGAAGAGATTAAGGATTGAAGACATTCACTCCGCAAGAAACAAATATAAGCTATTTGAGCTTACTGAGAGCCAGACATTTGTAATAGTTACAATAGGAAAGATTGATAAAAAATTTATATTTCTTATTTTATTAGTAATAATATAGTATGATAATGTAGTATGTTTCCATCAATGCCAAAGGGAGAGATTGATGACATGTAACTGATTGAATGTTTGAATATGTTAAGTTGATCACCGAAATGTAGAAAGATAATGTAAGATATTAAATCAGTTAATGGATTGTATTTTATTTGATGTCAACTTGATATAATCTAATTGGTTATAATCAAAGTGTCAAAGACTTTAGAGAATCAAAGAGAGAAATATTATTCTTTCAGTAATGCATAAAAGAAAAGCATTCACTAAGTGACTTCAAACACCAATGTCTAGTGGCACCTGATGGACAAAGATAACTAAAAGTTAAGTCACAGTGATGTTTGAGTAAAGAAACCGACGAGCATTACCGAAGAGAAGAATCACAAGCATTACCGACGGCCAGAATTATAGTGTTAACCAACGAGCAGAACTTTGCAGTGAAGCCCAAAGGACAGATAACAACGATGGACAGACAACCCTGACGGAGAAGCCCGAGGAGAACTGAAGTGTTTCCCGAAGCTATCAAAGAGTTAAAACACCAAAGTTAACTAGAGTTCAAAAATGACAAAATATCTAGCTAGCAGAGCTACAAGATAGACTTGACTGGTTTTTATCATTGTTTTCATCAACAAGATAAAGCCAAAGATAAGTAAAGGATTTAAAGCTATTTTATCTAGTTGGCAGGAAGATTTCTATGAGATAAAATAGGAATTATGCTTTAAATCAGGATTGGGTAAAATTGCAGATCACGCCAAGAACAAGAAAATCAAGAAGAGAGAAACAATGATATCGTGTCTATAAAGAGACAACTTAATTCATTGTGAATTAAGGGGAGTGAATTAAAAAGAGGATGTTGGAGAGAAACTGATGAAGAAAAACTTCATACAGTCTTGATCAATCAAGCTGAGGAAAGAGCTAAAGATTTCTGCGGACACCGAGAAACAAAGAACAACATCACTGAGTAGAAACAAAAGTGGGGGAAAGGTATTAAAAAGATATATTGATCATAATGGTTTAATGATCTTACAATAGATCTAAAAATTTGCAAGTATAAGTTGTATATGTGAATAGATCATTTACTATTCTAGTTTAACCAATGAGATGCCAGATACCATTTGACAAACCAGGGTTTGGTCATAAAGGGTAGAATAGAGATACTCGATATCAAGTGACAAACTAATCTTTTAAATCCTCTAACAAGGTCACACCTAACAGTGTGTTTGTAACCTTTAACAGGGTTGGCTCTTCATCGAGCTCACTTCAAAAGAGTGAAAATTTTGTGTTACCGGTCCCAAGTGGTTTTTCCCTTAACAGGTTTCCATGTTAAAAATCCATGTGTCAATGTGTCTATGAGTCATTACTTTAGTATTTTGCATTACACATAACTAATCTGGATTGACCGGTATACACTAACCTATTTATTGTTTTTTGGTAAATGAAAGACTGCTATTCGGTAAACATTAAGAATAAGGTTTAACAGAGCACTCTAAGCAGTAGTTATTTGATAAGTATATTTGAAGGCATTCATCTTATAGGACTGAAGATAACTAGAGGCTTGATATTGTGGTACTAAGTTTTTGGGTTGATTAATTGGAATATTTTTTAGGCCACAAATTCACCCCCCCCCCCTCAGTTATTACTAACAGAGACCTCCTCCAAATATTAGGATCTAAAGTATCCATACTCATGTAAAACTCAAAAGAATGATCATGTAGAGAATGAAGATGCCAAAGCATTCCCTTGAAACAAATGAATAAGGATCATCTCCATCAAATATAAGAAGATATCATCTTGATGATTTCTCCCAAATCGACAAGATAGGACTCCTCAAGAAAACCTGAAATGTCTATCAAGTAGTCAAGTAAGAGTTTGTGATCCTCATTGTTCAATTTTTGGGCAATTTGAGAATCTCAAATACCTCTTTATGGTTTTTTTATAGAGCTCAAGAGGCTTGGTTTTGAATGCATGATTTTAAATCCTTTTTGGCATGATATATTTTCTTTCCATGTGGTTTTACCAAGAGATAGTAGCATTTCTCTTTCAAATAAACCTAGATTTTACATGCTTTAAAGGTGGAAATTATCTTTATTCTTTGGAAAGATATAAATGTTTCTATTTTATAGGTTTTTCTTCATCCCAACACCTTTTCTATGTATAGTTAAGATATGATATTATTTTAATATTCTCATGCATATTCTAGTTCAATCTTAAAAAGTTGCACTTGAAATTGTCCATCTTTAGGAATTAATACATCACTATGATTATGCTCCCTACATTATTGTTAAAGTCTCATTGATCCCTCTCCTCCTTGAGGGTATAGGCATGATCAAATAAATCTTATGGTCATGACAAAGGATCTCATTCTTATGGCTCGTAACCTTAGGCTTCTAAAGATAATGCAACCTACAAAGGTTGGTCCCAGTCCTCTCAATAACCATTTTCTTATTTTCATTAGCGACATACTAAGTAACTTGGATCTAACAATATTCCTTGCTTGAGGCTAATCACTCCCTAGTCTAAACTTAGCCAAAGATACTCCTAGAGAGGAAGGAACTCTCAGTAGTCAGGATTCCATTGACGATTTTGTCCCTAGAATTGTCTAAGGCCTTATGATTAGGATCCTTCTTGTATCGGGATCACACTAACTTCTTAGCATTGTGTGGGCTTGACCTTTATTTTTATGTCTCTTATCTTTTTGTTTCAAATTTGAATATTTTTTATCATTTGCCACTTTTTGATAAATTATGTACTATCATCTTTTCATGTCAGGAAACTAATATTTTCAGTTGCTTTTGCATATTAATTCACCCCTTACAACTTCTCCTTATCCTATGGTTTGTGGAAATTTTTAATTAAACTAGAATTTTTACTTTTTATTTCCTTTTTCCCCATTGGCTCTTGTCTTTTTTCCTAGTGGTTTTTAATTTTTCCTAGTTAGAAAATTAGGTGAAAATGGGCGAGTGTTCTCCAAGATTAGAAAATGTGGTAGTTGTTGTGGGTCCATAACACACACCTCATTTTTTTTCCTCTGAGCATGGGGCCCCCCTCTTTTTCTTGGTTTTTGATTGGCCCCTCCCCCTATTCCTTGAACTCAGATTTGGAGGGGCTTGTTGAGAAAGCAAGGTTACTTTTACCCTTTTGCACTTTCAGTTTTTTGAGCATCAGGAAGTCCTCCGACCTCTAAAATGTTGAAACATCAAGAAGATGAAAGGCTAAGCCCACACCTTTTGATGTTTCGGTAATCGAAACAATGAAAGGAGGGAGGTCACCAAACTTTGGGGTTTCGGCATCTGATACCCTGAAGTGGGTGATGTCACCCCGTGGGCTATAAGCAACCTGAGAATTTTTTTCTCACTTATTTTTTTTCCTCCTACATTTTTTGATCTCTTTGCACACCCAATGCTTTCTTGCTCATCTTCTTATTATTCATCGTGTCATTTTGATCCTCCTTGCGATCAGCAGCTTTTGTTGTCTCCCCCTTTCTTTGTGCCTTTGCAGGTAGGTTTCCTTTGTCTATTCCCTTCCCTTCTTCCTTTCACGTTTTGGTTTTAGGGTTAGTTTTTTTAGTTTTTTATTCATCTACTTTGTTGTTGTTTTTGGTCACTTGTTCTCCCTCCTAGGTCTCTAGGGTTTGTGCCATTGGACATCTGGCTAGGTCATGGTCTCTATTTTTTTGTTTTTTGTTTTTATTTTTCCCTTTTGGTTTTAGGGTTAGTTTTTCTTTCCATGTCGCAGCCAAGTTGTAGGGTTTTGCCTTTTGAAAGGCCAAAAATAAAACCCCCCCACGCTAGAAACAAGATTTCACTAAGTGCGGGATCGCACTTTCATACTTTTAGATTTTTGCATAATCAGATACCATGATCAAAAATCCAAAACATCAAAGAAAAGGTTTCCCCCTCCCAAAAATTTTTGTGTTTCATACTCTAAAATTTTCTTCGGACCTTTGTACACTGAAAGGCTGAGATTAGTTTCAATAGCCCCCCTAGTCTATCAGATTTTGGGCTTTCACACCTTGAATTTACCCATAGTTTTCTCACTATGCAAGTCCAAAAATACTTGCTTCTTTAGAACCTCATCCATCAATTTTTTAGGCTTTCGCACCCCAATCTTGTCTTCACAGTTCGAAAGGTTGAAAAGTGTTATGAAGTTTCATTTATGGCTACTTAAGAGCCATATTCTTCTAGAATTCTTAGTTATAGTCTCTATTTATATTCTGCTTTATTATTTTATTCAATAAGATACTGATGTTTGCATGTTTCATTGTAGGAATGCTTGAAAAGTGAATAGTATCACCAATGAAGTACTTGTTTAAAGGATATCATCCCCCTTTCAAGATCAAGAATCAGCACCAAGAAATCACATATACAAACATAGGGAACGTGGACTGGAATTAATTCTTGGTGAGGTGCTCACAACCAACAGGGAGAGCCAAAGATTGCACCTCCCTAGTCTTGTCAAGCTTGGTCAATGCAGCAACACACCCGGTGTTGGTCCTATCCTCTGAGCTCATCATGATATTGGCTAGCCACTACACACTAGAGGAGAGGGTGGTTAAAAACATAGAAGGACAAGTGGTTCTTGACCTCCGGCCAGAAAACATTGAAGATGTCTTCCATCTTTAGAAAGGTGTTGATAAGTTTTATGACTTCTCTATAGAGGAGGACTTGAGGTGGTTTAGAAACAAGACCCAAGAGGCTTATGAAATTGAAAATCAAGGCTACCTTCTGCAACCTCTCCCAAAGAATAAGATAGATAAAATAGACCTAAGGAGTGTTGGAAATGAATTGATTAACTGAGAGAGGAGGGGTGAATTAGTTACCACAAAAACAAATCCAATTCCCTTAGATGTCTTAAACATATTTAACATTGTTGCTCAGTTAACATAGATATTTCACTGTCACTTGGTTAACATAGCAAATCTTAAGATATTAACTGTGATTATATTTAGTAATTAATTGCATAAACATAAACCATAAAGAAAATTAAATGTACACAGATAACACCAATATTTAACATGGAAATCCAATATGGGAAAAACCACCAATAGCAACTAGTCACTATTTTTCACTCTTCTAAAGTGAGCCCTATTAGGAGACAACCATGTTAAAGGTTACAATAACACACTATTATGTGTGACCCTGTTAGTGGATTTAATCACCCTATAGGGAGTGGCCTTGTTAGAGGTCTTCAAACACTTCAATGTAGAAATGTCACCTTGTGAGGATTTACAAAATATTGTTAAGTCTACTCTGTTAAGATATTTTGATCACTACTACAATTGTTAGAAAGTAACAATGGATTGACCTTTTTTAATAAACAACTACCTTTGTTTTGAAGACAATTATTCAATTGTGTATTGTCATTGATGTTACACATGTATTTACACCTATGTAGTGATGTTACACAAATGTCTACATTCAGACCGAGCATAGTTGGTGAATAGAATGATTTATTTTAGTGTTGACCGAGTTCAGTTGGGCATTGAAGAAGTTTAGAGTTGACCGAGTCACTCGGGCATTTTAGTCTTGGTCGGGCATTCAATGGCAACCGAATAACAGAGATTTATATTCTATAATTAATTTTTTATGTGAGGCCGACTGAATTGTGTTTATTATTTAGAAGTATATTCAAGCCAACTTGACAGGGCTTACCATATATATGAAAGGTCAATTTTGGATTGAATGTGTGAAAGAGAAGAGTAAAAAGCAGAAGTGTGGAATTCTATGATATGAAGAGTGGAGGCAAAATTAGATAAGATTATGATTGAGTACAGGTCACTCGGAGCTACAATAGAACATCTGATCAACAAGGATCTAGTCATAATCAGAATAGAGATCTGAATCAGAAAAGATATTTGCTTACACATATAGGTCAATTCATTTTTACTCTCTAACAATTGTAGCAGTGATCTAAAATCTCTTAACAGAGTAGACTTAACAATCTTTTTCTAAATCCTCTCACAAGGTAGAATTTCTATTTTGAAGTGTTGAAGACCTATAACAAGGTCACTCCTCACAGGGTGATTGAATCCTTTAACAAGTTCACACTTAGCAGTGTGCTATTGTAACCTTTAACAGGGTTGGCTCCTAGCAAGGCTCACTTCAGAAGAGTGAAAAATAGTAACTAGTTACATTGGTCATTTTTCCCATATTGGGTTTCCACATTAAAGCTTGGTGTCACCTATGTATATGTTATTTTTTTTATGCTTTATGTTTCTGCACTTAATCTCTAAAGTATAATTGCATTAGATATTATAAAGATTTCTTTGACACCCAAGTTACAGAAGAATATCTTAATTAACCAAGTAACAATGTCAAGTCAGCCTTAAAATCCTTCCAAATAAATAATAAAACTCATGTTTTTCGACTACATATAACTAATTATCCATAAAATATAAGCCAGTGTTAGTCGGCTGACACTAACTATTTTACTTGGTCAACACTAAAATCCTTCAACGCCCAACCAACACTGTAATGCCTGAGTGAACTCGGTTAGAACTAAAAATCACTTTGGTCATCTTCAATGCCCAAGAGAGCTTGACAAACACTGACTGTACTCAGATAGGATTAGTAATTTGTGTAAACATCACTATACTTGTGTAAACATCAATGACAATACACAATTGAATAATTGTCATCAACAATCTCTCTCTTTGGCATTGATGGCAACACAACATGTCATAATACAAAGAATTATAGAGCAGAAGACATAGGAATTAAATTTTATTCATGTCCTTAGCTTCATTTTGATTCTCATCCAATACTCCCTCAATCACTGAAATACAGATTTATCCCTCTTACATTAATCTATGTATCTCATAAAGTTCTCCCTCTATCATCAATCTCTCCATCAGTAATCTCTCCCTCTTTCACTGATCAATATGACATATAGTAATCTCTCACTGTTTGACAACCAATTCCAAAGACACCAATTGACATATCCAATGAAATTTTAATGTACCTATCTGTACTGATTCATATGCAATAAGCTCTAAATATCTGCATCAACATGTTAAGTTTGTTCTGTAGCTCGGTTGATGTATCACTAAACTGTGTTTTAGTGAGCCTCAGTTAGGGGAATCACCCCTAGCTTTCCTCTAAGATACAAAAATGCATCCTTAGGTAATGGTTTTGTGAATATGTCTGCAATTTGTTCTTTAGTATTCACATATTCCAATCTTACTTCCTTGTCTTGAACCATTTCCCTCAAGAAATGATACTTTATTGCAATATATTTAGTCTTAGTATGCATCACAAGGTTCTTTGAAATTTTAATAGCACTAGTTTTGTCACAATAGATAATGATAGGTTCTTTGATTTCCACCTTCATACCTAACATATTATGTTTGAACAATTTATTGCTACAGCAACATATTCTTCTTCTGTTGTAGATTGAGAAATGTAGTTCTATTTCTTCCTTGTCCAAGAGACTAACCTATTTCAAAGAAATAGTGCTCCACCACTTGTGCTCTTTCTATCATCAACACTTCCTACCCAATCAGCATCAGCAAAAGTCTTCAAATCAAAGTTTCCTCCTTTCTTATACCATAATCCACAATCTTCAGTAGCCTTAAGATATCTCAAAATCCTTTTGATAGCCATCAAATGATTCTCTCTAGGATTAGGCGAAAACCTTGCAACAATATCGACTTCCAATGCAATATCAGGTCTAGTGTGAACAACATATTGAGGTTTTCAATCATGGATCTGTATGTAGTTTGATTTACCTCCTTTGAATCATCATCCTTAGATAGCTTATGTTTAGTAGGCATAGGTGTTCCAACTGGTCTACAATCTTCCATCCCAAATTTCTTCAGTATCTCTTTTATGTATTTAGACTGAGTAATGTAGATACCATCCTTCATCTGATAAAATTGTAAGCCAACATAGAATTTTATTTTACCAAACATAGACATCTGAAATTCCTTACTCATATCTTGTGAGAATGCTCTGCGTAAGTCATTATATCCAGTAAACAATATGTCATCAAGAAATATTTCTACCAATAGTATATTGTTTTGAGGTCCTTCTTTAATGTACAATCTATTGTTATCATTAGTTCTCTAAAATCCAATGCTTATCAAGTAACCATGTATTCTTTCATACCATGCTCTAGGAGCTTGCTTCAGTCCATACAATACTTTGTGTAATTTTCAAACCATATTTATTTTTTTAGGATCTATAAAACCTTCAAGTTTCTCAATGTAGACTTCCTCTTCAAGAATTCCATTCAGGAATGCAGATTTTACATCCATTTGATATACCTTGAATCATTTATGTGCAACATATACCATAAGAGTTCTGAATCCTTCAAGTCTTGCAACAGGAGAAAATTTTTCTCTATAATCAATACCCTCTTCTTGAGCATATCCTTTACATACTAATCTGGCTTTGTTTCTGGAAACTTCACCTTTCTCATTCATCTTGTCTGAAAACCCACTTAGTACCAATCACATTATTGTCTTTTGGTCTAGGTATAAGAGTCCAGGTTTTTCTCTTTTCTATCTTCTCAATTTCTTCATTCATTTCTTCAATCTAGTTCTCATCATTCAATGCATCTTTAACAGTTCTAGGTTCAATTTAACTACGTAAACATGTACCTTTTATTTTGTTCCTTGCCATTACACCTTCTGTCCAATCTCCAATTATTTTTTTAGGTGCATGATGCCTTCTAACATATTTTGCAAGTACAGGATCCTTCCTCTTTGATTCTGGGCTTGCTCCACTATGTTTACCATGCTCAAATATATTGTCCTGCTCTTTTGTCTGATACTTGGGTTCCACTGTCTAAGACTCGGGTTTATTTGTCTGTGACTCGGGGACCTATGTTTGTGACTTGGGTACCTCTATGTGTGACTCATTTTCTTCAGTCTGAGACTCGGTTCAAGGTGTGAATTGCAATGCTAATGGATTCCTTCCAGTATTTGGTAGCAACATCCTTCTCAATCATTAAGGTTCTTGCACAATCCATGATGGACATGTTCCTGCTTTCTGCAATACCATTCTATTGTATTGTACCTGGGGAAGATACTTTTCTTTTGATTCCTCTTTCATTACAGAACTCATTGAAGTCATTAGAAATGAATTCTCCTCCTCTATCAGATCTTAGACATTTAAGTTTCTTTCATGTTTCTTTTTTAACTCTGGCTAGGTACCTTTTGAACTTCTGAAAAGCTTTTGATTTTTATTTGAGAAACATAAGATTCATCATTCTGGAAATATCATCAACAAATAGAATGACTTACTTCTCAGTTGTGTAACTTTTTGTTCCAATTGGTCCACATAAGTCAGTATGCACCAATTCCAATACTTCTTATGTATTGTAGTTCTTTCTCTTGAAGCTTGTTTTTCCCATCTTCCCAATTTGACATTGTTTGCATATTGCTAGTTCAAGTTTCTTCAGAATAGAAATACCTCTTACTCTTTTGTTCTTACTTATGTTGATCAGGTTGTCAAAGTTCACATGACACAACCTTTTATACAATAACCAGCTTCCTTCTACTTGTACAATAAAACATGAAATTTCATTGAGATCAAGATAAAATAGATTACCTTTTTTCTTCCTACCAGTTCCAACTAGATTTCCTCTACCATCCAGGAGCTTGGTCTTTCCATTCATGACTTCTACCTTGAAACCAATTTTATTCAGATGTGCCACACTTAGTAGATTATGCCTTAGTCCTTTAACCCAATAAGCATTATCACATTTTATTCCTTCAGTAAGATCAATACAACCTTTACCTTTCACATAGCAGGCTTCATCATTCCCAAAACTAACACTCCCACCATCATAGTGTTCAAGATGTTCAAATTTGGTTTTATCACCAGTCATGTGGTGAGAACAACCACTATCAATTATCCAGGTGTCATTCTTACTAATGTAAGAGTATAGTGCATTCTTTTCATTGTCTTCACTATCTGACTCATCCTTAATAGCAATGTAAACCATTTCATCTTCATCTTCATCACTATTAGAATCTTTAGCAATATAACAAGATTTCTTACCTTTGTCCTTGTAGATTTTATAGCTTTTGTAATCTTTTTTCCTTTATACTTTTTGAACTTTTTTTCACCTTTGTCTTCCTTGTTCGGACATTTAGTAGCAATGTGACCAACCTCATCACATGAAAAGCAAATCAATGGTATTCTTCCTTTGTATTGTCCTTTTCCTTTTACAGCTCTCCTTGAAAGTAATGCTTCAATGATTTCCAAATCCTCATCATCACTATCACTATCATTCTGTTTTCCCTTCATCTTTCCAAGGTTTAATTTAGCTTTGAATGTTGACTCAAGATTGCTAGGATTAGGAGAATAATTGTCAAAGTTATCCAACTCAAAAGTTGATAATCTTCTAATCAATCCATCTAGAGTTATGTCATTACTGCATCTCATATCTTGAATAGATGAAACTCTAATTGAATAGATAGGAATTAAATATCTTAATACCTTGTTGACTATTGTTTTGTCTTTGCTTGTTCCACTAGCAGCTCTGATTGCACTAACACTTTTCTTGATTTTTTCACTGTATTTTGTAATGTTTTATCCTTCTTTCATTTTCATCATATCAAACTGACCTCTAAGATTTTCTACTTTGGATCTCTTTACATTTGCATCTCCTCCATAAATATCATGTAGTTTGTTCCACATATCAAAGGCAATAGGGCAGTCCTTGACTTCATCAAATTTGGAATAGCTAAGTGCAGAGGCTATATCAATCATCATTATGTTATGATACTTCATTTCCACCATTTGATCCATAGACATAGGTCTCGATGGCTCCACATACTTTTGATCCAAGAATTGAAAACTAGTATCTCCAATAGTAGATAGATTTAGCCTCATCAGATCTTTCCATGTAGCGAAGTTGTCCTTGTTGAGATTAGGAATCTCCCTTCTGTAAGACATCTCTGATCTTTAGCTTAGGCCTTTAAACCTTTCCTGTAAGAACTTGCAGCTCTGATACCAATTTTTTGAAATGAGTTGAGTAACTAAGAGGGGAGGGGTGAATCAGTTACCACAAAAATAAATCCAAGTCCCTTAGATGTCTTAAACAGATTTAACATTCTTGCTCAGTTAACATAGATATTTCAATATCACTCGATTAACATAGAAAATGTTAATATATTAACTATAATTATCTTTATTAATTAATTTTAGAAACATAAACCATAAAGAAAATGAAATGTACATAGATAACACCAAGATTTAAAGTGGAAACCCAATATGGGAAAACCCACCAATAGCAACTGGTTATTGTTTTTCACTCTTCTGAAGTGAGCCCTGTTAGGAGCCAACTCTGTTAATGGTTACAATAACACACTGTTAGGTGTGACCCTGTTAGAGGATTTAATCACCATGTAAGGAGTGGCCTTGTTAGAGGTCTTCAAACACTTCAATGTAGAAATGTCACCTTGTGAGAGGATTTACAAAAGATTGTTAAGTCTACTCTGTTAAGAGATTTTGATCACTGCTACAATTGTTAGAAAGTAACAATGGATTGACCTGTTTTGATAAGAAACTATCTTTGTTGTTTTAGATCTCTATTCTAGATTAAATACTTGATCCTTACTTATCGGATATTCTATTGCAGTCCTTTGTATTCTATCCTCAATCAAAATCCCATCTAATTTTGCCTTCGCTCTTCATATCATATTTCACATGCAATTCTACATCACCACACTATTCAATCCAAACTTGACCTTATGTATATATGATAAGCCTTGTCAAGTCGGCCTTAATATGCTTCCAAATAAATAATAAAACTCATGTCTGTCACCTACATATAACTAATTATCCATAAAATATAAGCCACTGTTATGTTAGGAATAGTCCCAAGAGATAACTGGGAGGGGGGGTGAATCAGTTATCTACAAGATTCAATTCTTTATCCATTTAAGAATAGAGTAACATTAAGCATAAACGCAACAAGATAACACAGATTATAACACTACAATTTTGGTTACGAGGAAACCCAAAAAAGGTAAAAACCCTGATGGGAATTAGCACCCACAAAGAACTACACTAGTGTATAATGATCCATGTTAGAAGATCCTACAATTCTTTTAGGAGTTTATCTTTACAATGCATTAAGTACAGTGACCTGGTCAAGGGTCAAACCCTGTTAGGAGTCTTTTACAAATAACCTTGTTAGAGGTGAGGACACACTGTCCATGAGCACACTGCTCAAATGATGAAGGCTGCAACCTTCTACACAACAGATAAACACTATATCTAATATTGAACTGTGAATTAGACCTGATGTCTTGATCAGCTCTAGTGAATTGTAAACACTCTCTGCTTCTTCACATAGATCTTTGACTGATGAATGATATAGCTTTACTAGCCCAATACATCAAACATTCTTCTCTACTACTTTTTCACACTCACACTCATGTCAATCACAAATTATCTGCTATATGTATCCTCCTCCAAAGATATGATCAAGTTGGATTGTAGGAAACTCTTCAACAACTACTTTGTTGGCAAAACTAAGCATGCAACACAAATAGAACCGCACAACTCAATATGAGTAGACGCATCGCTTCACATAGTCGGCTCCACCAAATTAACTCAAACTTCACTCTTCAGATGAAACACGTTAAGCGCTCTTAACCAAACATTCAAAACTCATAACTAAACATGAATCAAAACACGCATATCCAAATGATAGGTGCAACTAAAGAAACAATATAAATACTATCAGCTCTTAATAAACAATCTCCCAAAACTGTAACTGGCTAATAGATCATCATAACTCAACTTCAACTGCACAATTGAATCTGCGTCTATGAACATAGCATAATGAATATGTCAACAACATAAAAATAAATGTGCAAGGTTCCAACATATCCATACAGAGAATTACATATAGGACACTGTTGCATACTATATGTTGTCTTCAATGACAAACATACAGTCAACCACTCGCTCAAAGGCAAATCTCCAACAATCTCCCCCTTTGACATTGATGGCAACATATGATATGAAAAACACCATCAATCCAAAAGTATTCTTTCTTTTTAAAATCTTCTCAATATCCTTATCAAAAACTCCCCTTAACTATTGCATCTCCTTATACTACATTTGATTTTTCATGACTGTATACTCCCCCAGACTATATACTCCCCCTTTGACATCAATGAAAAAGGGTGCCAGAAACAAATAAGAGTAGGTACTACTCCTAAGGTAGAGTAGTCAACCATTCATCATTCACCAAGGACTGATGCACTTGCTGGAAATTCTAATCAGACTCAAGAAAGGGAATTACTCCCAGCTTCTCCCTGAGATACTCAGAAGTATCTTTTGGTAAAGGCTTTATGAATATATCTGCTAACTATTCTTTAGTGCTCACATAATCCAATTTTACTTATTTATCTGCAAATTGTTCTCATAGAAAATGATATTTTATTTCAATGTGTTTTTTCTTTACATGCATCACAGGGTTCTTTGACATATTGATAGTGCTATTGTTGTCACAATGAATAACAATAGGATAATCAATCTGAATTCCAAAGTCTTTTATCATCTTCTTGATCCAAACAATTGTAGAACAGTTTAATGTTGCTGCTACATTCTCTACTTCTGTTGTTGACTGAGAAATACAATTCTGCTTCTTGCTTGTCAAAGTAACTAATCTATTTCCAAGAAATACTGCTCCTCCTGAGGTACTCTTTATGTCATCAACACAACCTTCCCAATCTGCATTTTTATACACATGAAGATCTACATTCTCTGAGTTAGGATACCATAAACCATAGTTTATAGTCCCTTTTAAGTATTTGAATATTATTTTTATTTTCATTAAGTGATTTTATTTAGGTTCATCTGCAAATCTTCCAACAATGCCAACTGCATTAGAAATATCTGGTCTAGATTGAGTAAGATATATGAGTTTTCCAATCATAGACTTGTATAGTTTCTTGTCAACTGTTGTGGAATCATCATCTTTAGAAAGCTTGCTTCTTGTTATCATGGGGGTGCTTACTGGCTTGCAATCTTCCATCTTGAATTTCTTCAATATTTATTTCACATACTTAGACTGATTAACGAATATACCTCTCTCTGTCTATTGCACATTTTATCCCAACAAGTATTTGATTGGTCCAATCATGCTCATTTCAAACTCGCTCTACATCTCTTGACCAAAGTGTGCACTAAGCTTGTCATTACCACCAAAAATAATGTCATCAACAACAATAGAAACAAGTAGTAATCCTTCAGGTGTCTCTCTTATGAATAAATTACAACCTATTTCTCCTTTCTTGAATCTGATCTTTATCAAGTAACCATCTAGTCTCGCATACCATGCTCTAGGGTCTTTCTTAAGTCCATAGAGGGCTTTCTTCAGTCTGCATACCATGTCAGGTTTGTCTGATAAACTAAATCCTTCAGGTTGTTCTATGTGGACTTCTTCCTTCAAGTCACCATTCAGGAATGTTGACTTGACATCCATCTAATATACTTTAAAGCTCTTGAATGTTGCATAAGCTAAAAAAAATTTATAGCTTCCAGTCTTCTCACAGGGGAAAATGTATCAGAGTAATCAATACCTTCTCTCTGCGTATATCCTTTACATACCAATCTTGCTTTTTTTCTTACCACTGTACCATCTTCATTCATCTTGTTTCTAAATATCCACTTGGTTCCAATCACATTTTTGTCACAAGGTCTAGGGACCAGTTCCCATGTGTCATTCTTAATTATTTGATCTAACTCTTTTTTCATTGCTTTCTTTACTATATTGTCAAAATTGATATGACATAATCTTTTGTGCCATAACCAACTGTCATCTACTTTTTCAAAAAAACAACTTGCTTCAGAATTGAGCTGAAAACAATTACCTTTAGTCTTTGAACCTGATTCAATCATAACTCCTTTTTTGTTATTAATGATGCACTTGTTTTTTTTGAATTCCAACTGATATCCTTTGTCAAGAAAATTTCCAACACTCAGTAGGTTATGATGTAAACCATCGACATACAGAACATCATCAGTGTTGTTCTTTCCATCTAAAGTGATAGCTCCTCTACCTATGATAGGCTTAGGAGTGTTGTCTCTAAATCTAACCATACCACCTTTGTACTTATCTAGATGTACAAATATATCTTTGTCTCCTATCATGTGTTGTGAACACCCACTGTCAATGATCCAGTATGTTCTGATGTCTTCTTGGGAAATTAATGCCAACTCTTGTGCCTTCTTTTCATCTTCAATGTCCATTTCATCAAACATTTTTTCCATATCTTCAATTGCAATGAATCCAATTTCATCTTCATCTGTCACTCCATCTTCAGTATAGTAGCATTCCTTTGTATATTTAGGCTTGAAATTTTTTTTGTACTTCTTGACTCTTGTAGGGCACTTAGATACAAAATGACCAACCTTGTTGCATGAAAATCATTTGAATGGTAACTATCCTTCATATTTTCCTTTTCCTTTTCTTTCTTTCTTAGCAATCATAGCAATAAATTCTTCTAGTTCTTTATCCTCGTCTTCATTATCAAAATTACTAGAAGTGTTCAAAGATTTATTACCATGGACTGGGGCTTTGAAGGATGTTTCACTTTTAGGTTATGTCTTCAATTTTGATATCTCAAATGCCAAAATTTTGTCGATCAAGGTCTCTCTCTTGAAGTCTTTAGAAAATTGCATAGTCTCATCTAAGATGTTTATCTTTCTCTCATAATCTATTGTCAATGTATTCATCAATTTATCCATTATGCCTTCCTCTGTAATTTCTCCACCATTGTTTCTAATTCCTGCAACTGCTTCATTAATCCTCTGATTGTATGCTCTGATGTTTTCTTTAGGTAGCATCTCTAAATTGTTATATCTTGTCTTCCATGTCTTTATGCATGCATTATTTGCTTGGATATCTCCTTCAAACATAGGAATCTCTTTTCTAAAGTATGCCATCTGATCAACCTTAAGTTGTTAAACTTTCTCTCCAAGGCACTTGGCTCTGATACCAATTGTTAGGAATAGTCCCAAGAGATAACTAAGAGGGGGGTGAATCAGTTATCTACAAGATTCAATTCTTTATCCAATTAAGTATAGAGTAACATTAAGCATAAACACAACATGTTAACACAAATTATAACACCACAATTTTGGTTATGGGGAAACCCAAAATAGGTATAAAAAAAAAACCTGGTGAGAATTAGCACCCACAAAGAACTGCACTAGTGTATAATGATCCATGTTAGAAGATCCTACAACCCTATTAGGAGCTGATCTTTACAATGCATTAAGTACAGTGACCTGGTCAAGGCTCGGACCCTGTTAGGAATCTTTTACAAATAACCTTGTTAGAGGTGAGGACACATTTTCCTTAAGTACACTACTCAAATGATGAAGGCTGAAACCTTCTGCATAATAGATAAACACTATATCTGATATTGAACTATGAATTAGACTTACTATCTTGATCAGTTCCAATGAATTGTAAACACTCTCTACTTCTTCACATAGATCTTTGACTAATGAATGATATAGATTTACTAGCCCAATACATCAAACATTCTTCTCTGCTACTTTTTCACACTCACACTCATGTTGCTCACAAATGATCTGCTATAAGTATCCTCCTCCAAATATATGATCAAGTCGGCTTGTAGTAAACTCTTCAACAACTACTTCATCATCCAAACTAAGCATGCAACACAAATAGAACTGTGCAACTCAAGATGAGTAGACACGTCGCTTCACACAACCAGCTCCACCAAATTAACTCAAACTTCACTCTTCAGATGAAACACATTAAGCGTTCTTAACCAAAAATTTTGAACTCATAACTAAACATGAATCCAAAAACACATATCCAAATGATAGGCACAACCGCAGAAACAATATAAATACAGTCGGCACTTAATAAACAATCTCCTGAAACTGTAACTGGTAAATAGATCATCATAACTCAACTTCAACTGCACAACTAAATCTACGTCTATGAACATAGCATAATGAATATGTCTACAACATAAAAATAAACACACAAGGCTCCAACATATCCATACTGACAATTACATATAGGACACTGTTGCATACTATATGTTGTCATCAATGACAAACATACAGTCAACCACTAGCTCAAAGGCAAATCTCCAACATGTTAGTTGGCTGACACTAACTACTTTATTGGGTCAAAACTAAAATCCTTCAATGCCTGACCAACACTGTAATGCCTGAGTGAACTCGATTAGAACTAAAAATCACTTTGGTCATCTTCAATTCCCAAGAGAGCTCGGTAGACACTGATTTTGCTTGGATAGGATTAGACATTTGTGTAAACATCACTATACTTGTGTAAACATCAATGACAATACACAATTGAATAATTTTCATCAAAAAGGAGAGGGTAATTGAAGGATGACATGTCACAATGATAAGCCAAGTATATGGACTACCTCAGTTCATCCAACTTGAGAACTGGATGATCCTACTAAGATAATAGATAAAGGGACACAAGGCTAGATTTGATTGGGCCACCATCCTGAGCAACAATCGGGATGAGAAACTGACTATTGTAAAACACAATCCCAAGTTTTACATGACTGCATACATGGTGTACCTATTGGCCACCCGAGAAGACTATCTAGGGCTTATAAAATGAAGAACCTTTGGTCAGAAAAATGCATGGCCCTTCACCATCTATCCATAGTTAATAAGATGAGATAATATGCCTGAGGATAGCTTGGATTACCAGATTGTGAATGATGCATTCATCTTTGTAGTCATTAGATCCATAGAAGGTGACTGCGCAAAGAGATTATCAAAGGAATTTATTGCTAGAATAAGGGCCATAGGAGCATATTATGTACAATTTAGAACTTTCACATACATCAGAGTGTCAGTATCTACCCTGAAGCCCAAGAAACTACCCAAGTGCCCTTCTGATTGGGTAATCACTCTGGAAATAGATAGGAAGCTTGCAAATGCCTATGAACATATCAAGCATAAGAAGAAGGATTGCTGGGATTTTTCTATTTCCATAGGCCCCTACACTCCAGATTATGAAAATTTGCAAATAATTGGCCTTTGAGTGGGACGAGTGCTCACTCCAAAAATATACACACATATGGGCCATATTTGACCACATAGGTACATACAACCATATCATTGGCAAATTCTACATCCACGAGCCACATATTGAAGATCATTGGATAAATTATGTGGATGACTACGAGGTGAGAATCAGTGATTATTGTAGGATGTCCCCACATTAGTAAAAGTGACCCTAGAGGTCAATTTTCCCCCCAAGGTTCAAAACAAATATTTAGATGATGTGTTGGAGCTGATTTATAATGATGAAAAAATATACAATAGACCTATCTTGAATGCAGAAATAGAGAAGGAAGAGAATGACAACATTGACTTCAAAGAAAGGCATGTAGTCAAAGAAACTATGGCCTAGATCAACAAGCCTTATCGAATGGACCCTATCCCATAAAAATACAAATGGATCCACCTAAGATCTCAGGAAATAAACACGGAAAGAAGCTTGCAGTGCCCCAATTTAAGAAGGCCCCACCCCAAAAATTAGGAACAGTATATGGGCGTGAGCGTGTAGTGGAATATGGTTCCAACCCTATGCACAAGATATAAAGGACCAAGATCAAAGGGAAAATAGATCCTCATCTTGGACCATCATAGGCTACCCAAGGAGAAGGCCTTACAACGTCTAGCCTATCTCCTACTACCATTGGATAAAGAAAGAAGTTTTACAAGAGAAAGAGAGCCTCTGCCTCTCCCAGGTTAGAGACTCTACACGAGGAATTAGAACTAGATGATGTGCCCTTAATCAGAAGGAAAAGGTCTTAGGTAGCCTCTCTAAGGAAAAAGGAGACCATAGAGAAGTAGACAAAGGCTCAAAATCAGCATGATAATACTTTGGATACTCTTGGCTTAGATGAATTCCTCATGTCACATTTCGAGGGCCTAGAAGGTTTTGCAAACCCAGGACAAGATACACCTAACTCCATGAAAGGGGTTAACATAAAGGCACAAGTGCCCATCAATCCTTAGGCTATCTCCACTCCACCTTTGCCCCAATCCACAAACCCAACACTAAATGTGCCTCTCACAGGATTGGATTCTAGCACCAATCAAAGGGAAGAAACTTAGGATACTAATGCTGCTCAAAACGTAGAAGGGGACAAGACTACAGAGGAAATTGTAGCACCAACTCCACCACCTTTCATTCCTAATCCACCACACTCTCTCCCAGATCCCAAACCAACTCCACCCCCTTTCATTTCCACTCCCCCACCTGGAGTGCAATTGCCAAATCCACCACCATCTATTCCTCTGACTTCCTCTAGCCCGACTCCCCAAGTTTTGGTAAGTATAGAAGCTACACCTCCCCTTAAGACCACACTGGAATCTATGAAAGGTCTTAATATTGAGATATCAATTAGTTCCTATGAGGATGAAGGCAAACATAAAGATGAATAAGATACCACAAGGGAATAAGAGAAGGGAGAGGAAGATAATGGAGAGGAAGAGAGAGAGGAAGGAGAAGTAAATGAGGAGAGGGGAGAAGAGAGTGAACATGAAGAAGAATTAGATAAAGAGGAGAGGGTGACCCATAGCCCACATAGCATTTCTTCATTACTTAACATTGCCTCGTATGAGCCAGTTACCTCCTTTAGTAAACCCACTTGGTTTACTAAAGAAATTCATCCCCAACAAAGGACTTACATAGATTAAAAGGATGAAAAAGACACGGCTATGTCACTCTTAGGGAAAGCCTTCCATCAAACAGAGACGAATATACTAGAAAGAATCATATCATACATTACTCAAGATACCAAGGGTCATTGGAAGGCACATATGGAAATTCCCTCTATCAGCGCATCTCAAGTGCAGATAACCCCAGAAGACTATACAATTGAAGAGGTGGATCTGGGATAACCAACAATAGAAGGAAGTAAGACTCTGGCAGCTTTAGGACTCAAACATGCTCTAGGTTTCATAAGAAAAGATGAAGAAACTATCAAGTCCCTGACAGAGCAAAATGAGGCTCTGAATTTTTTCATCCATAAAATGGTGGGTCCCATTGACCCAAATTTCCTAGAGGCCTCATTACAGGCCATACTAGAGAAGAAAGTTACTCCAGACTTGCCAGGAGGTGTAACCCATTCTTTCATTCATGCAAGTGTTGATTGGAAGAATGATTTTGAACAATGGGGAGAGAATGTGATTATGGATATCTTCCATCCATTCAGGTTTATACTTAAGGAAGCCATCAATTTGGTGGAGCTTATGGAAGGGGATGGAGGATTAGACTCTAAGTTGGCCCAATTACGATCAGATCTACAGGATCTAAGGATAATCATGAAAGCAGTGCTTCCAAATTTTGGTCAAGATATATGAAGGTGAAGAGATAGAAAAATTTAGTACCTAGACCAAAAGTATAGCAGAATCCATAAAGGTCCATGAGAAATGTTTGGAGAAGGTGCATCAAAAGCATAAGGAAATCATGGAATGGGTGGAAGAAATAGATAGCTTTTTCATAGGTATTGACTTAGAGTTATACCAAGATGAGGATAGGAAACTTCTATGCCTGGCCAAAGAATTGATACAACAATTCAAAGGTGTTCTAGTAGGAGTTGGCACCAAGGAGGGCCTGCACAAAATTTTCTATTTCAAGGAAGATATGAAAAGTATGTCTAAACATGAAGAAGAGATCAAGTTCTTCGCTTTTGAATTGACTTGTTTCAGAGAAAAGTAAGAATGATGCCTTGCTAAGGTGAAGAGGAAAGAATAAAAATATGAGGAAGTACAGGAAATAGTACATAGATTGTGAGCTACTCATCCAGAGGTGTTCCCAAACTAACTATTTAGTCAAGACTTAGCCATTTTTTGAGAGAGGAGTTCTTCCATACTTAGCCATTTTGCAAAGCCTGGTTTCTCGGCCTTTCAGCCTCTGAAAGTCCAACATTTTGGGTGTCACAATTTTTGGTTCCATATTTAGTCAAATTTGCACTTGGCAAATTTTGGGGCAAAGGCCAGAGTCTGAATTCTAGGCCATTCCAGTGTGAACACTTTTTTGCATGAAAATGGAACTTTAGATCAGATAGATGCACAACTGGATTTCATTTTGCAATGATTTAGGGTCTTCTATCATTTACCACCATGAAGAGAACCCTAGATGAATATTTCAAGGGAGAACTCAGAGATCAAGAAGAAGACTCCAGTTAAAAACAATGGAACTCCAGTTCATCTCTTTCTTCTTTCTTAACGAGTTTGACCCTAGTTTCATGGGCAAGATGATTTCAAATGGATCAAGGATCCATGTAAGTAGTTTAGTATTAGTTTAAGAGTATTTTTCTATAGCAAGCTTTATTTTTAGATTTTTTTTCTTTTTTTATCAAGTCTCTGAAACCCTAGTTTTGGGTTAGGAGTTTGTAGATCACAACTCTATATATTGGAAGCCAAATAATGTATTAGGGTCAGATTCTTGATGCAATAAAGATCTACAATTGGTGCTTCATTCATAGTGTGATACTTTTCTGATATCTATGTGAAATTAATGAATGTGTGTTTTCTTATTCATTCCTTTCAAAAAGCCAACTGTGTTTATTGTTTCTCGAATCTGTGATTCTTTAAATTGGATTTTGTTGTTGTTCATCTACTTTTTTGTGACGAATGTATGGAAAATATCATATTTTGGGTTCACTAATAAATCCATCTCATGTGTGTCCACATCTTGGTGACTTCACAATTTGATAGATTTTGAAAATCTTGCATGCATAAAATACATTTTCTCTCCAAATGATTGCATCTATTGTGTATACAATTGCGACGTCGTTTGATTTATATCTAGTGGGTTCCTCCAAATATTTCCATCATTCAAATTCACAAAGAAGGACTAACAATGGCTTATGTCCTTTAGTATTTCATTTTTAGAAAAATTTACTTTATTCTTGTCACCCAACTCTTTTAATTTTTTGGCATAAATCTAAACCAATTGGAATCATCTTTAGTTTTAAGCGTAACTTGCATCCTTAGGAAGTTACGTATGTTGATAATTGAAAAATACAAAAAAAAGAAGTGTCTAAGTTGTTTTGAATTTTGACATCTTGAAGTACTGGCAAAGGCCTCCTTGTGAACATTCACATTTATCTTCAACTGAGTTACCAAGAAGGTTGTACCATGACCACAAAGAACCTTGGGAATAACTTCGTTATTCTTTCAAGAGAGGAAATTGAACATCAAAATCCTAGCAATTTACTTGTGTAAAAACAACACTCAACAGAAGTGACACTACAAGGACAGCCTAAAGACTAAAAAGTTGGATAACATTGGATCTTTCTCTCCACAACAGTTCAAGCGAGTGCTTAGATCATCTCCAAAAAGAGGTGAGTTCCTTGAACTCACTCATCACCGCAGAGCTCGCAGCAACAAAGGAAAGTCGAGAGAGAACTCCTCTCACCATAACACTGAGCCACAAAATCCACTTGGACAGCAATCACACATCATTGTCTTGACTTTCCTCTCAGCCATAAATCAAAACAAGAACCTGCAAAATTATAATTTACAATAGCCTCGTCTGATGGCCTTCTTTGCTAATGCACAAAGCTCTCCACTAAACTTTGCTAGGAAGCTCCATGAATTACCCAAAAATCTAGAGAATTTTTGCCCACGTTTTATATATGGAGAATCGAGAACAGTAGAAGAGCACATCCATGCCTTCAAAGAAATTTGTAACTGCAAGGAGATTTCTGACCAAGACGTTGTCTACCACCTATTCACATATACTTTGGGGGACTTTTCATACAACTAGTACCTGAACTTACCACGGGGATCTATCTCTGCATGGCCTGAATTTGAGACCAAATTTCTTAACCAATTTAAGTTGTATGTGGACCCTGATACAACAAGTTACTAGTTCATAAAAAGAAGGAAATACCCCAAGGAGCCCATTTCTATGTTTAATCATCATTTCCACAAGATGCATCAAAAATTGGAAGCTTCTTACACTATACCAGAGGTAGCAGTCATACAAGTTTACCTTAAAGCCCTGGACCCCTTCACTTTAATTTTTCTAAGAAGACTTCCCCCCATAGATAGGGACACAATGGAAAAGGTGTACAATGAGGCCATAACATATACGTAAGAAATGGACCTACAAGAAGGGAACTTTGGGGCCATGCCTATTTTTGGTAACATCGCTACACCACATCAATTTCCAACAATAAATCAAGCTTTGGCTGCCTACATACCTTTTTTGAACATGATTCTGGCACAACCATTCGTGACCCCACCACCATCCATCACTTATCCAGATAAGACAACTTTCTTGGAGCAAAGGGTTGTGCCCCAAACGGAACCTAATACTCACCTAGCCTCCGAGTTGGATGTCGTAAAGAAAACCCTATCCCAACTTACCAATGAGATCACTAGGATGAAGTTGAATTCCTCCAAAAACCAAATTGGATACCAACGGAAGCCTGATGGTCTGAATGCTTACCCCCAGAATCAAAAATGAAGTTTCAATACCTACAATAATAACAACAATTCACAGGATACCCCCACCCAGAGTAAGGCTACTTATAGTACAGAGGTCAATGATCAAGCGACTTTATTTAACCACAAGCAGTATCTGTCAATTGAACAACCGCCTTCAAAATGCACTCAAACTCCAAAAACCCCTAAGACAAGAGGTCGATCTAAAGGCATGAAGACCAAACTGGAAACTATTGCAGGTATCCAGTCTACCCTAGATGACAACTTTTTTGTTACCAAATGTGTGACAAGGAGAACATGAGGTTCTCCTTGTCAGTAATGAAGATCAACTCATGGAATGTCAGAGGTCTCAATGCCTCTGACAAAAGACGTAGGATCAAATCGACCATTGATTCTATGAAAGAAGACATCATTTTTTTGCAGGAAACAAAACTTTCCCAAGACAATTTTGAAAACACAATAGCTAAATGGCCTTCTTGGGTTTCTTTGCACTCCCAAGGTTTGGGAGCTTTAGGAAGACTGGCAGTGCTTTGGAACCCTCAAAAGATTCAAGGTCAACTTATTCTGCAGGATCATAATTGGCAGCTCCTCGAGATGATAGAGTTTGATACTAATTTTATCTTAATTAATGTTTATGGTCCTTCTTCTACACAGGATAAATTGAGACTTTGGGATGTTCTCACTAGGCTGATTCAGAGCCAAGACACATAGAATGTCATACTTGGGGGAGACTTTAATGCAATTCTTGATCAGTCAGAAAAAATAGGAGGCATTATTCAACCTATCAAAACTATCCAGTACTTCTCTCACTTTGTTGACAATAACAATCTCATGGATATCCATCCCACCCAAGGCTCTTTCACATGGAAAAACAAGAGAGAAGGGTGATGAGATTATTTTTCCATTAGTATACTCAGTGAAAAACAATGACAAAGCATTACCGATAGACAGAAAGCATTACCGGCGAACCACAAGCAGTACCGGTGAAATGCAAGAATACCCGACAGAACAAAGATTTTGAGAAAAATGCTAAGTATAAAAGTGACAAGCATCACCGACGACCACAAGCATCACCAGCGACACAGTTTTCAGAACAAACCTGATAGGAATAGAAAAGGCATACCCGATGACAAGTTAAAGAAAGGAACACCGAAGACCAAGAAAATTGACCATCAGAACCGACAGACAGATAAAGATCCCACAAATTGTGGATCTGATTTTTACACAATAGATAAAGCAATGTAATTCTATTTATAGAGTTTTGTTTTGTTTTAAATCATAATTTTATGGTCATGCAAGCCTTATGTAAATGCTTTAAAGCATCCTAATGGATCTAAAGCATATCTAACTAAAGATCAAGGTCAAGTTGTATACCTTGGATCTAGAGTTAACTTGCGATGCATGAATCAAGAATTGAACCTAAAATAGTATAAATAGATGTTCATAATCTATTGTGAGTACATGAATTATTTATTAAAGATAGCCATGAAGAGCATCTAAGGAGAAGAAGGCAGAATTCATGCAAAGGTCAGAAATAGAATACATTAGTTGTTAAGAACACACAGAGGCTACCGATGAGCAGATAAAGGTATTATTCAATCATGAAAGGATGATTACTAGTATGTATGAAGCTTTATGGGATCTTTTATCAGCAATTGAAGATTGCATATATCATCAGATCAAAGACTTATGTAGTTTCATTCTAACAAGTGCATCACATCTTTAAAATCCTTTTGTAGAAGGTGGACTCAACCGTTCTCTCTAAATCTCTTAATAGAGTGCACACTTAACAGTGTTGCTAATGCTTCAAACAAAGTAGATCTTAACAGGTCTCCACTGTAATACTCCTAATAGGGTAGGTCATCAGAAGTGACCAATTGTAAAGCCTTAACCGACCCCTTCTTATCCGCAGATAGTGAAGTTTTGTGGGTAACAATCCCCACCGTATTTTTTACTTCCTTAACAGGAGTTTTCTACGATATCATATCTTGTGTCATGTGTTATCTAATTTCATGAATATTTCTATTATTGTTACATATCAAAAGAATGTATGATATGATTTCATATGCATAAAGATAGATGAACAGTTAGATAAGATAAATTACAAACTGATGACTAAGGGTTAATGGGATAACCATGAAAATTTTTAGAGGTACTGATTCACCCCTCCTCTCTCAGTACGTCATCTCAATATAATTCCAACAATTGGTATCAGAGCTGAGTCTCTCTCTTGAAAATCTTAAAGACTTAAGAGAAAAGATCAGAGCAATGGACAAGTTCAGACTGGACATGACTATTAAGAATGAGCAGTTACAAATGCAAATAAACTATGAGCAGTATAAGGAGGCGAAGATAAAACTAAGAAAGCTTCTTGATGAAAGACAGATTATGGAAACCAGGCTAAATGAGAAAGACTACAAAGAAATGGAAATACAAGAGTACTTTGAAACAACAGAATCATCATTGAGAAAAGCTTTAGATGCATCAGTTGAAGAAATTACAAGTATGCAAGAGATCAAT
>MU227856.1:783444-845021 GCA_018584345.1 Thuja plicata
GAGGCTCCACCGAAAAGTCTAAACTTGTGGCATGGCAAAGTGTAGCAAGGGAGCGCTGGGAGGGTGAACTTGCAGTGGAGGGATACATTCCAAAATGGCTGGTCAATATACTCATTACCTCTATTTTGTTTTGCTCTTTTTATTTTCAATTTTTCTGAGATACATCATAAATGATTTGTGTGTTCAATTGTGATTTGTTGCAAATAGCTTAACAAGTTGTGGGATGGGTTAATAACTAGGCATAACATTTGTTTCAGATTATAAGCAGTGCTAATTTGTTTAAGTTTCTTTTGCCTCTCAATAGCTATTTTTGTTCATGAATGTTGCCTCTGTTTCTCTTTATTCTATTCCTTATTCGCTTTATTCCAGTGTATTAAATTGTGTTAAAGAATAAATGATTTGAGATTGAATTCAAAAGAATGTAAATAGCAAGCAAATGTTGACATAATCTCCTAAAGATTGTTTCCTTTATATCCACAGAATGGTACCTACCTGAGAAATGGACCAGGAAAGTTTCATGTAGGTGACTACAATTTCAGGCACCTTTTCGATGGGTACATATTCATCTTATTTAATTTCCTATATTTCAAGTTCTTGTAATGGAGATTTTAGTTGCTTTTCTGATTGATCTCAAGGGAATATCTATATTTTGATAGGTGTATGGTTGTCCATTTCAGATATTCTACTCTGGTTCGTCTTCACTTTGAGAATGGGAGATTAATTGCAGGGCATGCACAGTTAGAATCTGAGGCTTACAAGGCTGCTAAAAAGAACAACAAAGTCTGTTATCGTGAATTTTCTGAAGTTCCAAAGTCAGAAAACTTCTTTGAATATGTTGGGGACCTTGCAGGACTCTTCTCTGGCGCTTCATTAACAGACAATGCCAACACGGGAGTCATAAGGTCAATTCCCTCTTCTTTATTTGATTCAACTTCGATGGTAAGGAAAAAAATGAGCACCCATAAATCCATTTGCATTCAATACTCATTCAACCATGTGGGTTTCACAGGTTAGGTGATGGGAGAGTTGTTTGCTTGACTGAAACAATGAAAGGATCTATTCAAATCAACCCTACCACTTTGGAGACCATGGGCAAGTTTGAATACACAGACAATCTAGGAGTAATTTCACCACCCCACTTATCAAATTTATTTTTTCTACAACTATCATGATCTTCTTTTCTTTTCATACATAATTTTGATTCAAAGAAACGTTTGAATTATGATCTTGAGTATGACAATTGTTTTTGTCTTCAGGGGTTGATCCATTCAGCACATCCTATAGTGTTTGATACAGAATTCATTACATTACTCCCAGATCTCATCAAGCCTGGTTATGATGTGGTACGGATGCTACCTGGATCGAACGAGAGAACTTTGATTGGAAGAGTATGGAAATTTTCCCATTCTAAATTAATTTGTAAATATTTCATATTTCAATATATATTTCAACTTCTGAAATATTCTTAAAATAATCTAATATTGTGAAATATTCTTAAAATAATCTAATATTGTTTTTTGTGAGTATCTTATGGATTCAATGAGTGTCAAATAAACTATTTATTCTCGTGTGAAATGGGTTCATGTGAACCACTACTAATTAGAAATGGGTTCAATATGAATTAGTGCTAATAAGAGATAGTCGCTAGTCACGAAAGGTAGGTTTATGTGAATTACAATTAGTGAGATATAGATTCATGTGAATTACTACTATTGAAAAACAGGTTTGTATAAAGCAGTATTCATATAATATGAATTAGCAAATTTGACTTAAAAATTGCACAATTGAATTCTGATATCGTATCGGAATATCACAATCTAACATGCATCTAATTCTTTGTACCCACTTTGTTTTTCAAGCAATTTATAGGATTCATGACTAAATCAAAGATTTATTTAACCAAATTTGGTATGAAATTGAATCAGGTGGATTGTAGATGTGGCCCTGCACCTGGTTGGGTACATTCTTTTCCTGTAACAGATAACTATGTCATAGTTCCTGAAATGCCATTGAGGTATTGTGCAGAGAATCTGTTAAGAGCTGAGCCTACTCCTCTATACAAGTTCAAATGGCACCCTGAATCAAGGGCCTTCATGCACGTTGTGTCAAGACATACAGGGGAAACGGTTAGTTATATATCTGAATCTATAATCAAATTCATACTTGATTCCTTGTTAGTTCATGTAATGATGAATTTCAAACTTGAAAAATGTTTGACAGGTAGCATCAGTTGAGGTGCCATTATTTGTGACATTCCACTTCATAAATGCTTATGAGCAGAAAGATGAGAATGGGAAGGTGGTGGCAGTGATAGCAGATTGTTGTGAACATAATGCAGATACCACCATCCTGGATAAATTGAGACTGCAAGAATTAAGATCTTTCTCTGGAAAGGATGTTCTTCCAGATGCCAGGTAAAAATATTCATATTTTTTTGTTTTGTTATTATTTTTAAAAAAAATCAAGTTCTATTGTCTTGATGATCATTTTATATATATATTTGAGTTCTTCTCTCTTTATTTAATCAAAACAATATTATTAATTGATGTGATCAGAGTGGGACGTTTCATCATACCTCTAGATGGCAGTCCATGGGGAAGACTTGAGGCTGCATTGCCTCCAGAGGAGCATGGCAAAGGGATGGACATGTGCAGTGTAAATCCAAAATACTTAGGGAAGCCATATCGTTATGCATATGCCTGTGGAGCAGAACGCCCTTGCAATTTTCCTAATACCCTTACCAAGGTTACATATTCCTCATCCCAACTATTTTACCTGTTGTATTATAGGATTTATCTTTTATTGTATTGAAAGTCTAACAGAATTTAGACTTGTGTTTGAACATACACCAAGATATAATGATAGAAATCCTATTAAAAAAACATATACTAAGAACTATAAAAGGTTATTATAATATAAAAAGTTTAAAACTTATGTGATACAAAAACGTTTGAACATACACCGAGATAAAATGATAGAAATCCTATTAAAAAAATATATACTAAGAACTATAAAATGTTATTATAGTATAACAAGTTTGAAAGTTATGTGATACAAAAAAGTCAAGTTTGAAAGGGATGTGGTGCAATATGTTGAAGTATTGTAGTGGAAAATATAACACTTAATAAATATTTAGGTTAAATAAATAAATAAATAATCAATTTAGATAAATGGATTAGGATTAGAATAAGAAATGTTGATTAATTTGAAAAAAAAATAGATTAAATGTAATATTTAACTTCGAAGTTGATGATTGAAATATATTATAGACGATATCAGAAACTAATTTATTAAAGTAGTAGAATTTTAAGGCTTTATTAGATGACTAGTTCAAAATTTGAAAATTGGTTATGTTCCCTAGTTTCGACATGGAAATTAACTAGCATGTGGGTCTAAAATTGTACTTATGGAAATCAATTAGTCAAAAAATGATTGGTGGATTCTATTCACCTTGATCTATCTGAATTTTAGTAAGGATGGGCAATGTTGATAATTGCCTTTAAGGAAGCTTATAGAGTGTTTGTGGATTCAATTGTGTGTATTTTTGCATCAATGTTTTGGACCATGCTCTCGTCTTCCTAGTAATGGATCATCGAGTCTATTATAAAATGTTGATGTAATAATACACACAATTGAATCAAAAACCACTATTACTTTAAACTAATGGACTATGGAATTTTTATTCCTACTATCTCTAAGGGCTTCATTGAATCATGGGGTCACGATCTCCTCAGACCTTTAGTTGGATTAATTAATAGCTTTAGAAAAGTAATTGAGAACAAGCAAGCAAGCATGCAAAGGCCTAGATAACAATACAATTGTTTATTAAAGAATTATGTTAGAATGATCTCACATAAATGTCCTAAAGATTACTAGGTAAACTCCAAATGAAAGAGCGAATGTATTTGAACATAATAACACAATACACAAATTAACACATCATGAGTCGGGTCAGCTCATAATAGTTATGGAAAGGTCAATGATGTTTAAATTTGAAATTTCAAATCTTGAATTTGGAAATTTCAAATCCTTGATTACAAAGGTGGCCTAGGTGAAGTCCGAGCTCATCAATCTAATCTTTGAACATGTAATAACATAATACACTAAAAATAGAACATGAGTTAGGTCTGCTCATAACACTTAGCAGAAAGGTCAATGATGTGTGAATTTGAAAATTCAAATTTTGAATTTTAAACTTTCTAATCTATGATTACAAAGTGACCTAGGTCAAATCTATACTAGTAAATCTAATCAAGGGTGGCAAACAAAAAATCTAGAGATTAAGAATGAATGATTTTGCATTAGAATAATATAATGATATATGAGCCAAATTTAGATAAAAATATACCATTTATAAATTTATTATAATAAAAATAAACATAAAAAATAAGAATATAAATATTCTATTTTCATCATTATATTTATATCAATCTCATATTAATATTTAAAATTGCTAAAATAAATATATAATACTATTTTTTTTTAATTCTACCACTTAAAATACCTCATTCTATCAATTTAATAGCTAACATTTTATCCTGGTATGAGGACTCCTAATGGGATGTTTTCGCTTGAATACCAACTCTAAACACCCATCTTTCACCCAACTCTTATTTATTTATACAATTAGTTCTATGTACATTTTAATGCATGTGGGATTTATATTTATCTCATGTGGAATATTGTTATAGATTGATTTAAAGGAGAAAACGGCCAAGAATTGGTATGATGAAGGAGGAGTTCCATCTGAACCCTTCTTTGTAGGGCGACCAGGGGCAGAAGAAGAAGATGATGGTAAGAAATTGACCACCCTTGTTTCAATCAATGCAAGAATTTCTTACATAATTATTATTAATTTTGAGTAATATGCATGTTGTATTGTAGGAGTTGCAATATCATTAATAAGTGATAGAAATGGGGATGGATATGCCCTTGTTCTTGATGGATCAACATTTACCGAAATTGGTCGAGCAAAGCTGCCATATGGATTACCTTATGGATTACATGGTTGTTGGGTCCCTGCTCCTTAATAGATACACAGCATATAATAAGAATTTAAGCATTTAAGCATGTAATATGTAATATTATAGAAAAAAATTTATTATATTAAACAAAGCAATTGTATTGTAAATTATACACCATAAAAAGATTTTATGTATCTTAATATATATTTTAAATTAATTTTTAGATTGTTATTTTTTTGCATTATTTGGTTGTAAAATTTCTATTATTTTGTTAAAAATAATTGTGTATATATTTAATTTTTATATTGTCATGATCTAAATTAATCCTCACTTACGATTTCATCTAAGGTTTTATGTTTTTAATTTTTAAAAATTCATTATTGTACATTGTAATCATCCAATCATATCCAATTTAATACAAGTTAATCTCAATATTAGATGCTTGTGTGGACCAATCCCTTACTCAATTTTAGAAAGCTCAATCATGCCTTTTTCTCTTTAGATAGGATAGGTGTTTTGATTAAATGGAATTCCAAGGAGTTATAGGTTTCATATCAACTCCAACATTTATTGTTAATAGTCAAACTATTTATCAATTCTTTTTCTTATTTTTACATTTCATTTCAATTCATGCAAAAATATATTGCATCCTTGAAAATTAATTTTGTATGTTAAAATTTTAACTATATTAGTTGTCATTGTCTCATTGGGATGAAAACATTGTGGTGAGCTGGGGGTGTTCATCAAATGTGTAACATGTAGATTCATTAAAAGGTGATCGTGGTTAATTTGTTTCTTGAATTTTGAGTATATATATATAATTGCATACTCAATGTTTGGTAGGACATGAGCACGTTCATGTTCTGTGTATTTTTTATCTATATATTCTCCATTTATGTTTAACTAAAGTTTAAATTTATTTATCTAATTTTTTTCTCAAGATCTTGGTGGTGTTATGAAATGGACCTGGTATTGCACTTACATGCATATTAGTTTTTTTAATACATTGGGCTAATCAAGGAGAAGGAACCTTTCCTTATTAGTCATATTATAAAGAGTTTCCCCAAGAGTTTTAGTGCATCTTAGTTCTCCAATTGAGTGTAGAATAATTTCTTGTGGTTGAGAAATGAAACATGTAAAGTTTACCCTTGCACAGACCTTATTGATCCAAGAGATTGAGAAAACATCAAATTTATGTTGATTACAAATTTTAAAAAATAAGTCTATAATAGATTATTTTCAACGCTTATATAGAAAACAACAAAATTTATATTTTCTTAGCAACACAAAGATCTTAGGGAACATTGATGCACTAGAAAATTTGGAATGCATTAGAAAATTTTGTTGTAATGGTTTTAATTGAAAGGGAATATTGAGGTGAATCATGTTGCTCCTGACTTTGTTTTGTCCTTGATTCCACAATACTAACTAGATCACGTGTATGTACCTTTGATGATACTCCTACTTGCAGTCAGTGATACTTGATGACCATTGTAGTCACTAACCTTGATGATTCTCCTACTTGAAGTCAGTGATACTTGATGATCATTGTATTAAGTGATATTGATCATTTTTGCAAAGATATTGTCTAGATAGTGACATTGATACACTTGCAGTGTTATTGATCATATTTGCAGAGATATTTGTCTAGATAGTGATATTGGTTATATGATGTGTTCCTTCACTAATCTGAATACAATGTTGATGCATTCATTCACTAATGTGGGTATGATGTGACTTCCATCATAATTGGGGATGTATTTACTCAGTCATATGGATATGATATCATTATTGAGTTTCATATTAGAAGAATATCTTATACCAAAAAATATAAGGTTGATATACAAATGAAAGACAACCAGCAACATGGCTGAGTAACATGAAAGATAATTAGTTGATATTGGTTTTTCAGTAGAATTCTTTGTTCATTCATTTCATGTCATTGTATTTAATATGACTCACTGTGTATTTCAAAAGGGAGCATAATTAGTATAACACAAAGTTTTGATTGTGGCAAGCCTTGTGGTCAGCTTTGCCTCATGTAAAGCAAAGTAAATGTAATATTTATTGGCATAATAGAAAAGGGCACTGAAGTGCTCACTTGGATGATGCCAATATTATTGTCATGTTATATGCTTTGATGTTATCTTGGGAACCCTAAACTTGGGCTTTCAAGCTAGAACATTGTCAAGGAAGACAGAGCATCAAACAAGAATTATTATTTTGTATAGAATTAATACCAGTAAAAATCCTTGTTTAAAGATTAATCTTCTTCAACAATTTTACATGGAAGAGGGGCATTCCTCTCTTCAACATTTGAAACCTAAAGCAGTTTGAAATGGTTTAGGGAACAGGATCTTGGCATGACAATTGGTTTCAAATCTTGATACAACATAGGTGTTTTCTTCTCTTGTGTTATCCTTGGTCTATTAGTTTAATGTTTTTTGTGTTTATCTTTGTTTGGGATATATATTAAGGGATTTCTCTATTTATTTCGCTTTTCGGTTTCAAGATTTTGTAAGAAGTCTTTTGCCTAAGATTTAAATTTCTTACCCACTTATGAGTAGTTTATTGTTACATTATTTTTGTTTCGAGTAAGGGTATAATCCTAGTTAAAAGAGTTTCATTATTATTTGACCTAAAGCAGTCTTTTCTATCCTTCAAAGTCTTTGGTTTATGTTAAATTTTTTTAAAACCTTTTCACGTCTATTTCTAGTTGTAATAGTTATGTTCATATGGTTACCCAAGGTATAGTTTTGTTGAGTGCCTATTTTTGTTTAAATGTGATTTTCATATAGGTTGAGTCTTGTCTAAACAAATCAGTTATGATTGATTGTCATTTAGGCCTATGAAATAGGAAACCCCTACTTGAGTCTTTGAGTTTAGTAAAGCTTTTCATTTGTTAAAGAGTGTTGTTTCATTCTTGTTAGAAATCAGCTTTTGAAACTTGTTTTAGTTGGAAAAGATCTTCAGTTACAATGAAATATTTTCATAATAGAAGACACTATGGATCTTTATAAAAAGACATTTGAAACAGAACAGAGAAGAAGATTATTGTCAGACTAAGGAAAAACATTTTTTTTCAATGATAGATGATTTGATGCATATGGAATTGTATATAGAAAGATCTTTGGAATATTTATGATGCAATATTGTATATAAATTAGAGTTATATGTAGTGGTCTTTTGTAAAGACTCTTAGATTCACATTGATAACTTAATGAGGAGTTAGATACAGAGGTAGATGGGGTTTTATTGACATGGTTCAGAATTGGTATTTTTTCATTGATTTCAATATGCAGATTTCATATAAGATTACATAAAATAAATTATTGTATGGAATAATTGAGTCATATGATATACTTATGATTCTGAGTCTCAGGTGATGTGAAACCAGAATATGGTTAGTAATGAAACAGAGATGATACTCTATGTTGAATTTTAAATAAGTGAGACAGGCCCATTGTAAGTTTGGTAAATAGTTGTAAAAGGCCAGTGAGGCATTTGAAATTTTCAGTGAGACATTGTAAAGAAGAATATTTTAGTTAAGCCAGTGAGGAAATATTTTTGAGTGGTGTTATTCCCCAGGAGGGTTTCCACTTGGGACATTTTATTGTGTCAATTTTTGTGTGATTATCTTGTCTATGTTGTTATTCATTTGAGTTTTATTTCATTTATGATTAAACAAATAAAAGTGAAAATTGTTTTAAAATCGATGAATTTGCTAAAATATTGATCCCCCCCCCCCTCTTAGTGCCTTTTTCACTCTAACAATTGGTATCAGAGCCAAACCCTTGAATTAAAATATGGGGATTTCCTAGCATTGGAGTGTTAGTTATGGGAAAAGGCAAAAGAAATCGAGAAAGGAAATATGAAAAAAAAGAGGTTGTAAAACAAATCCTAGTCAAGTCAAGTAGTGAAGTGTTGAATGAACAGGCGTGTGAAGTTGATTTAGAAGGAGAACTATTGAGTTCTCTGGATATAATCAAGCAACTTAGAAAAGAGAATCAGAGACTAGGACAACTTCAACAAGAAAAATATTTCAAGGACAAGGTACTTTCAAATTATACAAAAAAAATAGATTATGAAAAGTCTAAAAAACTTATCATTAGTCTAAAGTTGGAAATATAAGAAGTCAAAAAGATAGTTGATTGTATTAAATCCGATCTTGAAGTCAAAACTAGTGAATTTCAAAGACTTGAAGGAGAAATAGTTTCTCTAATGAAAGACCTTGAGAATGTTAGAAAATAGTTAGAAAATAATCATAAGTTTGATGAGAGTACAAACAAGTTGAATAATATGTTAGGTAAGAAAAGACAACATAAGGATCCTACTAGCATATGATATGAGTTAGGAAAAACCTCTTCAGAGGGAAAGGAGGCAGAAAATGAAATAATCTTTGTATCTACAGAATGGAAAAGATAATGTTACAAGATTAGACAAATCCTAAGAAAGAGGACGTATTTAAACAAGTCTGGTATTATTCTTAAGACTAAAGACACCCACAAATGAAGGAGAAGAAATGACAGGTTTACAAGGTATGATTATTCTCAATTTTGTGGTTATTTCTACTCATATTTTGCATATGGTCATAAAGCATTAGAATGACCAAAATATACAAAAAAAAATAAGGTTACATGTTTTAGATGTAATCAACTTTGTCATTTTGCAAAGGATTGTGATAAATAGGTTCTAAATGATGATGTTAGATTCATGAGAAGTTTTAGATCCTTAGACATGTGTTATAGATGTAATGATTTTGGTCATAAAGGGAAATCTTACAGAAATAGTTTTGTGAAATCATTCAAAGATAACAGGAAAATGAAGTTCTCATATGGAAAAGAAAACAAAGTCAAGAAGAAGTTTTGTATATCACGTAAGGAACATCATAAAATGCCTAAAATATTAGTAGGAAAGAATGATAAATCTTCTTTCAAGACCATGATACAATGGTCTGCATGGTTGATATATTCATCTAGTAATGAAGAAAGAGTGTGTTATGACAGTGATCTATTTTTTATTTATATATATCTTTTTTATACACTTTCAATATTATAATTGATAGTGATATTCGGGAGATCTTTTTCAAATTAAAGTGTTTCTTGATAATGGTTAAGTATTTTGGATTTGGTTCATTTCTGTGATCTATATTTTTGGTCAGCATACTTGTTGGTTGATATATTTTAAGTCTTGATTTCTATTAGAACTTAATATCTTATGCATTATGTCTCTCATAAGAGCCTGATGTTTGTATCTATCAATAAGATCATAGATAAATCATTAGAAGTCTTATCTTAAACATTTTTTCATAAGTTATTAAAATACTAATAAAATACAAGATTAACTTATATTAGTTAATAAGATGCAATAACAAAGATATGATACACATTTATTGGATCAACATCTTAACACTACTGGAATTAGTATTACCATTTAATGAAACATTTTTTCACTAATTTGGTGGCATTTGAATGACATTTTCACTATTGTAGTGACACAATTGATATATTATTATCTTTGATAGCTAGATTTATCTTAGTCTTGAGGTTTATGATGACCTTGTGTCATTGGCAACCTATGTTTTCAAGATGGTATATTTGATGACATAAAAATTGGTACATCTCTTTCAAAGTTGGTCAAGTACCTATTGATCTTTGTATAGAAACCTCACTCTGCTCTTTTTGTGTATAATCTTAGGGTGATGATCTTATGTGGTTGAGAAAAAAACATTATATTGAACAGGTGCATTTTATTATATACTTGATAGGTATATGTGGTTGGGATGATTGGTTATATATTCTTATCTTAATGACAACATTTTTGACATAAGATTCTTGACAATAGATTCAGAATGCATACAATATCATGAACAAGCAGTATTCCTATTTGGTCATGGTGGATGTATACAATAATATGGGCTTTGACTAAGATGATTTTTACATTTTGTTAAATATGGTTATTGTCTTTAGGTGGATCATTTCATGATTATCTCTACCCCAATTGGCAATATTGGCATACTGAGATTACTTGACATAAATGTTTGTTGCATTGCTATCTCTATTACACTCATGTACTCATATGTTCATCTTTGTATTCTTTGTGATTGAATTGTTCTTGGTTCTAAATAGTGACCTTTTGGTTATACTTTCCCTCCTTTTGCATTGTTTTCAAAAGGGGGAGAATTTGGATTGATGGTGTTGTGATGGTCAATTGTATTCAGGATCTGTGTGAAAGCTCTTTGGAAATGATACAGTTTTCTATGTGATTAGCTATGATGCTACCCTTGTGTTTTCAAGTTTGACATATCTTTTGGTGATAGATTATGAGATGGCATTCCTATTTTGATGATGCTTATACTTTCACAATTTTCAATGGCTATGAGATGATGATGATTATGTTTTCACAATTTTCATTGTTGATCTTCTGAAATGTGATATTTAGAATTCTCTTGGTATAGTTGATTCATTCAGGATGATCTATATGTATATCATTTCTCAGGTTGCTAGTATAGGATTGTTGGTGTTCATGGATTTTTGACTGTATTCATGACAGTCACTATGGTATTTTATATATATGACTATTCATTTTGTTGAATATATAGGAATATTTTTAGATTTCATGTTTCCTGATACCTAGTGGTAATTATTTTCATAGTCTGCTATGTTGATCTATAGGTTGTTTGATATTCACAGTGTGTGATACTCATAGTGATATTCTTTTGTGATCTTATTCTAGTATATCTATTTAGTTGTTTTATCAAAAGAACAACAGGTGGCCCTATATCGAGATGATGATGTTATCAGTGATGATTGGTTCAGATTCTTAGATACATATTTATTTAGTTGAAACAGTTGATTCTATAGTCTATTTCTGATGATCTCTCAGTCAGTGCATTTTTACTCCTTTGAATCAATATATTTTAGAAATTAACACTTCATGTTTGATCTCAGATGTCTGCAACTCTACTGATGCTCTACTGGTATATCTACTTAGTTGTTTTATTAAAAGAAAAACATGTGTCCCTATATTGAGATGATGATGTTATCAGTGATGATTTGTTTAGATTCTCATATACATATTTATTTAGATGAAATAGTTGATTCTATAGTCAGTTTATGATGAGCTCTCAGTCAGTGCATTTTTACTCCTTGGATTCAATATATTAGGTAAATTAACACTTCATTTTTTATCTCAGATGTTTGCATCTCTATTGATGTTCTTAAACACTATCACAAGTGTTTTTGTATATTCTTACACTCTCCCTTAACTAGCACTTCTCATTGATCAAGCATTTCTCAAGTGGTTGTGAGAATAGTTTTTTACAATAAGTGGATTTTCTATTTTAATTTGATATCTTGCAGAGACATTCTTTTATTTCCCTTTATTATTTCCCATATCATTACTTTTCCCTATAGCTATAACATTTTTATTATTATTATTATGGCATCTATATTATTCTCATTTTCCCTTGATACAAAAAGGGGGAGAGGAGTTAGTGTTTTTCCACCAAGGATAAAGGGGGAGTTTGTTTCTCCTAAATTTGTTTTTTCATTGATGCCACAACACTAACTAGATCATGTGTACACCTTTGATGATGCTCCTACTTGTAGTCATTGATATTTGATGATCATTGTATTTAGTGATGTTTATCATGTTTGTAGAGATATTATCTAGATAGTGGCATTGATACACTTGTGGTGATATTCATCATGTTTGCAAAGATGTTTGTCTAGATAGTATAATTCATTATATGAAGTGTTCTTTCACTAATGTGGATATGATGTTGATGAATTCATTCACTAATTTGGGTATGATGTGACTTTCATCATGCTTGGGGATGCATTTACTTGGTCATATGGATATGATAATCAGTATTGAGTTTTAGATTGAAACAATATCTTATATGACAAATATGAGGTTGATATACAGAATGAAAGAAAACTAGTAACATGAAAGATAATTAGTTGATATTGGTTTGTCAGTAAAATTATATGTTCATTTATTTCATGTCATTGTATTTAACATGAATCATTATATATTTCAAAGGGAGCATAGTTAGCATAACACAAGTTTTTATTATGGAAAGCCTTTTGGTCAGCTTTTCCCCATGTAAAGAAAAGTAAATGTAATGTTTATTGGCATAAAAAAAAGGGCACCAAAGTGCTCACTTGGATGAGGCCAATATTATCAGTATGTTATATGCTTTGATGTTATTTTTGGAACCCTAAGCTCGGGCTTTCGAGCTAGGGAATTTTTGAGGAAGACAGAGCATCAAACAATAACCATTATTTTGCATAGAAATTATGGCAGTAAACAAACTTGTTTAAAGATTAATCTTCTTTAATGATTTGAGCGACATTCCTCTCTTTAATAGTTGAAACCTAAAGCAATTTGAAATGGCTTAGGGCATGAGATCTTGGCAAGACAGTTGGTTTTGAATCTTGATACAACGCGGGTGTTTTCTTCTCTTGTGATTATCTTGTGTTATCATTTACTAATTACTTTAAAAAATTTAGGTTTATCTCTGTTTGGGAAATAGATTAAGGTTTTTCTCTTTTTATTGCTCTATTCGGTTTGAAGACTCTATAAGAAGTCTTTTTCCTAACAGTCAAATTTCTTACCCACTAATGAGTAGTTTATTGTTACACTCTTTTTGTTTTGAGTAAGGGTATAATCCTAGTTAAAAGAGTTCCATTACTCTTTGACCTAAATCAATGCATGTTATCCTTCGAATTCTTGGATTTATATGTTAACTTTGTTTTAAATCTTTTCGGGTTTACTTCTAGTTGTGATAGTTGTGTTCATATGTTTAACTGGGGTATAGATTTGTTGAGTACCTATTTTTATTTAAATGTGATTTCCATATAGGTTGAGTTGTGTCTAAACAAATCTGTTACAAGTGATTATCATTTAGTTCTGTGAAACATGAAACCCCTACTTGATTCTTTGAGTTTAGTAAATATTTTCATTTGTTAAAGAGTGTTGTTTCATTCCAGTTGGAAATCGCTTTTTTAAACTTGTTTTAGTTGGCAAATCTTTTCAGTTACAATGACAAATTTTCATAACAAAAGACACTATGGATCTTTCATAAAATACATTTGAAAAAGAAGAGAGAATAAAATTATTGTGAGACCGAGGAAAAATAATTTTTTTTTAGTGATAGATGATTTGAAGCATATTTTAAAGTATATATAGAAAGATCTTTGAAATCTTTATGATGCAACATTGTATATAAATCATACTTATTTGCAATGGTATTTTGTAAAGACTCTTAGATTCACATTGACAACTCAATGAGGAGTCAAATACAATGGAAGAAGGGGTTTTATTGACATGGTTCATAATTGGTATGTTTTGCATTGATTTTAATATGCAAATTTGATATAAGATTGCATAAAATATATTATTGTATGAGATAATAAGTCATATGATATGCTTATGATTCTGAGTCTCAGGTGATGTGAGACCGTAATATGTTTAGTAGTGAAACAAAGATGATACTCTATGTTGAATTATAAAGAAGTGAGAGAGGAATGTAAGTCTATTGAGGCATTGTAAGTCCAGTAAGAAGTTGTAAAAGGCCAATGAGGCACATTTTTCTAGTGAGGCACAGAAATTGTCAGTGAGGCATTTGAAATTGTTAGTGAAACATTGTAAAGCTAAATATTTTAGTTAAGCCAATGAGGCAATCTTCTCAAGTAGTTTTATTCCCCCGGAGGCTTTCCACTCAGGATGTTTTATTCTATCAATTTTCATGTGATTATATTGTCTATGTTGTTATTCATTTCAGTTCTGTTTCATTTATTATTAAAATAGAAAAACTGAAAATTATTTTAAAATTGATGAATTTGCTAAGACAATGATTCACACCCCCCCCCCCCTCTCAATGTCTTCCATAGTACAAGAAAACAACTATAAAATGTGTAAGTATAAAAGTGNCCCCCCCCCCCCCCTCTCAATGTCTTCCATAGTACAAGAAAACAACTATAAAATGTGTAAGTATAAAAGTGATAATTCTATATAGTTTTGGTTGTAATGGTTTTCATTGAAAAATAATTTCAAAGTGAAATCAACTATAATAACATAAAATGTGTAAGTAGAAAAGTGGGAAGTCTATATACTTTTCATATCAATTCATATAATTATATGTGTGGTGTTTTAGGTAGTAGGAAATCATATCCATTGTAGACATTGTACTGTTGTGGTTGAATTAGATGAACCCCTTTCCTGATAATTTTTAGTTCAAAACATTTTTCTATCAACATTTGGTAGGACATGTCCCAATCTTATCCTAGTGTTAATTATTTAGTCATTTATTTCTTTATTACCCTCTGTCATCACATTATTTCTTGGTCATTAAGGGACAGTTAAATCATAAACCCAATTATTCAAAGCAAACTGGTTATTTTCTGAGAATTTTGAAGATTAATGCTAAGGAGTTGAAGAAATCTAGTGAAACCAGCATCACCAAAGAGGAAAAAGCTATGGGTGGTGACCTAAAAAGAGAGGAACCAACATAGTGCAAATGGGTGTAGGAGAAAGATGTCTAAAGAAAAATTAGGAAGGGAAAAGTGCATCGACACCTGAAATGCCTGCATGGTAATGACAAGGAGATCATGAAGGCTTTTGTTGCATGGTGGGAGAATGGTAAAGTTAACATTTTGGGTAAATCTTTTACCCTAACTTTAAAACTTCTGGAAGAGATTACAGGACTCCATTTGGATGGTATGCACTTCATCAAAGACAAAAAATAAAAAAGTGGGAAATAAAGCCTACAAAACCTTTCCTAAGTCCTATGAGGAGCAGGCTATGCTGATTAAAGGCAACTTGGACTATGTAAGTTTGTCCAACATCAAACGCGTTTGGGATTTTGTTATCAGAATGATAATGGAATACTTTACACTTGATAGAATGTACTCTAAAGTCTACAGCTACCATTTTGTACTCATCAATAATTTTAGACATGATATTAGGGTATCCTTCCTATTTTACCTACTTAGTTTGCTCAACCAGAGCATTGTGGACTTCAGAGTTAGGGCTACCCCTGTTCTGCATTAGGGGCTCATCCTCCTCATTACAGAGTATGCACAAAAACACATATATGAGTTGCTCCTCAAGCAAATTGATAATGCTAAAAGAAAGAATGTGGAGTTTTCCTCTAGCCAAAAAGCCAGCAAAGCCACAAATAAAAAAAGTCATAAAGGCCTAGTGGAAGCTGATATCATGCTCTTTATCTTCACTGATGTGGAAGGTATGAGGACTGATGATGACTAGGAGGAGGATTCTCCTGAGGATGAGGAAATCAAAGATGGGGAGCAGAGAAATAGAGAGGATTTTGAGAAGGTTAACCCTACTATCATTGAGCCTACAGGTGAGGAAAGTGATTTTTCCACCGAGCATACCATGGACATGGATAATACTATCTCTAGGGAGATAACTAAACAAGTTGACAACCAGGTGGAGATGTATAATGACAAGAATCAGAACAAGTCTATGGAAGCTAGGAAGGAATCTAATAAGAGGACTGAAGATACCCAAGAAAACCAAAACCATGAAACGTAGGAGAACAGGGGTAAAATGGCTTTTGAAGAACTTGAAGTAAATGAAATGGAAAAGCTAAATTTAGGAAAGGTAGAGGACAATATGGCAACTGATAATCTGGAAGAGTTTGAAAAGGCCCAAAGTGACAAAAACTCTGTTGATCTTGACAAGGATGAGTAGAATGAGCATATTGACTGTGATATTAACTCTACCCCTCATGTGAGTCCTAGGGATGATGTTGAAGAGAAGGATAGTCACCAGAAGTAGAGGAGTTTGGAAGAAGACATTTGGGACCAGGACTTTAAGGTCAAAAGAGATGTCAACATTTCCTTTCTTCAAGCTGCCAGAAACAAACCAATGTATGGCTACAATATAGATAAATGGGTTCAGGATGAGATTCAAAAGTTGCAAGCTAAGTGTAAAGACCTTGAAGAAAAAAAAACACCTTACTGGAGGAGATCATAGATAAGATGAGGAATGATGTTGTTATGTATTAGAAAGGTAATGATTTTTTTGATAAGGTAACTGGTAATTATACTATACTTGAAGACAAGATAAGAAAAATGGTTGATAAAATAATTAACTCGATAACAGAGAAAACTAACAATAACAATATTATGTTGAGGAAGCTAACAACTCTCATCACATCGGAAATAGAAGCCTCTGTTGATAACCTGAAAGCTCTGCATACCCTGCTAGAAGTGAACAGTAATGACAGAGTGAATTTGGAGGAAGAGGGTAAACATGACATCCAGATTTCAGGTCTAGGCACTAGAACTAGATCCAGTACAAGAAAGAAGACAACGACCCAAGTCAAGAAAGAAGACAACGACCCAAGTCAAAGATCTAACTAATCTTTAGGATTCTATCCAGAATATAGAAAATCAGATGGTGGAAATCCAGGATATGGAAAACTAGATGGTAGAATCTGAGAAGTGTTCTAAGAAGTTGGACTGATTCATGTGCTATTTTTATTTTTTTGTTGTCTTACTAGAAGTTTCTTATTTGGTTTAAGCATTCTCTATTTTGGTTGAACTTTGTAATGTATATCTAGGGTATTATCCCTTTTTGGTTTTATGTCTCTGTCTATGACAAATAGTTTTTGTTATGGGTTTTTAATGCTTATCTTATATTAGCTTTGTTAAAGGGTTTTGGGGCCCCTTCAAAACCTGTTGTTACCATAATCAAAAACCTTAATGAAATCTTATATTATTGATTTGTCAATTGATAATATGAATTACATCAAAATTCATTGTGTGTTATTATCTTTAGGATTATTCTTGACATGTTCCCCAATTAAATTTCTTATTCATTTTTATTTTTACTAAATAAATATAGAAAAATATATGGTCTTTGCTCAAATACAACCCAAAGGTCATTTAGTTACCTTAGCCTTGCAATTGCAAAACTTTTATTTAAGCATGTCGGTATGACAATTTTGTAATAGGATACATGTGGGTCACATTGCAATTTTAATTATTTTTGGATTGAAAATTTTTCCTAAATTTTGAAAAAAAAATAAACAAACAAGGATTTTTATCACCAACTTCAACATATTTTATAGTAAAAATAAAGATTTAGCCTATGTCATTGCGGCGTGACATATATTTTGCCTAGTTATAATTATATATGTAGCTCTTTCATCTACTAAGTTATTGATAATGTTTTACTGGATTGAGTCTCATGGGGAAACTATCATAGTATACATGTATGCAACATGTGACCATAAACTTAAGAGCTTCTACCTTATTCAATTCAATGACATGGAAACATTTTATGACCCAAAAGTGACATGTGCACTATGCACTAGCAATTTTGGTTAGTGATCTTGCTAACCACTATGCAATGAGATATAATGGCAACTAATATTTAGCTTCCCATTCAAAATAGATTGAAAGGAACACATTGTGACTGAGTTAACTAATACCCTAATCTATAGTTTTTGAGAAAATAAAGAATAAAACAATAAATTTATGAAAATTTCTTTTAAAATTTTAAGAAAATGTAATTGGTAATTAGGTAATTCTAGATTCCATAAACTTTTCCAACATCCCCCCTACTTGTGTTAAAAATGTGATTTATAGTATGGAATGGGCCTTAATAGATGCATAAAGGGGAGGGAGATTTTTAATAGATTGTAAAGTTGAAACTACAAAGTATTAGACATGTATATAAAATGTGGAAGCATAGACAAAGTGCCTAAATAATTTGATAGAATACTTCAAAGAGATGTGGTCTCATGGAATGTGATGATCTTGAAAATAAAACTAAAATTAAGTGAGCATTACTAAAGTTTCATTAATATTAATGCAATAGGATACAATAATGATCTACAAGGATCTCATTGTTGTGCATATGAATGATATCCTATCATTGATATCAAACTTGTTGTATTCGATGTCCAAAAGATGGATACAGATGTCCAGGAATTGTGTTTTGCAATTTTGGAGTGGTAGAGTGTTAGTTTGTACATAGATAAGTGGAGATTGGTGGAGAATATTATTGAAGATATATATTGGATGTATCATGTCTTATTTGGAGCTTTGGAGATTGTTTCAGTTTTCTGCACATGGAAACTTCTATGGGTGACTAATCCAGTGAACATTCGGTTAAAGTGAGTTTTTCTTTTTGTTTTGTTTGGTGGTGCGTCAATATATTTTACCTTGCAGTTGGAGTATTGTGTTGGTAGATGTTAAAGGATTCTATATTTCAATGCATTCACAATCACAATTTCCCCAATGGAGATGGTCCAACCATTTAGCAAGATTCAACACAGTGGAAACAACTAACATAAGATCATTAAGAACTCAATAATGAATAATCAACATACCTCGGAAGCCTTCTTATTATCTAGAATCAAATATTTACATCTTACATGCTCAACAACATTTCATCTTACATTCCAAGGCATACATGTCTACTTACATTCAGAAATCTAGATCCACTGGATGCTAAGCTACTGCTGAGAGATGCTACCAAGCTACTCCTCTCAAAACTACTAACTAAGGAGCCAAGGCTACAAATTTATACAAGATCGCAAGCGACAAGTCGTCTAGAAAAGATCACATTCTCCAATAATGAAGAAAATGCATTATAAGATATAGGTCAGGACCTAAATCCATAATAACTCTAGATATGAATTAAATTTCATGTGATCGCACATGGAGGTCAACCACGAATGTAGGAACATCCACTAAGCTTCATCGATCATGAAATAGCTTCAAAGATCAGAAAACCCAATCTGACCATTAGAACAGGAATAACAAAATAGGACCGGACCCAAACTTAAGAAATCTTCAGCAAGAAAGAATGTATCAAGATGCAATTCCAAACATAGGTTCATCATGATGTCCATAACATGCCATTTGGATTGCAAGATATGAGGAACCAACTGGAAGGATTTTTTATCAAAACACTAAAATAGCTAACAGGAACAAATTGAAAAGGAAATATTTTTGGGTGATGCAAGATTGCCAATGACCCAAGGATGCTCCTGCATTAGACACCCCAAGTGAGAATAAAATGTTCCATAAAAGAAACTTATGAACATTTGACAAGATGTGGGACATAAATACCATGCTCATTCTTGATCCAAATATCCCCTTTATATGCAACTCTTTGTCTCTATACCTCTACCCTATCCTTTGTCAAATCCATCCACTTACTCTACTCGACACTTACTCTATCATATCTCACATCAGCATTAGAACTCTGACCATTTCCTCTTTTCCTTTGCATAATTTATCTACCTCTATTACAAATCTTCATCCACTCAGTAACCAAGGTTCTATTGTTCCTTCACGTTACCCTCCTTACAATCTAAAAATAACTTGTTCTCTGATCTACCTTTGAGATCCTTCTTCTTATCTATACCATCCTCTATATTTTTCTTCTCTAAATAGTAACTCTTCACCATTCTCAGATTTCTTGCACTTCTCCCTTGTTCCTCCTTCAAATGAACCAAAGTAAACTTTTGTCCATCCTTCTCTATTGTGACCATGTTTCTTATACAATCATGAATAGCTCCTCTATCAAATTGCCAAGGTCTACCTAATAGAACATGACAAACACTCTTTTGGTGTTTTTTTCTTGCTACCCTCAATCCTAAAAGATCATTAATATTCATCATTATTGTTAAATAAAATAATGAAATCAATCGTTACTTCATTCACAAACTAAAGACAAGAAAATCCCAACAGTAACAAGGGCACTAGACCTTCTACACTTCAAGCTCCATAAAACCTAGGAGGGTGTACCTTTAATTCATCTACTTGCTCAAATAATTCTTATAAAACTTCATCAACAATATGACAACATGGATACTTAAGATAAACCTCAATAATTTATATGACAAACAAAGCACTTCACGGTTTTAAATTTTAAATTTGTTTCACCATACTTTTCATGTGTCACTTATGATCAGTGCCTGATCCATTTTGGGTTACAGAGTCACATAAAAGTAGAAAATATTTGATAGCAAAGTTCATTAACAGATCAACATAGAACTCAAATAAAATATGCCTTCCATATAAATTTCATTTCTATAGACAACTATTATCAAATTTGCAACAATTTATAAACTCTCGCGGTTAATAATCTCAACATATATAATTATTTCCTTGAAAGATAGCACAAGATAACAAACTCATTTATGATAACTCAGAGACACAAATTAAGACAAATCCTTAATTTGTATTCAATTCATAGAGAGTTCCATTCGATATAAAGACATATCATCAAACTTTATTTTCTAATTTACCATCAACCACCATACATGCTTCTGAGAGAATGCATAACTTCAAAATTTATTGTATTGTATTTAACTAGACACGCATAACATAGAAAAATGGAAACCCTCCCAAGTGATATTGGAATTCCTTTTATATATAAAGAATGCAACAATCTTTGGATCACTTGGAACAAAATTATAACTACTTCACAACAAGAAAAACTGAGAGAAGCAAGAAACAAGAAAACTAACAAAAATTTTAAACTTGATCTTGGGAGCTGAGAAACAACTAGAATTTCACACCTTTATCTATTGATATTCATAATAACTTTGTTATATGTTTTGAATGTCATCCGCAGCTACAACCAAAAACTCAAGATGTCTTTGAATGTATTTATCCTCCATGTTAACATCACACAGGTTCCTAGCCATCTAACGTTCTGAACAAAAAAAAACAAAAAATCAACTTGAGGCCTTCTTGCCTCTCTTTAGCATCTTCTCCCATCTGAAAAATTCTTTATTTGTAGTCCAATTGAATCCCTTTGTGACCTCCAACTATGAAACTGACTCTAACCAATGACAATCCATGATAACCCTTGCATCTGAAATAAACTTGGTGAAAATCACCTCAGCTCTAAAAATGAAATACATTACCTCGTTGAACCCATGAATGTCAATGTCCTTGTCCATGTGTAAAATAATCTCTTTGTTATCTGCAATCACATCAAATTCTCCTCCCTAGAAATCATTTTTTTCAAATTACCATCCTTATCGTAAATAGGGGGAGTAATAGATTGGTAACTTTCACCAAAAACCTTCAATTTATCTTTTATGAGCAGGTCATTTCCTTTGAAAAATGTAGATAGAGAATTTACACCTGCCACCATGTCTTTAGTCTCATTAATCTTATCAAGAAGACCATCTTTGTATTCCATCAGCACATTCCTACCTGACCATACATTGTATAAAGACTCCAAAAATAATAATGCACTAGCACAAATATCACCAGCCTCTTTCAAAGAATCATGTAATCCATGAACTACACTTATTTTACTCTTTAGGATATCAATCCTATGCTACAACACTTCCATCAAAGTAGTCATTGCTCCCATATTATTGTTAAACAACCGATGGTAATGATGATGAAGACCGTGTTCAGTAGAATACAAGAAAGTAGAATGGTTAGATCGGTTGTTATTTTATCTCATGCATTAGGGATTGTTGCAAGTTTTTCTTCCAATCTGAAGGAAACACATATGTCTACAATGGAGAGAATTTTTAGATATTTGAAAGCAACTGAGGATTTCGGCCTACTATACAAGAAATGAGGAGACTTTGAGTTGAAATTATACACCATTTCTTATTGGGCTGGAACATTGATGACAGAAAGAGTACAAGTGGTGGAGCTTTATTTCTATGAGAAAGACTAGTTACATGGCTAAGAAAGAAACAAAGTTGTATATCAAAGTCTACTGTCGAGGCTGAGTATGTTGTTGCAGCTATAAATTGTGCAAATATTGTATGGATCAAATAGCTACCAGAAGGTATGCAAGACGAGATCACCAATCCAATCAGTATCTATTGTGACAACACAAGTGCTATAAACATATCAAAGATTCTGGTAATGCACTCAAATACCAAGCTCATATCTATCAAGTATCATTAGTTGAGAGAGAAAGTACAAGACAAGCATGTAATTTTTGAATATGTGAATTCAAAAGAATAGATAGCTGACATATTCACCAAGCCATTACCGAAGGAGGATTTTGAGTATCTTAGAGGTAAATTAGGGGTCCTACCCCTATATAACACTCATTAATGCAAGAGTCATGTTGCATCAATTCTAGGACACATTAGAATATCTAAATTTTGAGTTGATGCTAGTGATCACACTTTAGGTGATGTCTGAAGTTGTGAAAGGATTTATGTATGCAAAGAAAAATTAGCACATGAAAGGTGTGATTCACTGCCTAAACAAGACTTCAAGAGTATGGATCTTTGGCATTTTTATCAAAGAGTGAGAAGTAATTGATGAATACACAAGTGAATGAGACTACATGTAAGAGGAAGAATGTGATTGAAGGCAAAGAGGAAGAACAAGCTAAGAGGGAGAAAAGACAGTATAGAGAGATCAGAGTATACCATCATCAATTGATTGTGTTGAAATCAATGACAAAGAGGGAGATTATTAACCAACTAATAGTTATGATGATGAAGACCGAGTTCAGTAGAACACAAGCAAGTAGAATGGTTCGATTAGTCGCTATTCTGTCATTGATGTCAAGCAATTGATTTCTAGTTTATATTAAGTTTCCATATCATTCAAGAGGAAATTAATTGGGTAGATAATAAAGATTAGACAATGATGAGGTACTATTGATATAAATTTTTTTTACTTAACATTTGATGTTGCTAAGTCAGTAAAGCATAAAGGTTAAGTCAGTAAAGGGAAAAAGCCTAGTTACCGAGCAGTCAGAAGTTTATTGGTAATGTGAAGTGTTAGTCAGTCGAGAAAAGAAAAGTCAGTCATCAAGCAAAGTTGACAACTGAGAAAAGGTTAGTTACCGAGCAAGGTTGGCAACCGAGAGAAGTCAGACACCGAGTCAAGATACTCACCGAGTCACCGAGAATGAAACAGAGTTTGAATAGAGATTAAATTAAAGCAGCAAAATGAATTTAATGTGAAGGAGAGAAGATCTATAAGATGCTAAGGATAAAGATGAATCTTTTTAAAAGATCTACGGTCATGAAAAATCAAGTTGAAGATCTGAGATGAATATCAAGCGGCAAAAAGTAAAGTTGTGAGTTCCAAGAAAAGGCAAGTTCCAAGGTGAAGTTAACCATTTAACCGAGTTACAGATACATTGAATAAGTTCATAAGAGATGATCTGACGGTTGAGCACAATTGAAGGAATACCTCATCAATGAGATTAAGAGTCAAAATAGAGGCCTATATATTGTTGAGTATGTATATCTATATAGAGATGTTGGCGATTTGAAGAGTTTATGCTACCAAGTAGAGTAGAGAAAGAGGTGGAGATCCAGTCCAGAGAAGAGAATAATGATTTGTTGATGTCAGCAGTTTCAGAGAGTGCACAAGGGATCTTATCAAGAAAAACGTAGTTGCATAGTTATAGATCAATTCAGCACATTGTTTCTTACTAATGTTTGAAACAGAAAATCTCTTAGTCGAGTGGACCTAATAAGTCTTTTTGTAAATCCTTGTAAAAGGTGACATTCTATGATGAATGTTTAAATTCCTCTAACCAGTCCACTCTTAATAGGTTGAAGATCTTAACAGATCTAAGTTAAATCCCCTAACAAGGTCACATCTAACAAATGTGCATTGTAATCTTTAATCAGATTGTCTCTTAACCGAGCATACTTTAGAAGAGTATTTATTTTTGTGGGTGAAAATTCCCACAGAGGTTTTTCCCAAATTGGGTTTCCTAGTTAAATATAGTGTTACATGTGATTTTTGATAACTGTGGATGTTAGTTTCTCATTTTATATGTTGTTTATCAAGTTTGTGAAGTGTTTACAAGCTTCGGTTGTTGTTTTTATTTTAGTTATCAAGTTGAATCAGAGGTTTAGTTTTACAGTTTTAAGTTTCAATATTTTATGATTCACACCCCCCCCCCCTCCTCTTAGTAAACCATCATTTGGTAGGGAAAACCAACAATTATTTGTTTCTTAGAGCTCCTACATTTTTCCTACATAGTCCTCAATTTTTTCTTCTCTTCAACATGAACATGAAAATCTGTAGAAACTGAAATTAAGTCTATATGAAATTCAATTTCTACATCAACCATACTTTTATTGTGAGAGGACAGCAAAACATTTGCAAGATTTTCACTCAACTCCCCTATATGTTCCTCCATATTTTCATTCTTCATTATCACCTCCTTGTACTTCTTTGGAATGGAGACTAATTGTTGATAGGTCTTTGTGTTAGAGTAATCTTTAGTAATTACTCTTTAGTGCTTAAGTTAGACTTAGGAAAGTTTCCTTTTCTAAGTTAGTTTCCCTTTTAGGGTTTCGGTATCCTTTATAAGGATTGACCGACTTTCATTTCATAAGGAGATTGTTTTGTAAATCATTTAGTTAATAGAAGCTTATTTCTGTTTCAATGGTTTTCCTGTCTCTGGCCTATCGGCCGCCATAGCTTCTCTCTTCTGTCTGCTTCTTCTTCTGTGTAACTGTCTTGCATGCAGGTGTTCTTGGGTAGATTGATGTTCATCAATCTCAACACTTTGTGTATCTCCTTGAAAAATCCTCTATTTTAGCTAAGTTCATAAAAGAGACTTGTATCATGAAATTGGCAATCTCAGTATCCCCTATATTCTGCAAATTCTAGATCATCCAGTCGGCACTCTTCTCCTCTTGAATGTTTATCATGTGGGGATTTTGGGTAGATGGGTCCAATGACCAGATTGTTAATGTCTTAGAATTTGGATCAAATCTTGATCCTCTTATTATATCACCAATTTCAAACTTAGATCTTAACAGTGGGTTTGGTTGCCTCCTAATTTTATCAATGATAAATGTAGATTGGAGATCCCAATCTGGAAACAACAATATTCCACTATTCTTTCCAAGCAATCTTGTTTATTTCACTATTATCTGCTCATTTTCAGGATCATATTCTTGGAGAGCCTTTACAATCTGGTCATTCTTTACATTTTATGCTTCTCCCATATCTAAATTATTCCTCAACTCAGTTTTCTTCAATTTTATTTAAAAACTTTTAAATTCATTTGATTTAATGAAATCATCATCATTCAAGAAACTATTTGACATCATTATTCTCTCATCCATAGGAAAAAAAAAAAGAGGTAAGTTTGTTTCTCTAGTTTCTTCCTGATGCCCCTCCTCTCTAAGCTTCCTTCTAATCTCATGAAAATGTTCTCCTTTCCCAACAATAACTTCCCTTGCAGGGTCTCTCTTCATAATCGCCCCAGATGGATCATTTTTCTGTCTCTTAGCAAGTGGATCCTTAGTGGGTTCAACTTCATCTCCACTCTCCACATCATGCACTTGTTATTCCAAAGGTCTCTTTCCTTGAGAATATAGTACATCTTCTGGCTCTTGTGTCTAAATAGTCACCTCCTACAACTGTAGCATTTGTGCCATAAAGACTTCATAGGAACTCAACATCCTTTCAATTCTCTTTAAATAATTATCCTCGGGACAAAACCCTAAAAAATTTGGGTCCATCTCTCTAAATGCAGCCTCAACCCTCATCAAATCATCCCATTTCCTTCTTCTTTCCTGAACAACATTCTTCTCCATCAGGTTTCTCAAACATCCTCCTCATCTAAAGGTTCATGGTCCTTGATTGTAGCCCAAGGGGTCAAGGGTGTAGTAGTGACCAACTTATATTGTTTCAACAAATTATTCACTTGTTCAAAGACATTTTTCCCAATAGTGAAATCACTTGCAACCCGTAATCTAGGAAGAAACATTCCTTTCCTATGTGCTTCTAAGTACTCCTTATCCATATGAGTTAATTTCCAAATAAATTCAAAGTAGGAAAGCCTAGGAGGTAAAAATTTAGGGAGAACATGTGGAGGTTGAGGACACCTGTATAATCTCGTAATAGTAAAATTGTCAAAAAAGTAGAAGTCCCCCCAGTTATGAGAAATAGGCCAATTTGGCATAAAGTTTCAGGGTCTCAAAATTATCCTTGATCCAATCACTAATCTCTTGTATGGTTCCTATCATTTATAAAATAGGCAACAGAGACCAATTTTCAAAATATAAGAAACAAGAAAGATATGTACTATTGTCCCACACCTGGGTCCACCTTTGTAATGGAGATGATACACCAAGCTCCTCCTTTTTCAAGATTATTTATTTGTTCATCTGGTCAACATTGAAGTACAGAATGAGGTCCATCAATATTGAATAATGCTTGAAAGTGATGACAGTATCGTCCTTTTGAATTTCAATTGAAGCTTCATGAATCTGCTTGACCACATACCCGATATAATCATATTTGGTATTTACCTCTGGATGTTGGATATTCATAGCCATCATTAACAATTCTACAGAGACTGGGCCATCTCTATTAAATCCCAACCCCTCATACAACCCATACACCATGCATTGCATATAGAAATGGAACTTTCTTCGATCATATGGTGCATCTACATCATCAGGAATTGGTATCAATTTCCTATCAACCCTAGGCATGTACCAGAGAATAGAATTATTTTTAATACCCTTTTATGGGCCTCATAAGTTTCCTTTTCTCTATCCAAGTCAATATTTATGCAAGTAGAGCCAAATATCTGAAATGCTTCCACAAAACTTGTTTTATCTACATTTACTAGGGCTAACTTATCCTTCCTCCTAATAACTCTCATCACAGGGAAATATGTCTTCACCAATTCCCTCACCACATCCACATCCATGTGTACATCTGGCATGACCATATTTTCCATGTTCAATTGTCATGGATTCGACATTGAAATCCCATTTACTCTTTTATTCCATAAATAATGGAATAGAAAGGCTCCACAGGAATTAGGGGTTTTTGGTTTTCTACATTGACTACACACATCTTTCCAAGCATGTTCGTTCATAGACAAACCATTTGAAGTCCCTAGTAACAGGTCTATGAATTCTTCTAAAATTTTATTTACCTTCTCTTTCTTCTCTATCACCTTAGAGCTACCACTATTCATTGCCTTACTCATATTTGAAACTTAGTAAAAATTGCAATCAACTCCACAAAAGAACTGACACCCTCAAGAACCAGCACTACCTCTAAATTCACAATTGCATATTTAAAACACCTTAAATTACCTTCAGTACTCACACCAAGCTCTGAGAAGAGATTACAATTGTGTAGACATCTTCAATAGAATCATGCCTTTATATATTTAAAGCTAAAGATCAGTAAACGTCATCTCAACCATTAATTTCATGCATTCAACTATCAACCTCTAGAACATAGTTGAGTGAATTAATAGAAGTTAATGTTAGCATAAATGAAAAACTTGACAACATGCCATTATGGAATTGAAATTTTAATTTAGCAGCAAAAGGCATGAAAAATTCCACATGGAAATCTATGACTTTTTAGACCTCTTTTTCTTTTTTACATCTCAGCAATATCCCAGTGAAACCACTTGGACATGTGGCATGTTGTTGCTAACTCTCAGGTCTTAAAACTACCTGTCAAAACAACTCATGACCTAGGGATGAGTTGTTAACAATTTAAATCACCCACTCTTGAGCTGAAAATGCTAGGTCCTCCAACCCTTGCGAACTGGCAACGAAAGAAAGAAGACTCGTATCGCTAACTCATGAGCATAAATCTTAGAATCATGAACTGCGGTGACTCAGGGATGAGTAACCATAAACTATTAGTCATCAATTCTCCAACCCTTCATGTTATCCTCATTTTCTTGCATGATCTAGAGACAATAATTGGCTTAAATAAATTCATACATGTGGCCGCCACTCACCAATTCTCTATCCTGAGAAGAAAAATATCTTGCATCCCGTGAGCTCCTGATAAAGGAAAGCAAAGCATTATGTTAGTCACATAAATGAGACACGTAGCACCCTATCACTAAGTCACAACCTGACAACACTTAACATTTTATAACCTCACAAGATGGAAATGACCACAAACCTTAATAGCAGACTCCCTACTTGTTAGCTCGCGGGTTAGAAACACTACCAAAGCATAACCATGCGAGTTGGTGATGATTTCAAATTTTAACCACTAACATATTACTCACTGTCTCACAAGTCTAAATCACTAACCATTAAAAATATTGAGATCTTTTTGATAACCCAAAACCTTGACATATAATACTACACTCGCTAACTCATGGGTCAAAATGTGAACTACCCACAAAAGCTGAGACTTAGAGACAAACAACAACATGCTAGGAAAACCTCTCTAGCCAAAGTAATGATGATGTGGAAAAATAAGATTATGACAACTCAAAACTCTATATGAATCAACAATAAAGATGATAATGGGGTAGAAACATTCACCCAATTGATGCTAAAAATAAAACCCTAACAAATATAGTGTGGGAAAAATTAAGAGGGAAAATCCAAAATGCATTCAAACAACCTTGAAAGAGAGAACCAAGAAAATAAAATTTGTGGGTGCCAACACACTCATAGTACCACTTCACACAATACCTCATCTTTTTAAGGTCCAATGTTAAATCTCACCAAACACTTCTCTTTCACCTCCACCATGTGCTCATTGAAAAACCAACTTATCCCATAATGAAAAGGATGTTTAAGCCTCTTCAGTCCAAGCTTCTACACCATTTATTCTGAGACTAAATTACAAGTACTACCACAGTCCATAACAACCTTACAATTTTTACCTCCTAGTTTAAATACATTCCTAAACAAATTCCTCCTTTGTGTAGGTTCAGATTCTTTCTTACTCAACATGACTCTCCTAAGAATAAGAGATTCTCCTATCTTAGGTTTTGTTATATTCTCCTCAAGTTCATTAGTAGCTTGCTCCTTATGTGTCACAAGATTCTTCTTTTCACTATTCTTTCTAGATCCTTCAAAACATTGAAAATATCTGTCTTATGCCACCACATTTAAAACAAGTACCTTTTTAATTCCTTGTTACCATTCCCTCTCCTAAGTATATTTTGTTTGGTTTTCTTCTCTTTGTCATTTCTAATTGCTTGCTTATCCTTTCCTCTAGGGTTACTATGTCTCCTCTTCAACTTATCTTCCACCCTCAATGCAAATTTATAAGAATCCTCAACTATAGAAATTATCAACATACTTATTCCATCTTGAACATTAAATCTCAAACCATTAATATGCCTAGCCACCTTCTCCTTAGATACCTCTCGATGTCTAGATCTGATATTCATCTTATAGAACTCTTCAGTGTACTCTTTCACACTCATGTCTTTCAGTTTCAAGTTCTGCAACTTCTTAAACAATTCTAATTCATAATATTCAGGAATGAATTAGCCTTTAACCTAGAAACCATCACCTTCCATATAGTTATTTTCATTTAACCATGTTCCTCCCTATCCTTCTACAATTCTTTCCACCATAAGGAAGCATGACCCTTCAACTGAGTATGTGCTAACCTAACCCTCTATGGATCTCTAATATCTTCAAGTTCAAATTAATCTTCTATCTCTCCAATCCAATCTATAAAATCCTTAGGATGCAATGAACCAGTGAAATTAGAAATATCCATCCTATGACTTTTACTTACTTTTTCTATAGCCCTTAACAATATTTCTTCATCTATAGTGATCGTAGCATCTACAGTCTCAAGATCTTCAGCAAGTTCTTAATATTCTTCCTTAGTCTCAGGGCTCCTTCACCATCTATTCATCACATTTATGATCTCATTCCTCATCTCATTTTTGAATTCTTCCATCATTTTTTCTAACCTCCTAGGGTTCATCCTTCTAGGCATCTTCCCAATCCTTCAGTGCAACTACCTCATCTTCGGTGATCTATCCACTAGTGGATGCTTCAACACTCAATAATTAGCCACAAATCCTTTCCTATCCACCTTGTGTAAGTCCTTTATAATTGTGAGTCACATATTTACCCTTCCACCTCACAATAAATAGGTCTAGGGATTCACAAGTCTAGGAACGCAGACCTATAAGAACAAATCTCACTCTGATACCATCTAACACAGTCATAGTTAAAGTTTCCCCAATGGAGATGGTCCAACCATGCAGAAAGAGTCAACACAATGAAAACAACCAACACAAGATCGTTAAGAACTCAATAATGAATAATCAACATGCCTTGAAGGCCTTCTTACTATCTAGAATCAAAGATTTACATCATACATTCCCAGCAACATGTCATATTACAGTCCAATGCATACATGTTTGCTTACATTTAGAAAGCTAGATCCACTGGATTCTAAGATAATACAAAGAGTTGCTACCAAGATACTCCTCTCAAAACTACTAAGGAACCAAGACTACAAATATATACAAGATCGCAAGCCACAAGTTGGCCAGAAAAGATCACTGGTGCAGAGGGTTTGACAACTAGTGCTCTTCTTCACTTTAAGGTGTTTGTTTTGTATCTAATCCAACCATCCCATGGTTTTTCTTGTTGGATCTTCTTCCAAATAGGATCTCCAATACCCCTCTACCAAATTATCCTCCAAGGTATAGTTGGTTTCAAGAAGACTCCAAAGTTACCAAGCTTAACTAGTCCAACTAGTTACCAAAAAGCCTAGTTTCTTCCACTAATCTTCCACCTAGTCTGTCAACTCTCTACCTAGGATCTTTTGATACATTCTCCAAGACTCTTAACACCCTTCTTGACCCATCCTAGGTCATTTTTCACTCATCCCAATACTCCAATACCTTTTACCAATCCAATTGGTCATCAATTCTCTAGGAGGCCTAATTGCCTAGTTCCTAGTAGGTATATTTTCACCGATTTTGGCCTAATGCTTCCAAAAGCCCCAAATGACTCCACAAAAAAACTTTGAAATCTTCAAGACATCATTCAACCCTATCAGAATCCAAAACCCTAACCTCTGATGGCACCCAATACCCTACTTTCTTGCAGGCCCTAGATTATAGCCTATTAATTAGGCCTTTGGACCAGTGAACGTGAACAATTGTAAATCTTGTCTCCAATCACTGATTCACATCCAACCACCATTTAATCCTTCTAGGAGACTATCTAGTTCATCTAGAAATTCCACTAAGTCTTTTCCAAAAGGTCTTGGGTGCTCATACAAAGTCTTTCTTCTCCCTGTCCTAACTCACCTGGTTTCACCAGTCAGCCATAGGGCTTCACTTTTGGCCTATGAAATAAAATGAAACAACCAAAAAACAAATTAAAAACCTATCTAAATACCCTAACCCTAATATCCCCATGGTTTCAGATAAATCCACCAAAGGAATTTTAGGTTAGAGCCATTTCTAACTAGGTAGCACTGTTTCTGCCTCTGTCAGACCAGTGACCTTCAAAAATGTCTAACTTAACTTCTACTAAACTTCAAAACAAACTACTTAATGCATAAGAAAGATGAAAGATAACACTACACTATCATGGAGGTTGATCACCTCTGCCAATCTGTACATAGTTGTACAGAAGCAAGAACACAGTGTAGATTACACAAAAAAGAATATAAACATCCGTACAAAAGTTTCAAAATTAAGTGTTTCACTCCAAAATATCATTAACCTCTTCAAAGCATTGAAACCATGCTCATATACCAAGAATGGGGTAGTTACATCATTTTTAACAAAATTTTGTTAAATCTTGCAAAAGTTGCTAGCAACATTTTGTCATTTTGAGCAATTTGACCTTGGTAGTCAACTTTATGATGTATTTTGACCTCTAAGACCCCAAATAGGATGAGTAGGGTCTTAAAACATACCTCTAACTCATATTACCCCAAAATAGCAACATTTCACAAATTGAAGCCAAAGTTTCCTAAAACACTCAATGGGCACTAAGGCCCTACAAACATGAAGTAACCTAAAAATTGTATCCAACCCCTTGGATATTATTCTAACACACATCTAAACACCTACAAAAACCCAAATCAATATCAAAACAAGAAATAGGGATGTGCCCTGCACCATACTCCCCTGGACAAAATAACTCAAGTCCCTTGAGTTAGGAGGTCTTCAATGGTGACCCCATGTTTCAGAATATCCAGCTCTGTCATCCAAGTGGCCTCAGCTTTAGGTAATCCCTACCACTTGATGAGGTACTCCTTGTAGTTATCCTTCCTTTTCTTCTTTATCACCTTGGAGTCCAAGACACTTTCCAATTGCAATGGCTTTGGGGTAGGCAAATCTTTCACCCAATCATCTTCCTCCAAATCTGCAAGTATAGACTGACCTGTGTCTAGAGGTTATCCCCTATAAGGATATAAGTCACAAACATTGAAAATAGGTGAAATCCCCAAAATCAGGAGGCAATTCCACTTCATAGGCATTCTTGCCATATTTATGAAAAATCTTCAGTGGTCCAATCTTTTTCACGAGTAGCTTAGTTGGTTGGCCTTTGGGTGACCTCTCCTTTCTAAGGTAGGCAAGTAATAGATCCCCAACCTTTAATTGTAAGTCCCTCTTGGTCTTATCAGCTCTGGTTTTGTACTTCTCCACTTGTTTTTGTAAAGTCTTATTGACTTGATCATGCAACTCCTTCATCTTCTCTGCAAATGACTCTCCTTGTGAACTCCTCTTGTCCCTCAAACTGAGATCCCTCAACTCCAAAATTGACCCCATAAACTATCTCAGAGGGGCTCTTACCTATACTCCTATTAATGGAGTCATTGTATGCAAATTCTACCTGCCCTATGATATGATCCCAAGATTGGCCATTTTGTTTAGTCAAACACCTCAACAAATTCCCAAGTGACATATTCACTACTTCTATTTTCCCATTAGATTGTGGATGGTAGGCTAATGAGAAAGACAAATTAGTTCCAAGAATCTTCCAAAGAGTTCTCCAGAAGTGACCCACAAACTTTGTATCCCTGCCACTGACAATATTCAAAGGCAAACCATGGATTCTTACAATATCCCTAAAGAATAGCCCTGCAATTTGAGAGGCATCATTGGTCTGCTTGCATGGAATGAAGTGTTTCATCTTGCTGAAATGGTCCACCACCACAAACACACTGTCATGTCCCCTAGGTGTCTTTGGTAACCCCAAAACAAAATCCATACTAAGGCACTCCCAATGCCTTTGGGGTATAGATAATGGTTGGTACAACCCACTATTGATGCTTTGTCATTTTTCCCTCTGACAAATTTGACATTATTCTACAAATCTCCTCACATTTAATTGCATCTTAGGCCAATAGTAATGCCTATGTACCTGCTCCAATGTTCTATCCACTCCAAAGTGGCCTCCCAAGCTTCCTTGGTGTTTCTCCTTCATAATGTTTTCCTCATTGAGCACTGAGGTATACACATAAGATGACCTTTGAACAATAGGCCTTCCTACAACACAAACTCACTAAAATCCACCTTAAACCCCTGCTAAAACTTCTCACAAGCTTCATAAGCTTGTTTGAAATCTTTGTCTTCCTCGTAGAGGTCTTTCAAATCATCCAATCCTACACTTTGTAGTTGTATCTCTTGGATTGTGAGTACTCTCTTACTAAGTGCATCTGCAACCTTGTTGCTAACCCCCTTCTTATGCTTAATAACAAATCTATAAGCCTGCAATGATTCTACCCACTTCATATGCCTCTGATTTAGTTTTTCTTGTCCATTTAGGAAACTTAAGGCATGGTTATCAGTATAGACCACAAACTCCCTAGGTAGTAGGTAGTGCCTCCACTTCTTAAGGGCTTGTACCATAGCATAGAGTTCCAAGTCATATGTGGAATAATTTTGTTTAGCTTCATTTAACTTTTCTAAAAAGAAAGCCATAGGATGTCCCTCTTGGCTCAACACTGCTCCAATAGCCAACTTGCTAGCATCACACTCTACCACAAAGAGTTGATTGAAATTAGGGAACCTAAGAGTAGGTAATTCTGTAATTCTCTTCTTTAACATTTCAAACCCTTGGTTTGTTGCCACTGTCTATTCAAACTTACACTTGATTCCACCTTTTATGGTGTTAAGTATAGGGGCACATACATGACTGAGATTTCTTACAAATTTCCTATAGTAAGAGGCCAACCCGTGTAAAATCCTAACATCCCCTATGGACCTAGGTGTAGGCCATTCCAAAATGGACTTAACTTTATCAGGGTCCATTTTCATACATCCATTAGCAACCACAAAACCAAGGTAAACTAGTTCAGTTTTGAGAAACTCACACTTTTCTTGATTTATCATCAACTTCTCTTGATGTATCTTTCTTAAGACCATCTCCAAATGCTTCATGTGCTCCTCCTTGGACCTGATAAAGATCAAAATATCATCAAGGTAAACTATTACAAACTTACCAATGAACTTTGCTATCACTTCATTCATGAGCTTCATGAATGTGCTAGGTGCATTACTTAGGCCAAAGGACATTACTAGCCACTCATACAGACCCTCATTGGTCTTAAAAGTTGTCTTCCACTCATCACCTGGCCTCAATCTTATTTGATGATACCCTGACTTCAAGTCCACCTTAGAAAAGTAACAAGATCCTCCAAGATTGTCCATCAAGTCTTCTATCCGGGGCATTGGGAAACCATATCTGATTGTGATCTTGTTTGTAGCCCTGGAGTCCATACACATCCTCCATTTTCCATCCTTCTTAGGTGCAATTATTTTTGGCACAACACATGGGCTCAAACTCTTCCTTATTAACCCCTTATCCAACAAATCTTGGATTTGTTTTGCTATCTCTGCATTTTGGCTTGGTGTCATCTTATATGTTGCTTTGTTTGGAAAATTTGCTCCAAGAATGAGGTCAATCTGATGAATCACATCCCTCATAGGTGGTAAGGCACTTGGAAAACCATTATCTACTATTTCATGGTACCTTTCCAACAAAGCTTGTATCTCTGGTGGCAAACATACTTTCTCCTTAGTTTCCTCCTTTGGTTTGATCACTACTGCACAACAAACTCCTTTCTCTTTCTTCATGGCCTTTAGAAACTCTTTCCCACTCAATAACATCACACTTGTCCCTACATGCTTCTCTTCATTTGGTTCTTGCAATGGATCCATTTGAAATTTCTTTCCTAGCTTGGTGATGACATAATTGTTCTTCTCTCCATCATGTATTACTTTGACATCATACTGCCATGGATGTCCTAGGAGCAGATGGCATGCATCCATAGGCAGTATGTCACATAGGACCTTGTCCTTATATTCCCCAATCTCAAACTCAACCATAGTTTTCTCATCTACCACTATTTGTTGACCCTTGTTCAACCATGAAACCTTATAAGGTGTGGTATGAGGCATCCTTCTCAACTTCAATTTCTCCACCATCTCAGTGGAAACTATATTCTCAATGGATCTAGAGTCCACTATAACCTTGCAAATCTTCCCATGAGACCTACAAGTTGTCTTGAATAAGTTCTTTCTCTTGGGTGGGGGTTCTTCTTAACATCAATTTCTCCCCATCCAGTACTAGCCCTGCCTTGGATATTGGTGAAGTAACACTTTGGGTATCCTCCTCTTGAACTAACTGATTCATTCTATCCCCCATTAAAGATGAGTAAGCCTTCTTTGGACACCTACCCATTGTGTGACCTACTTGGTTGCAATTGTAACACCTACCAGTGAAAACTGAATTAGCTCTCCCTTGGGGTTGGAACCTACCTCTTGGTGGTCCTCTACCTCTCTATCCCCCCCTTTGGAAACATCCTCTATACTGGTTTCCTCCACTACTATCCATGAACTGATTGTCTTCTTGTCTATTAGGGATCTATCCTCTACCAAAGTTACCCCTACCTCTCTGAAAACCTTTGTTATTTTTGCCACCTCTTCCTCTTTGATGGAAGTCATTCCTTCTTCTAGCCTTATCCTCTGCTCTCAAGGCCAACTGGAAACACTTGTGCATACTGTCAGGAGCCATCATGCTAATCTCATCTTGTATCCCTTGCCTTAGTCCATTTAGATACCTTGCCACCTTATCCATTTCATCTTCTTGTCTCCTATCCCTTAGGCTTAGTTTATGGAACTCCTCTATGTATGCACTCACTATCATCTCCTTCTATCTTAAGTTCTGCAACTTTTGGTACATTTGAATTTCATAATCAGTAGGCAAGAATTGTGCCCTCAATCTGATTTTCATCCTCTCCCAAGAAACAATATTTTTCTTTCCACTATTCACTCTTTCATCCTGCATCATGTTCCACCACACCAATGCAGATCCCTTGAGTCTAGCCTTAGCATAGTTGACCATCTTCTCCTCTAAGATTTCTTTGTAATCAAATTGGTTGTCAATGGCTTCAAGCCAATCTAACAACTCTTCTCCATTTAGGCTACCACAGTAATAGGGTATGTGTTCCATGCTATCCTTGTTTAAATATTTAAAGGCATCTAAGAATACCTTTTGTTCTTTGTGTATCTCAGGCTCTTTCCCTTTTTTTTATGACTCTTCTGTCTGACTTTCATCTCCATCACTTTCATCTCCTCATTTTGTGATCTTCTTCTTGCTCTTTATCTTGGACACATTAGCCTTCTCCAAGAGGCCTTGAACCAATTCCACTATGTAATCCCTACTCATTGCCTTAGGAGGCATTTTTTCAACCTCTTAACTCTCCTCCCCTTCATACATACACAATCTTCAAGCCATTCCAGCTCTAATACCACTCTGGTGCAGAGGGTTTGACAACTAGTGCTCTTCTTCACTTTAAGGTGTTTGTTTTGTATATAATCCAACCATCCCATGGTTTTTCTTGTTGGATCTTCTTCCAAATAGGATCTCCAAGACCCCTCTACCAATTTATCCTCCAAGGTATAGTTGGTTTCAAGAAGACTCCAAAGATACCAAGCTTAACTAGTCCAACTAGTTACAAAAAAGCCTAGTTTCTTCCACTAATCTTCCACTTAGTCTGTCAACTCTCTTCCTAGGATCTTCCCATACATTCTCCAGGACTCTTAACACCCATCTTGACCCATCCTAGGTCATTTTTCACTCATCCCAATACTCCAATACCTTTTACCAATCCAATTGGTCATCAATTCTCTAGGAGGCCTAATTGCCTAGTTCCTAGTAGGTCTGTTTTCACCGATTTTGGCCTAATGCTTCCAAAATCCCCAAATGACTCCACAAAAAAACATTTAAATCTTCAATACATCATTCAACCCTATTAGAATCCAAAACCCTGACCTCTGATGGCGCCCAAAACCCTACTTTCTTGCAGGCCCTAGATTATAGCCTATTAATTAGGCCTCTGGACCAGTGAACATGAAAAATTGTAAATCTTGTCTCCAATCACTGATTCACCTCCAACCACCATTTAATCCTTCTAGGATACTATCTATTTCATCTATAAATTCCACTAAGTCTTTCCCAAAAGGTCTTGGGTGCTCATACAACGTCTTTCTTCTCCTTGTCCTGGCTCACCTGGTTTCGCCAGTCATCCATAGGGCTTCACTTTTGGCCTATGAAATCAAATGAAACAACCAAAAAAAAAACTAAAAACCTATCTATAGACCCTAACCCTAATATCCCCATGGTTTCATACAAATCCACCAGAGGAATTTTAGGTTAGAGCCATTTCTAACTAGGTAGCACTGTTTCTGCCTCTGTCAGACCAGTGACCTTCAAAAAAGTCTAACTTAACTTCTACTGAACTTCAAAAAAAAATACTTAATGCATAAGAAATATGAAAGAGAACACTACACTATCATGGATTCCGATCACCTCTACCAATCTGTACACATCCATACAGAAGCAAGAACACAGTGCAGATTACACAAAAAGGAATACAAACATCCATACAAAAGTGTCAGAATTAAGTGTTTCACTCCAAAATATCATTAACCTCTTCAAAGCATCGAAACCATGCTCATATATCGAGCATGGGGTAGTTACATCATTTTTAACTAAATTTTTTCAAATCTTGCAAAAGTTACTCGAGCAACTTTCAAAGTTGCTAGCAACATTTTGTCATTTTGAGCAATTTGACCTTGGTAGTCAACTCAATGATGTATGTTGACCTCTAAGACCCCAAATAGTATGAGTAGGGTCTTAAAACATACCTCTAACTCATATTACACCAAAATAGCAACATTTCACAAATTGAAGCCAGAGTGTCCTAAAACACTCAGTGGGCACTAAGGCCCTACAAACATGAAGTAACATAAACATTGTATCTAACCCCTTGGATATTATTCTAACACACATCTAAACACCTACAACAACCCAAATCAACATCAAAACAAGAAATAGGGAGGTGCCCTACACCAATCACATTCTCCAAGAATGAATAAAACATATTAAAACATATATATCAAGACCAAAATATGTAAGAACTCCTCTAGATATGAATTAAATATCATATGATCGCACACAGAGGTCAACCACAAATGTAGGAACATCCACTAAGCTTATCCTATCATGAAATAACTTCAAAGATCAAAAAACCCAATCTAGTTAGAAAAGGAATAACAATATAGGATCAAACCCAAACTTAAGAAATCATCATCAGGAAAGAACATATCGGGATGTGAATCCAAACATAGATTCATCATGATATCTAGAACACACTATTTGGATCACAAGAGATAAGGAACCAACTGGAAGGATTGTTGAACAAAACACTTAAATAGCTAATAGGAATAATATGAAAAGGAAATATTTTTGGGTGATGCAAGATTTCCAACAACCCAAGGATGCTCCTACATCATGTCCAAGAATTATGTTTTGCCTTTTTGGAGTGGTAGAGTGTTAGTTTGTACATAGATAAGTGGATATTGGTGGAGAATATTATTAAAGATATATTTGGATGGCTCATGTCTTATTTGGAGCTTTGGAGATTGTTTCAGTTGTCTGCACATGGAAACTTCTATGTGTGACTATTTCAATGAATAGTCGGTTAAGCTGAGTATTTATTCTTGGTTTATTTGGTGGTGTGTCTTTATATTTTACCTTGCAATTGGATTACGGTGTTGGTAGATGTCAAAGGACTCAATATTTCAAGTTTCATGGTATGATGTGGTCTGCAGCAACAGTTATGATGTTTTGTGTATCAGCTTGATAGAAACATAGTGCCAGTTTGTAGGAATGTTGCACAATCCTCCGCCTTTAGTTGTTTTGTATATGTGGTTCAATGATGAGATATGTTAGGAGTATGTTATGTTATATTAAACATACACATCTATTCGATAGTTTTGCACATTGAATTGAGTTTGTTCGGTTGATAAGCATTAACAATATTACCTTTTGAAGTTGACTTCAGATGCTTTGAGCTAAGTGGTGATCTATGTTGATTATGGTGAAGATTTTGGATATGGAGTAAGGAGTTCCAACATAGTGTGATGCTTCACACACTTTCTTTCTCTTTTTCTTATTTTAGAGATTGTATTTAGAGCTAATGGTTCTTATGGCATGGTTGAACCCAAATTTGCAGATCAAATTTGCACATGAAAATGGTTCGGGGAATTATCCTTTGTATTCATTATTGTGTTTATGCTTTCATTTTCTACGTGTTCATTTATGCTTTTAATTATCTCTTATATCTATTTGTATTTCATATATCATGTTATTCTTATGTTTTTTGGCATGCATATTCATATTTAAATTCATAAATATAACCCTTGCTTGTCTTTTCACAGTCTTTTTATTTATTTTATACTTTTACGCAGATCCGTCCAATGGTTAAACCTTACTGTAGATCGATGGTTGGCGTATTCCCTTGATCAAGAGATGAATGACCTTTACTCGTTAAGGCATTGCACGATGTCTACAAGTGTTCGTTTAGATCTTGCTTGATTGAGGTCAAAGTTATTTAAACATAGAGAAAGTAAATATACATATGATGGTCAGTGTGTTTCCTTAAACACAAGATTCATGCTATCTATTAAGGCATCATGCCTAAGTGACACGCATCCTGGGCCCACTGACGTATAATGATAAGATGATGAGGATACAGGTGGCATCATTTGGTTCGTTGGGAAAGTTGATAGGGATACAAGTCAGTTTACATGATAGATCTTTCAACTATTAACAATCGGACAGGATCTATGGTTGGCATGATGCCTTAAATCCCAAATGCATGGTTTTTAGTCTTCAAGGCATCGCGAGATTGTGACACATGTCCCAGGCCCACAAAAGTATGACAGCGAGGTGACAAGGATCCAGCTGGCGGAAACTGGTTAGTCGATCAAAATGATAAGGATACACTTCATCTCTGTAGTTGGTTAAAGTGCAAGCAACTAAGGTTTTGATCTTTTAGCACATGGGTGAAATCGACGGTGATGATTTAACAGGGTAATAAAGATGATCGGGTTTTAAATCCAAGCCATGGGTTCTTCAATGGTTAAATATTAGGTAGGATCCAAATAGATCTATGATTGGCATAATTCCTTAAAGACAAGGTGCACATTATCTATCCATTAAGGCATCATGATATGCCGCCATGTGTCCTGGCCCCACTAAAAGTTTGAGCGATGTAGAAGGAAGGATCTAAAGTGGATGTTAAACAGATCTATGATCGATCTTCACTCTCCATGAAAAGTTGCAAGTTTTTTTATCTATTGCGAGAGTGTACCTAATCGCCGCATGTCCCAGACCCATTAAAGTCTAAGAAATGACATAAAAATATCTACGGTTCAAATTTTATCTCATCCATGGCTACCATTCACTCGAAATGAAAAGGTGCAGGGTTTTTATCTGGTGCAACGGCACGATTGGATGACACGTGTCCATGGTAGGCTAGGCTAAGCAAGAAGGAATGAAGTAAAGATTGATCAAGTTCAAATTGATCTAACGGACAGTGTAAAGATTTAAAGCAAAAGTGATCAACATCTAACCATTAAGGCATTACGCCTGAATGACATGTGTCCCAGGCCCATGATAGTCTAAGCAATATGATCGTTTGTTAAATCATGGAAAGCATCAACGACAAGCGTAATGCCTCAAAGAGGAGATGCACAAATTTTAATCTTCGAGGCATTACGTGATCTTGACTCGTGTCCTCGATAGTAAAAAGATAGATTTATCGAGTGGTAGTGATGACTGGGATTTCCTTTTGTCATTTTTTTATTTTTTTAATATTATTTGTATTCTATCTTAGGGTTTTTTATTATCGTTTGATACATCGTTGACATCTCCATGCAGGGTTTCGAGGGTGGCGATTATGGATATGTTCAACAATAAATTAATGTGGCCTTCATGAGATACTAAGGAAAATAAAGATATGCATACACGTTGTGAGGAATCATTACAAAGATATATGGTAACAGAAGATGGTTGACAATGTCGACGTGCCTGTTCAAAATGATAAAGTTATTTGACTCCCCAGGAAATACATCCATTATTAGAGATAGAAATATATGGGTCAAAGTACCATAATATTTTAACACAAGTTCATTATTCCAAATTGTCTCTAACAAATCACAAGTGATTTGTTAGTGACCATTATTCTGATCTCTTTTGGTCGATAATTATTTCTCAAACAAGGATGATTAATCATTTCGTTATTGTAATTAATGTTCAGTTGTTGATCTTAGGATTAGGTTTTAGTTTTCAAGAGACACATCAGTTTGAAGCTTGTATGCATCCCTTGGACTTTATGTAAATATGGATTTCAAGACTATGTGAAAGGGCGATAATAACATATACATTATTATTTGTTCTAGTTTTGATCACAACTGCAACATGGACTCAAATGTACTATTTTCTCAAAATCAATAAAGATAAGTGTTTCTGTATCACTTGTGGAAAAAGGGTTCAATCCATTTTAGTTATTCCTTTGCAATTATTCTAGGAATTTCAATTGCTATTTTAGATATGCTTGTGTAGAGATATTATGTCTTATATCATTGTTTGATCATCGAGGATTTTGTGAGAACTTAATGTTTCTGGCTTCTTGTTCAACTAGTCTCCCAATCATAGGAGTTAAATTCATTTGAACTAAAAAAGATATAAATAGACTTAATCTTATCTGCATCAAAAGCATTCAAATAGTTGATAGTATTAATATTGTCTTGAAAAGTTGTACATAGGATTGAATTTGGATTGACTCTATCTACCCAAGTTGATATAGGAACTGATCTAATTTATTATTGGATATAGTCATTTGGTATATCATTTTGAGTTGTTGAGATATCCTAGCATCCATTTATTTATACATTCTTATAAAGAATTCTTACAAATCTCACAACGCATTCAGTTTTTGTATTTTTATGTTGTATTGATTACTATTTGATTTCTTTTATACATCAAGGTGGGTTGAGGAAGAGGAGATCATGGTCACACTGAAATGGGAAAATTAGGATCTAGATTACCATAATTGTGACTAGTAGGAACTATAGGAGGAGGATTGGGTTAATTTGTGTTAATTTCATCCTCAGATTTAAATTTTTCAATAAATATTTTTATAAGATCAAGATATTACATGCAATTTGTTAAAAGTTTGATGAGAAAACCACATAGAATATTGATAAAAGTCTTGACATAATATTGGCATTATGATGGATTTTGGAGTTGAGATGCAGTCTTTGATGCTTATGAGTTTTTCATTAATGGAAACTCTATCAGATTTGATAAATAGGTTATAGATACCGATCGACCGGATGGATAGGTAAAGAAAAATAAGCTAAGTGTTTTGATCCGTTAACAAGAAGATAGTAACAGAAATTATTTTGAGTGGAAATAGAGATAGAAAGCACATTGGGTGGTGTGATTGTTACTAGAGCATTATTTTGGTCAGTCAAGTTCAATTTATTGACCGCAACCGTTAACTCGATGTTTTGAGTAAGTTGGTATTTTGGTGATGTGTTTAGTTTGAACCGGTTGAGTTACCGATTGGTTCTTGATGATTAGATGATCGGGGTGGTTGATTATTGTCGATGTTTGGTAATAAAATTTTGTATTGTGTTTTGGGCCAACATATTACGTATGATTGGCATTGATTTTTATGAGTTAGGTCAATGTTTTGGGCTGATTTTGTGGAATGTTTTTCAAGTCTCAACCGATTAAGAACAACAGTATAAAGACAAGCTAAATCATTTGATTTAGGGTTGAAGATCATATTATTGGTGGTCGTGACCAGAGATAGAGGTGAGACATTATGTCAGGGTTCAGAGATTGGATTGGATCTGACAGGAAAGCTATGTCATTCCCAGATCAATCATTTGACTTCATTTCTCATGGCTAACTCTAATAAGTTAGCATGTTAAATCCCTTAACATGGTGGACTTTAACAATTCTGATTGTATAAATCCTTTAAGAGGCTAACTTTTGAGAAGGAATTCTAAATCCTCTAGCGAGGTAGATCCTAATAGGTCTGATTGAACTTCTAACAAGGTACTAGTCACTCTTAACCAGATGAGCCCCTAACAGGGTATTGTAAGCTCCTAACAGGGAAACTCTTTTTAATACAGTGAAGAGATTTGTGGGTGTCATCCCCACCATGGCTTTCTCCCTCTTACAAGGGTTTCTACGATAAAAAATAGTGGTGCTATATGTTATGCTTTGTGGATTCTTGAATTGTTTTACTTATATTGCATAGTTACACTTGCATGTTTGGTTGTATGGAAGTTGTCTAAAAGCATAATCAGGTTCTTGGTTGAATTGGTTCATTACCTATTTTTAGTAATTCATCCCCCCTCTTAGTGCCTCTATATACTAACAATTGGTATAAGAGACAAGTTTCCTTGAAGAAGCCTAACAACTTGGGAGAAATCCTTAAGGAAAAGATGGAGTTCTATAGAAGGAAACTTGCAGAGGCTGAAGATGTGATTGAGAAACTCAAGGACCGGTTGAAGATCTCTAGAGCTCAGAGACAAGAGTTGGTTGAAAAATTGAGTGAGATTCAATATCTCATCGAACACCTATCTGAGAAGAGTTGGTATGATGAATCTGAGGTGGAGGTTGTGGTCTTGGAGAATGAGCAGCTAGCTAAGGACAACAAGGACAAGCATAAGGTTTTGGACAAGTTGAGGCAAGAAAATAAGTACATGCAAAGGGAGTTGGAAAAATTCTCAATGAGAATCGGTCAAGAGATAGAAGAAAGGAAAGCTCTAGATGAAGCCAAGAAGGTTGCAAAAGATTCTCTCAAAGCTCAAGATGACACCTTAAAAGACAATATGGAGGAACTATTCAGATTTGAAAAAGAATTTGTTGTTTTGCATGAACACTTACATGATACAAATGAAGAAAATGCTAATTTCATAAGAGAAAATGAGAATCTGAGTAAAGAGAATGAAAAGATGAAAGGAGAAATTAACACAACCAATGATCTGTTGGAAAAGTTCAATAAGAGTTTTGTTAAAATTGATGAACAACTCTCAAGACAAAGGAGAAATGGTGAGAAACAAGGTTTAGTTTTTTCTAAATTTGAAATCGGTGAGTTGTCTAGTACAAAGGAGATCCATGTAAAAGGAGAGTCAACAACTAAGGCGAACAGCAACAAAGCTAGTAAGAGGAATTACAAACCGGTATGTTTCAATTATCACTAGGAAGGTCATACTACTAATGCATGTAGTTTTATACCTATTGGACCTAATAGACCTAACACACCTATTCCTAGATTTTGAAATTTTCATGGAAGATCTAAAGGTTATGATACTAGATCTAATGTATTGTTGCAACAAGTATGGTCATAAGGCTAATGAGTTCAAGGGTATAATCAACAATAAAAGGCCATATAACTCCAACCGGTAGAGACCTAGTAAAAAAGGCAACCGATTGAATGCTACTTGTTCTATTTGTCACAATCATGGACACATAGAAGTGAATTGCAGGATGAGAACTGGTAGAGTGGTGCAGGAGAAGCTAGGTAAGGCTACATTCTAACCTAGGGTTCCTAGTCAAATTTTGGCTTGTAGTGGTCTTATCCAAGCCACTAGAGTAATACAAGGGCTAGCCAGTCCTTGATGTGTGTTATGATGGGTTAGGATGCCTAACTATGTCATTGGTGTCCTTAGGATATAGTTTTGTCTAAATTTGACAAGTTTGACAAATGTTGCAAATGATGTATTTGTGCATTTAGGGATAAATTGGACAAATAAGGTTTAGGAGGCCCATTTCATGAACTAGTAATCTTAAGTATGCTTTGGATAAGTTTTAAGGTGTGTTGAGCAAGTTTTGTTACAAGTTTTCAAAAGTTGTCAAAGTTGTTGACAACTTTGCAAAATTGACAATGTTGTCAATGACAACATTTTCTTGCTTAAGTGCATTTTTGGGAATTTGATTTGTAACTCTCTAAAATAGTTGGGATTGTGAAAAGTTAAACTATATGAGGCCTCCCTCAACCAGTATGAAGGGATGGATGAAGTTTTGATGTAAGTGCCTTTAATGAGCAAGTGTTTTTTTGGATAATTTATTCACAATAAGTGCATTTTATTGTTTATAGCCTTTTAATGGATTAGAATCTACACTGTAACTCATGCATGAGGTGATAGATGTAGTTACTTTATTCTATGTATGGATGGATAGTTCTTTTATTTCCATTTTATTATTTTTTTGTAAATTCTTTTGTTTCAAGCATTGTCACTAGTCTGAACCACGCAGTCTTTGTAAATGGGGTCATAACTCACCTTCCCACCATGGCATCCGTATGGTTCCTTTGGATTTTTGAGATGAATCTATTTATAATATTTGTACAGAAGCTTTGTCCCTAGAAATCAAGAGAGTTGTTTTTGCAATGATGCCCTAGGCGAGCCAGAGATGCATGGCTAGGGATCACAGTGAGTTGCAGAGGCATTATGAATGATTGAAAGTATTGGTTTCTTCAATCATATAATATGGAGAGAGGAGGATATGTGTATGGAGGAGCCCCATGTGAAATGAGAAGCTCTAGGGAGGATTTCTTCATGCTAAAAGAACTAAACCTTATGACTAGTCTCAAAATTCAGTGAAACCCTTATTTTTAGGCATGATTATAGCAACCCACTATACGAACAGTTTGGGGAAGCAAGACCTAATAAATATTTAAGGTCTTCCAAAAGGGTGTTAGGATATGGACCTTTATTTTCATCTTATTAAGAAAATTTTGAAGTTATATGCAAAAAGGCGCCTAATTAGGCCTAATTCCTTGTAGCCCTATTTTGATGAGTTTGAAGCAAGTTCTTAGACTCAATTAGGGTTTCATTAAAATCTATGTTATTGGGAATTGTAATGGATCCAATTGCTTTGTTAGAAACTTTTCTCTCCATTGGTGGTGATTCTTGATCATATTGGATCACTAAGTGCAGGAGATGCAAGAAGGCATCCATGGGATATGTGTAGTTGAGTTGATTTCTTTGATGATGTAGACAAGTTGAATTGGTGAAGAATTTGAGAAGGAAATCCTTGTGAATTACGGTTTTTAAAGAAACATAATAGGCTATAGCAGTGACCTATAGAAGACCCTATAAGAAGATAGGGTAGTGGAGCAAGACTTGTCATTACATCATATTGGTATCAGAACAAGTTAAAGATTTGGGAGTTGGTGTATGTCTCTATATACTGGTGAATCATTAGGGGAGACCAGTATGGTGACTAATGCAGAGTTAGATAAGGAGATGGGTGAGAAAAAGGAGAAGAATAGACTCCTTGAAGAAGCCCTCGATGAAATGAGAGTGAAACTACAAGAAGTTATTGATGGAGCCAAATATAAAGGCAAAGAAGGTGAAAGTAGTGACAAAGGTAAAAAGTAGATTGATGAAGAAGATATCGTCCCCGAACCAGACCCTCCATTGAATGAAGAGCCTTTATTGAAAGCCATCAAAGCACTAGGAGGAAAGGCATTAGAAGGTGTACCACTATGTAGTGGGAAAATGGATATTGAGGTAGTGATGGAGTGGATTGAGGGGATGGAAAACCATTTCGAGTGTGAAGGTGTTATAGAAGCATGGTGGAAGTATTTGCAAGATGAGAGAGTTAGGATGGGTAAACAACCTATATCTAACTGGAAAACTGTGGTGACTAAATTAAAATAGAATTATTTTCTATAGGACTATGAAATACAACTTCATAGAAAGAGACAAGTTATGAAGCAAAAAAACTTGGATGTGGCCTCTTATACAGAGGAGTTTCAAAAGTTATGCCTTGGGTCCAATATTCAAGAAGAGGAGCCTATTAAGGTAGCAAGATACTTGGGTGGTCTAAAATGGAACATCCAATAAGAGATAAGTTTGTGGACTCCAACTACTATTCTGAAGTGCCACCAACTAGCTCTTAAGGTGGAAGAGAGGAACAAGAAGAAAGGTGACTCCAATGTCCGAGGAAGAGGCAGAGGAAGAGACCAAGGGGGTCGTAGAGGTGGTTATCAAGGCAAAGGTAATGAACAAAGAAACTAGGGAGAGTCCAAGTTGACAGAGCATGGTAATGAAACTACTCCAAGAGGGGGTTATACCAGAGGAAGAGGTACTCAAGGAGGCTTTGGTAGAGGGATGGGTTCAAGCAGAAGCAATTCATACTTTGCAAGTATGAAATGTTACAATTGTGGTCAATTGGGCCATCACCCTACCTATAGGTGCCCGGATAAGCCCAACTCTTCTAATAATAGCAAGAGGATTGCATATTCTCAAGAGGACACAACAAGTGTCAAAACACCATAGGTTGATCATATTGAGTTAGAGATGGGAGAAAAATTGATGTTCAAAAGAGTTCTGGTTAGACAACCAGTTAAGGATGAGCCCAAGCATAGGATAGCATTATTTAGGGTTAGATGTAAAATCCTTGGTAAATTTTGCAAAGTGATTTTGGATTCAGGCTCCACAAAAAATATTATATCAGAGGAAGTTGTAAACAAACTCAAGTTGACAAAGATACCTCATTTCAATCCATACAAAGTGACATGGTTGAACAAGGGCCAGAGTGTGTTGGTGAATGAGAAAACTTGGGTGGAGTTTTCCATTACATAATATAAGGATAAGTTACTATGTGATGTGCTGCCTATGGATGCATTCCATCTACTCTTAGGAAGGCCATGGAAATATGACAGAGGGGCAGTGTATGATGGGAAGGAGAACTCCATATCCTTCAAGAAAGGTGAAAAAACTTTCAAAATACGGTCCTTGTTGGAAGAAGATGAACCACAGCCTAAGACTCCTGGTGTCTTGTTGAGTAGTAGAAAGGAGTTCATAAATGCCCTTAGAGATGAAGGGAGTGAATTCTATGTCATTTTTCTTAAGCCTAAGGAGGAAGAGAAGCCTAAAAAAGAGTATTTTCCATTAGAATTCCAAGAGTTACTTGAGAAGTATAAAGACATAGTCAGTGATGGGACTCCTACAACTTTACCTCCTAGAAGAGTGATAATTCATCAAATTGACTTTGTACCTGGTGCATCATTGCCAAATAAGGCATCTTATAAGCTTACTCCAGACCAAAACCTAGAAGTGGCTAGACAAGTGCAGGAGCTATTAGACCAAGGACTAATCAAGAAGAGTATCAGTCCATGTGTCCTACTTGTGGTCTTAGCATCCAAGAAAGGTGGTAAGTGGAGACTCTGTACTAATTCTAGGGCTATTAATAGAATCACAATTAGATACAGATTCCCAATTCCTAGAATAGAGGATTTGATGGACTGTCTTGGAGGGGCAAAGTATTTCACTAAATTGGACTTGAAAAGTGGGTACCACCAGATCATAATTAAAGATGGGGATGAATGGAAGACGTCATTTAAGACTAATGATGGGTTGTATGAGTGGAGAGTTATGCCATTTGGCCTCTCAAATTCCCCTAGCACATTCATGAGGCTCATGAATAAAGTGCTTAAGGACTTCACAGGGATATTTGTGGTAGTATATCTAGATGATATACTTATCTTTAGTAAGACAACAAAGGAACATGTGAAGCATGTCAAGATGGTACTCAAAAGGTTGCAAGAAGAAAAGTTATCAATCAGCCTAGAGAAGTGTGAGTTCTTCAAACAAGAACTTGTGTATTTGGGATTTGTTGTATCTCGAGGTTCATTGAAGATGGACCCAAGTAAGGTGGAGGATATTTTGAATTGGCCCACACCAACCACAAGGACAGAAGTAAGGAGATTTCATGGGTTGGCTCAGTTTTACAGAAAGTTTATAAGAGATTTCAGTGGTATTTGTGCACCAATGCTAGACACCATTAAGGGTGGTCTAAAGACTAAGTTCATATGGACCTCTAAAGAAGAGAAAGCATTTGAAAAGTTGAAGAATAAAATAGCAACACAACCTATCCTTAGACTCCCTAGTTTTGATCAATTATTAACTTTGGAGTGTGATGCAAGCGGAATGGCAGTAGGGGGGTTTTGAGCCAAGAAAGTAGGCCAATATCCTTCTTCAGTAAAAAGCTAAATGAAGCCAAGAAGAAATATTCTTCTTATGAATTGGAATTGTATGCCTTAGTTTAGTCTCTTAGGAAGTGGAGACATTACTTGTTACCAAAAGAATTTGTAGTGTTTACTGACAATCAGGACCTTAGTTATATAAACACACAAGAGAAGCTCAACAACAGACATTTAAAGTGGATGGAATACCTTCAAGCATTCACATTCACAATAAAGCACAAGAAAGGACCACTAGACAAAGTTGCAGATGCCTTGAGTAGGAGGTCGCTAACCATTCAGGAAGTTTAGTTGAAGAGCATTGGGATAAAGATTTTCAAAGACCCCTATAGAGAAGATGAAAACTTTGGTGAAGCCTGTAAGTTATGCTCTAATTTTCAGAATCACTTTCATAGTCAATTGTTTTATTTTACCTTCCAGAGTGGGTTTTTTTTTAAGGGGAACCAATTATGTGTTCCTAAGGGTTAAATGAGAGAAAATCTCATTCAAGAGAAGCATAATGGAATCTTGAGTGTCCATTCTAGTGTGAACAAAACCTTAGAGTTAGTTCAAACGTTTTACCATTGGCCAAAGCCGGCGAGAGAAGTAACAAAGTATGTTGAATAGTGTGTAGTGTGCATGAAAGCAAAAGGAGGAGCTAGCAATGAAGGTTTGTATTAACCTTTACCAATCCCTAATAGACCATGGGAGTGTGTTAGCATTAATTTCATTGTAGGGTTACCTAAGACAAAGCATGAACATGACAATATTTATGTTGTGGTAGACAGATTTAGTAAGGTGGGTCATTTTATACCTTGTATAACTACACATGATGCTAGAAACATTGCACATTTGTTTTTCAAGGATATTGTATGAATCCATGAAATACCCCTAAGCATTGTCTCAGATAGGGATGTTAAGTTCATGAGCCATTTCTAGAAAATACTGTGGAGTAGATTGAGTACTAACTTGTCATTTGGTTCAGCTTACCACCCTCAGACTGATGGCCAAACTGAGGTGGTTAACAGAGTTCTTGGGAACTTGTTAAGGTGCCTCACCAAGGATTATGGGAAGACATGGGATCTAGTCATTCCCCAAGCAAAATATGCATATAATGATATTGTAAATAGAACAACAGGTAGAATCCCATTTGAAGTTGTTTATGGGATGCACCCAAGGGGTTTTTGTGAGCTTAAAGACCTTGGAGTGATGGAATATAGGAGTGGTCATGCTAAAGACTTCACTCAAACCATGAAGGAGATTCAAGAGCATGTGAAGAAGACTATACAAGAGTCTACTCAAAAAGTGAAAGCTAAAGTAGATGAGAAGAGAAAGGATGTTCAATTTGAAGTGGGGGATTATGTCATGGTACATTTGAACAAATCTAGGTTGCAGAAAGGAGTGCCTACCAAGCTACAGATGAAGAGGTTGGGACCCTGTAAGATCTTGGCCAAATATGGGGCTAATGCCTACAAACTGGATCTACCTACCGATTTGAGCATCTAACCTATTTTCAATGTGGCAGACTTGATCAAGTTTAAAGGACCCTTAACTGAGATAAATGTGAATAGAGAAGAGGTAATAAAAAATGTAGAACCCGATGTTTTACCTCCCAAGATGTAGACAAAAGCAGATAAGGTATTGGATTCAAGGGTCAAGAAGGCCACAAGACACAAGGTGTACATGGAACACCTTATCAAGTGGAATTATAAACCAGAGTCAGAGGCAACATGGATTGCAGCTACTGACTTCAAGAAGATGGGCATTTCAGATGATATCTTGTCCACAAGAGTGACATGACTTTCCTTTATGGGGAGTATGGTGCAGGAGCACCTAGGTAAGGCTACATTCTAACCTAGGGTTTCTAGTCAAATTTTGGCTTGTAGTGGTCTTAGCCAAGCCACTAGAGTAATACAAGGGCTAGTCAGTCCTTGATGTGTATTATGATGGGTTAGGAGGCCTAACTAGGTCATTGGTGTCCTTAGGATATAGTTTTGTCCAAATTTGACAAGTTTGACAAATGTTGCAAATGATGTATTTGTGCATTTAGGGATAAATTGGAAAAAGAAGGGTTAGGAGGCCCATTTCATGATCTACTAAGCTTAAGTATGCTTTGGATAATTTTTAAGGTGTGTTGACCAAGTTTTGTTACAAGTTTTCAAAAGTTGTCAAAGTTGTTGACAACTTTGCAAAATTGACAATGTTGTCAATGACAACATTTTCTTGCTTAAGTGCATTTTCACGAATTTGATTTGTAACTCTCTGAAATAATTGGGATTGTGAAAAGGTAAACTATATAAGGCCTCCCTTGACCAGTATGAAGGGTTGGATGAATTTTTGATGTAAGTTCCTTTAATGAGCAAGTGTTTTTTTGGATAATTTGTTCACAGTTAGTGCATTTTCTTGTTTATATCCTTTTAATGGATTAGACTCTACATTGTAACTCATGCATGAGGTGATAGATGTAGTTCCTTGATTCTATGTGTGGATAGATAGATCTTTAATTTCCATTTCATTGCTTTTTGTAAATTATTTTGTTTCAAGCACTGTCGCTAGTCTGAACCAGACAGTCTTTGCAAATGGGGTCATAACTCACCTCCCCACAGTGGCATCTGTACGGTTCCTTGGGATTTGTGAGATGACTCCATGTACAATATTTTTATAGAATCTTGGGCCCTATAAATCTAGAGAGTTGTTTTTATATTGATGCCCTAGGCGAGCCAGAGATGCATGGCTAGGGATCACAGTGAGTTACAAAGGCACTATGAATGATTGAAAGAATTGGTTGCTTCAATAAGAGAATGTGGAGAGGAGGATGTGTGTGTGGAGGAGACCCATGTTAAAGGAGAAACTCTAGGGAGGATTTCTTCATGGTAAAATAACTAAACCTTATGACTAGTCTTAGAATTCAGTGAAACCCTTATTTTTAGGCATGATTGTAGCAACCCACTATATGGACAGTTTGGGGAAGAAAGACCTAATAAATATTTAAGGTCTTCCTAAGGGGTGTTAGATCTGGACCTTGATTTTCATCTTAATGAGAATATTTTGAATTTATATAAAAAAAGGTGTTGGATTAGGCCTAATTCCTTGTAGCCCTATTTTGATGAGTTTGAAGCAAGTTCTTGGACTCGATTAGGGTTTCATTTAAATTTATATTATTGAGCATTATAATGGATCCAATTGCTTTGTTAGAAACCTCCCTCTCCATTGGTGGTGATTCTTGAATATATTCGATCACTTAGTGCAGGAGATGCAAGAAGACATACATGGGATATGTGCAGTTGAGGTGATTTATTTGATGGGGTAGACAAGTTGAATTGGTGAAGGATTTGAGAAGGAAATCCTTGTGAATTAGGGTGGTTAAAGAACCCTAATAGGCTAGAGAAGTGTCCTATAGAAAACCCTAGAAGAAGATATGGTAGTGGAGAAAGAATTGTCACTATATCATAGAGGCCATGTTGGACTGTGGAGACAAACATGTATGGTGTGTTACTATTGCAACAAGATTGGACATCTTTCTAGATCTTGCAGAGCTAAGAAGAAAAAACTAGAGGTCAACCGATGAATATTCCTATTATTTTAAGCAAAAATAGGTTTTGAGGGGAACCTGAAACCCCTTACATTAGATTACAAAAGATATTCAAAGGAGACCCCCATAATTGAAACACAAAAAAAGAACAATTACTGTAAAAAGACCAAGTCATGTTAATGAAAAAGAGCAAGTCGAATTGAGGGTCAATGGAAAAAGATCAAAGATTGTAGGCATGAAAACTATGAAATAAATTAAACCTAAGACTAGGAGAACTTTTACTGCTGATAGAATAGCTGAGAACATAAGGGAATATGGAAGTGTGGGAGATGCCAACCGATGCTGTGAAAAATATAATGATGAAGGTAAGAAAAAGATAGACGATGCTATTGTATACAATTTGCATAAGTTTCATGGAGGAACAAGTGAAATGCATAAAATGATACCTGAATCACTTTGCAAGAAGATTTATGCTAGGTGGATATATGCTCTGAAACAAGATAGAGAAATGGTGGAACAAGTATTAATTCTACTTAAGCCTGAATTGTCTATGGAAGAAGTGAAGATCACAATTGAGGCTATTATACCTGAATTCAAAACAAGAAGTAGAGTATGCAAAATACTCATTGGTGAATCACATGTAGTTCATGATGAGACTCTTGATATCGTGAAGAAGCAATTAGAGAAATAATATGAACCGATGGATTATACTCAAGAGGAGCAAAAAACACAAGAGGCTACTATTGAAGAGGTAATAGTAGATGAATTTGTCACTACTAGGCAAGTGATTGAAGGAATTATTGGTATTATACCTTCTAATACTCCACAACAAGCTCCTACTATTGAAGTTAAATATGTGCAAATAAAAGAGGAAGCACATAAGGATAAGGCTGAAGAGGTGGGGATACTTGTTGCAACTGGTGTAATTGGACAAACAGGTGATGTTGGAAAGAAATATGAAGCTCATGAAGTTGATGTTGTAGCACATTCAGTAAAGAGGAAATTGGATCTAAGTGGAAGTTAAAGCTACAAGAAGAAGATAAAGGATATGGAAATTATGGAAATTGAATATGAATTTAGAAATGAGGACATTGAGGTAATACAAGGACCTATTAATGTTACCAAAATGAGCACTCATGAGTTAATGAGAATATATGAGATACTAAATTTGAAATCTAAAAGGGACAAACTTAAAGATGAAAAGAAACAAGAACAAGTACTTCAGTCAGCTAGAGACATTCTTGAAAAACTTGTACCTAAAGTTGACTATGATCCTAATGATACACTAATTGAGAAGATGGATACTTTGATCAATGTTATCACTAAGCAATTTACTAGTTTGGAGGAATCTGTCATGAATCGAGAAAAGATGGATTATGAAAAGAAGAGAACTGATAAGTTAATGAAGATTATTGCATTAGATAAAGGGAAACTTACAGTTCATGTGAACCAGGTGAAGGAAACTTTGAAAAGGGTGGAAAATTACTTGCTAAAGTTTCTAATTTTTTATTGTTTACCCAAGACTTAGAGCTAAAGACAAATGAAACTCAATAAGAGCTTAAGTCTTTAATTGCTAGTTTTGATCTCATTTCACATTCAGATACTACTTATGGATCACAAGTTAAGGTTTTAAATCACAATCCAAAGACATTACAAGCAAAACAAGATAAGAGGATCACTACTTTAGTAGAGTTACAGACTTATTTGATTCCTACAGTTGATATATTGCAACAAAATGTTAAAGAGTCAGAGGTAACACTTGGATTACCATACATAAGTACACTTGAATCTATGGAGGAGATAGATTCTATATTAAATGGATAGAGTCATGCCATAAATCACTTGGAAAAGTCATGGGAGAGTTCTTTGCAGAAAATCAAATCCAATTGTAAAGATGTTTTTGATAGGTTGTGATCGCTAAGATGATTTCATTTTTTAAGTTCAATTATGTACCTTTGTCATTATTGTCAAAGGGGGAGTGATCGGTGTAGTGAAAATAAAGTTAAGGGTTTAGTTTAGTGATCAAAGGGGTGTAGTGTATACTAGTGCAAATCTTGATGGTTATAGATGAGTTTGAGTTCTATGCATCTATAATTCCATGCATAATGTATATGTTTCTAGTGAATCGATGAGAGAAATATTTTTGAGGAGATAAGTATTTTCACTATGTCTTTCCATCAATGCCAAAGGGGGATATTGTTGGAATTATGATGGATTTTCGAGTTGAGATGTAGTGTTTGATGCTTATGAGACTGCAATTGATGGAATCTCTATCAGATTTGATGAATAGGTTATACATATTGATAGACTAGATGGATAGGTAAAGCAAAATAAGCTAAGTATTTTGATCGGTTAATAGGAAGAAAGTAACAGAAAGTATTTTGAGTGGTGCTTGAGATAGTGAGCACATTGGGTGGTGCGATTGTTACTAGAGTATTATTTTGGTCTGTCAAGTTCAGTTATTGACCGCGATGATTAACTTAATGTTTTGAGTAAGTTGGTATTTTGGTGATGTATTTAATTTGAATCGGTTGAGTTACTGATTGGTTCCTGATGATCAGATGATCAAGGTGGTTGATTATTTGTTGGTGTTTGGTAATAAGATTTTGTACTACATTTTGATCTGACATGTTAGGTATGATTGGCACTAATTTTCATGAGTTAGGTTAATGTTTTGGGCTGACTTGTGGAATGTTTTTCAAGTCTTAACCAACTTAAGAACATCAGTATAAAGGCAAGCTAAATCATGTGATTTAGGGTTGAATATTGTGTTATTTGTGGTTGCAATCAGAGATAGAGGTAGAAAATTGGGCCAGGTTTTAGAGATTGGATTAGATCTGACAGGAAAGCAATGTCATTCTCAGATCAGTCATTTGAGCTCATTGCTCACAACTAACTCTAATAGGTTAGTAGGTTAAATCCCTTAACATGGTGGACTTTTGCAGGTCTCATTTTATAAATACTTTAACATGGTGACTTCTAAGAAGCAGTTCTAAATCATCTAGCGAGGTAGATCCTAATAGGTCTTATTTTACTTCTAACAAGGTACTAGTCACTCTTAACCGAGTGATCCCCTAACAAGGTATTGTAAGCTCCTAAAAAGGCAAATATTTTTATTGTAGTGAAGATATTTGTGGGTGTCATCCCCACCATGGTTTTCTCCTTCTTACAATGGTTTGCATGATAAAAAATGGTGGTGTTATGTGTTGTGATTTGTGGATGCTTGAATTTTTTTTACTTTTATTGCATAGTTACACTTGCATGTTTGGTTGTATAAAAGTTTTTTTAAAAGCGTAATCAGATTCTTGGTTGAATTGTTTCATTACTTGTTTTCACTTATTCAACCCTCCTCCCTCTTAGTGCCTCTATAATAACACATACACCCTATAAGGAAGACAAATATTTGAAATCGTCATTATAGCATATGTTAAAACACCGTGAAGGAAAGAAAACATCATCAAATGCAACAAAGTATGATTCACTCCATGTGATTGACAAAGAGAATTAAGGAGAAATTTAAGAACATAGATGATCACACACCAATCTACTTTAGTGAATTCCACGGATGTTATGAGATAAAAGAAATCTAACACCCAAAATTAGAAGTATGTAAGAAGAGTAGGGTTTGCCAAAATGTACAATGGTAAAATGGGGATTTCCTAATAGGATCTAATCTCTCCCCAATTTCACAAGGTACATTATAATACAAAGTCACCTCAAGTCAAATCAAATCAGCACCACAAGAAAGGTTGGAGTGATGCCAATTCTGGATTCAAGTCTTAGGGGATTTTTTTTGGCTTTGAAATATAAAATAACATTACTTAAATATGTACATGGAAATGCTAAAGAGGAAAATGAAGATGAAATGTGTGTACCTTGGAGAAAATAAGGAGATGTTGTTTTTTTATTGTTGTTTCGACTGTCGAGATCCTAGAAATGCATGTACTTCTAGATTTAGGCTTTGTAACCTGTCTATGACCTGTCCTAAAAATTTGAACCTATTTCTAAAGGTGCAGAACATTTGGAACATTCTATACCTGATGAATTTGTCCATGTACATGACAAAATGGGGATAAACTAATAAGATGCAAGATCTCCCCAAATTCATAGTGGTGTACATTAGAAATATGAATCCATCATAAGTCAAATCAGATCAACACCACAAAGGGGATCAAGTGATGCCAATACTGAATTTAGATCTTAGGGGCTTTTATATCTTTTTTTTAGTATGTATGTAATGTATGTGTATGACAAAGTGAATTATTTAAATTTGGAGATTGCAATGATAAAAGGGACATTGGAATTGAAATGTGATAAAGAAAAGTGTACCTTGGAAAGATGGAGGAGATCTTTTTTGTTGTTCTTTTTACTGTCGGGGTCCCAGAAACAACTGTACTTCCAAATATGGGTCTTGAAAACTGCCTGTTGTTTGTCCAAATAAATTGAGCCTATTTCTGAGGGTGCAAAATACTTGAAATGTTTTGTACCTGGGTGAAAAATGTTTGAAACATTATGTACCTGATGAATGTGTTCCATATTTTATGGGCACTTATGTCGGGACCTAAAGAGCTCAGATATGCAATTATAGCTTTCTAGCATGTACCGACACACAAAAATAGGGAAATAGGTTGGATAAAGAGATTTTCCTTGGTCAACCCCCTATTTAGGAATGAACCTTGAAATATTAAATGTAAAGCATAAAGTAAACACGACGACTCAGTACCATGTTAATGTGCTTACCTTCATTGATGAATGTTTGTATCATTCAAATCCATGAATTATGATTTATGTGTGTTGCTTGAATGTAGATGTTGACTTTGTATAAGAGATGTAGGATCAAGGATGCCTTCACATATGGATGGATCTAATGAAACCACCCCTAGATCTTTATTTTCTTGAAATGCTTGATCACACTTGCAAGGAGAAAGAGAAGAATGATGGAGAGGAGAGATCTTCTTTTCTTGTTTGAGAGCTCCAGTAAGACAGCACCATGGGATAGAAAATATTTCTTCAACTTAAAGAATATTTCCTTCATGAGATGGAAGAAGAAGAAGAATACCTTGGCTTCAGATCTTGAAATCACCTAGCTTGCTTGAATGCTCTTGAAAATCTAAAAATGAATGCTTGCACTTGATAGGTTGAGAGTACTTGTGATATCTTACATATGATAGGAGATGTAAGGAGATATATAGGGTTTATATACTTTACCCCTCATTTTGAGATCTAAAACTAAACTAGGTCAACCATCAGATAAGAATTGAATGAAAAACCATGACATCAGGATCTGGGCCCAATCTGGGACAAAATAGTAGGGTGCATAATGCCTAGATCATTATGCACCCAGGGAAACAATGTTTGAAATGTTGTGCACCCTTGGATTGTGTCCCAAATCTGGCTAGGGACATTGGGATGACAAACAGAGGTCCCAATTTGAATTACAGGTTGTCAAGATCAAGCAAAATAGGTGAAAAGACCTCAAAATCACAAAAGAGAGGCTATAGGTCCTAATTAGAGCCACCAATAATGAGAAATAACTTTTTAGGATGGTACAACCTCAAATTTTATAGAGATTTGCATTGGGGTCTGTGGAGTCTGAATTTGAAAATACAACTTCCTAGCCTATACCTGCACACAGAAAAATGAGAAAGAAGGTTGAATATAGGGGTTTGCCTCAGTCAAACCCCTATCTAGGAATCAACCTATAAATATGAAAAATCAAAGTATGCAGACATAGAACAGTGATTAAATTTGATAAATAAAGTAGCTCATACCTTTGCAATGTGGATGCCTTTTTCAATGTAATTAAATATGGTTATGCAATAGCTTTTGACTCAACATACAAAAAAAACAAAAGAAAGTCATTAAAATATAAAACGTTGTATGATAGAATGTTGCAATTTGTTGAAATGAGAAGAAGATAAGTAGGTTGATAGATGTAATGGCTCCTCCTTGATGAAAATTCCTTTACACGACCTCAAATGGGGAAAGAAGATAGATCCATGAATAAAACCACCTTGGGTGCTTAATGATGCAAAGAATTTGATAGATCTTAAATTTCCTTCAATTGCCTTGAATTACATGATGATCTTGATTTTCCCAATTGCTTGTACAAAGACTCTTGAATTGACTGCTTGCCTATAGATTTGAATGCTTGAAGATTCGATCTCTTTCTAATTTTGGATTGCTTTCTAGATAGATTAAAAATAAGGAGAAGTAGGGGATTTATATACTTTCTCACTACATTTTGGGGATTTAACCTTACCCAAGAAGACCACCGATCTGAATCTCGCATCCATTCTTTGAATAGGGTTTGCTTCATAAATTTGGGCCACTTTTTGGTGGTGCACAATGTCTAGAACGTTGTGCACCTGGGTGCAAAATGTTTGAAACATTTTTTACCCTCTGATCAAGGCTCAAATTTATTTTGTGGGCTTCGTGGAATGTGTAGATGTGGGGATTTAAATTACACCTAGTTTCAAGGCTCAAAAGGGTCAAAAAGTTGATTAATAATGACATAGGGCCTAGATGATGCAATAAATGAAATGATTGGAGGAAAAAAAGAGGAGCACACCTATAAATAGTGGTAACCTCAATTTTAAGCAAGATAGAGATAAAAGAGAGAAGAAAGAGGACACGGGTTTGAATTTAAATGTCCTTATAAGGTCCTCTTACTAAAAATGAGTGCAAAATAGTCCTTAAAATGTACATTAATCAAGTGCTTACTTTTTAGGATGGTACATATATTAATAAAATATTATTTAATAATCATTAAATTATTTAACAGTAGCTATTTTTATATTGTTTAAATAATGTCTTTAAAGTTTCATCTCTTTCATCTAACTGTTGGCGCAACGCACTATTCTCAACAGAACAAAAAAAATGGATGACGAAAGTAATTTTTCATAATTCGCAACCCAAATTATTAGTAAATAGTAGCAAGATTTAAAAGAAGAGGTTTAACATGGGACCCACATTGAACATCACACACTAGTCAAAGCTTAGTGTGTGTTGTTTAAGCCAAGCCATTCCAGATAGTTAAGTTCAAATTTGTTGCTAAAATATTTTTACATTACGAAAAGATGAATGTTTCTTTGCTTACAATCTTCCGGTCTCCAACTTAGAACAATATAGTTTCCATTTTTCAAAGTACCATGCAACCTATATAGTCTTCTATTATAATTAGGCATAAAGAGGTGCCAAACAAGCCATGTTATTTTGTTCTTTTTCCCATTTTAAATTCATCTAGGCAAAAGAAAAGTATTACAAAACATGTAGCCCTGAAGTTCTTCTTTCTAATAAAATAATGTCATCATTTAGTCATGACAAGCCTTTGGTGAGTTGGAAATGACTTCAATTTTGTAAATATGTGAGAAATATCCTACTAAGCTCTCAACTTTTTTTAGCAATTTAGAAATTTTCTTAAACAAAACTAAAAGATATTATTATTGTGATAATCCAATCCCATCACCAACACATTGCAATCTCTTGGACATAGAGGTTTCTAATTTTAATGTTTTGAGATCTTGGAGGATATGATCCATTTTGAGAATTTTGACTAGTGTCCATTGGGTGGGGATTTTCGATGATTTTCTTGATATGGTTCAATAATTGAACATAATTTCACAAAAGGGTTACACTTATCTCATGTTTCATTAATGTTAAAACACCTTATAATCCTAATAGTGATGATAATTACTATATTTGAAAACCTTAAGTCATGGTACCTTCAACAAGCTTTTGTTGGTTGTGAAAACCTTAATCCATGGTACCTTTAGGAATCTTTTGATGACAGTGAAAACCTTAAGCCATGATACCTTCAGAGAATGGATTAGATACCCTTAACTCACTTTGTGCTAAGAGTGTCACATATATAGTAAGTAATAATGTTATAATCATATTAGAACCAAGTTGACATGAAGTTGAAGGGTGGGTGTGTGTGTGTACATATAAATACTGTATGTATATATATACATATATGTATATATATAT
>MU227856.1:845251-874962 GCA_018584345.1 Thuja plicata
ACATATATATATATATATATATATGTATGTATATATACATATGTATATATATATATGTATGTATATATACATATGTATATATGTATGTATATATACATATGTATATATATGTATGTATATATACATATGTATATATATATGTATATATACATATATATCCATATATATATATATGTATATGTATATGTATATATGTATATATGTATATATATACACATACACACACATATAAATAATATATATGTGTATACATATATTTATGTATATATGGTTAGAAATAATAGGTACTGAGAGAGGGGGTGAATCAGGACTAATAAAACTTTTAGACTTCTACAAATACCTTTGAATAACAACAAAATAAACTTCCAAACTATGTAGCAAAAGACTGTAAGTGTAAAGTAAAAGTACAGTGAATGAAGTAACAATACATGCACACTCATAAACTTAGTTTTTTCAAGCTCAGGGGATCCAATAAAGGACTATCCAAACTTGTAGCCAACAACAAGAACAACAACAAAAACCAAACACAACACATATATAACAACTTATATTATCTTTAAATCTTAATTACATGCAACATGTCGGGTTGTAATGCCTTCTCATTTATGGCCAATACATTAAAAAATTCAACAAGATCTCACAAGATCCAACTTCACAAGCCTACCCTACAGCTAAGTGGAAGAAACCAGATCTAAACTTGTTCTCGCAAGCCACCAAGCAATCTTACAAGTTTCTTTCTTACCCACTTACTACTGTCTGTTATCAACTCGTTATTGTCTCTGCTCCACTACTCCTTCCCTAAATGGTATCTACATACTCCTCTTATACAACCCAACCATAAGTCAGATTTGCAAACAAATATTAAATAATAATCAACCCAATACAATCCATGATGAACAATTATTAAATGACTTAGTTGGCTGCCAATAAACAATAAATGCATAGAAGAAAGCACCAATCAGATTTAGGTCCACACAAGATCCAATGCATCAAATCTACATGCCTCATAGCTTTGCACGATCCCAATGACCCCCTCAAATCATAGATGTAATCTCCAATGTCTGTCGAATCCATAAAAGCCAGTCGGTGAACTCATCAATCAAGACCCCCAAGTTGGTACTGAGTACAAACAAAGCCACTGAGCCCATTTGGTGAATTAGTGCTTCCAACAGACACTGAGTCCATTCTGTGAAGCAAAACACTCCTTCCACTGAGAACCAATCACCGAAAGGACCGAGAACAACCAGACTCCACCAAGCTCTGCCAACTCACCTACCAATAACCAAACAGAACTTAAACATGTTTTGGTTGACACAAAATTGCCAACTTCCCTAGGATGCTCCTCCATCAAACACCCCAGGTGCAAAAATTTATTCTAGCAACTCCATGAACATCTTTTGGGATTCATCACATAGATCCCAAACCAATTCTTAATATACATGTCCTCCGAGTCCTTAAGTGATACACCCATACCTCGATTATTCTTCTTCTTTCTCTTACCACTAGCATTCTCTGAAGTGCCTTCAAATCTCTAAACCTTAATGTTTGCACCAATCCCTGTAGTCATCTCTGATTTGCTACCAATGCTCAAGTTCCTCCTTCCTTTGTCTTCATCCTTCAAAGGAATCAAAATACACTTCTGTCAATCTTTTAGGATAGTAAAGAGGTTCCTCTTACAGTCATGAATAGCCTCTCTATCATACTACCAAGGTCTCCCAAGTAAAAAATGACAATAACTCATCTCCATAATGTCAAATAATACTTCATCCTTATAAGAACCAATGTGAAAACTTACCATGCATTTCTCCTTCACCTCTACTGCATGATCTTCTTGTAACCAACTTATACTATAAAGAAGAGGATGTTTCAACCTCCTTAAACTAAGCTTCTGAACCATCTCCTCAGAAACCAAGTTACCAGTACTTCCTCCATCAATAATAATCTTACAACATTTACCACTAGACTTACACAGAGTCCTAAACAAGTTCTTCCTTTGACAAGAATCAACTTTTTTCATGGGCAACAATGTTCTCCTAAGAAAAAGATTCACACCTTCCACTTCAAGTTCATTCTTTGCAACTTCATTCACCACAATATTTTGGTGACTACTGACCTTCTTATCTACATAGGTAAATTCAAATGACTGATATCCTTCTTTACCACAGTTATAACAGGTACCTCTAAATACACCTCTACCTGCCTTTCTCCTTAGTTCAATAGGTTTTGGTTCCTCCTCAACTCTCATTTTATCCTTTATCGATTGCTCTTGCTTCTCTTTCCCATGGGAGTTACCTTGATGTCCACTTTTCAACTTATCTTCTGCCTTCAGTAGATACTGATAATCATCCTTAACCAAACCAATATTCAACACGCCAATCTCATCCTAGATATTGAATCTGAGACCATTAACAAATCTAGCAACCTTTTTCCTTAGAAAGATCCTTATGTGCAGATCTAATAGTCATCTTGTAGAACTCCTCGATATAGTATTTCACACTAAGATCTTTCTGCTTCAGATTCTACAACTTCTTAAACAAATCAAGTTCATAATCGGTAGGTATGAACTTATCCTTCAACCTTGTCACCATTAATCTCCACCGAGTGATTTTCATCTCACCTTCTTCCTCCCTATCTCTTTGTAAATCTTTCCACCATAAGGAAGCATGTCCTTTCAGCTTAGTTTGTTCTAACCTCACTCTAAGAGGATCTCCAATATCTTCCAGCTCAAAGTAGTCTTCTAATTTACCGATCAGATCAATCAGGTCTTTGGGGTTAAATGTACCTGAAAAATTAGAAACTTTCATCCTATGACTTGTATTCAACTGAGCCATAGATCTTTCCAACTGATCATCTTTGTCTTCGCCAAATCCCTCCATCTAGTCAACTCTGTCATCTCCACTCTATCTAGTAGCTTCAAAGTCTTCAACAAATTCCTGATAACCATCATCTATTCTAGGACCTCTCTGCAATCCAATGACAACTTTCAAAATTTCAGCTACCATCTCATTCTTCATTTCCACAAGCTCTGATCTAAACCTTTCAATCACTTTCAATTCCACCTCATCAAAGAGATCTGCAATCACCCTAGGGTCCAATCTTCTTGAAGGCATCTTCAATCTCCATGAAGTAACAAACCGAATCAACCTCGCCCTGATAATGAACCATATCTGCTACCACTTGATGTAGTCAAGCTCGGAGGATCCACTAAAGGACTATCCAAACTTGTAGCTAACAACAAGAACAACAATGGAAACCAAACACAACACAGATATAACAACTTATATCATCTATAAATCTCAATTAAATGCAACATGTTGGGTTGTGAGGCCTTCATGGTTATGGCCAATACATTAACAAATTCAACAATATTTCACAGGATCCAACTTCACGAACCTACCCTACAGCTAAGTGGATGAAACTAGATCTAAACTTTTGCTCGCAAGCCACCAAGCAATCTTACAAGTTTCTTTCTTACCCACTTACTACTATATGTTGTCAACTCACTATTGTCTTTTCTTTGCTACTCCTTACCTAAATAATACCTACATACTCCTCTTATACAACCTAGCCACAATTTGGCTTTGCAAACAAATATTAAATGATAGTCAGCCCAATACAATCCATGATGAACAATTATTAAATGACCCAGTCAGCTACAAATAACAATAAATACATATAATAAAGCACCAATCAGATTTAGTTCCACACAAGATCCAATGCATCAAATTCACATGCCTTGGAGCTTTGCACAATCCCAACAACCCCCTCAAATCACGGATGTAATCTCCAATGTCTGGCCAATCCATAAAAGCCAGTTGGTGAACTCATCAACCAAGACCCCCAAGTCGGTACTAAGTACAAACAAAGTCACCAAGTCCATTTAGTGAATCAGCAGTGCCAACAAACACTGAGTCCATTCGGTGAAGAAAAACACTCCTTCCACCGATAACTGAGCACCAAAATGAATGAGAACAACTGGACTCCACCGAGCTCTGCCAACTCACCTACCGAGAGCCAAACATAACTTAAACATATTTTGGTCAACACAGGATTACCAACTTCCTTAGGATGCTCCTGCATCAGTATACACACACACACATATATCTATATATACATATATATATGTGTGTGTGTGTGTATGTATATATATGTATATATATATACATATATGTATATGTATATATATACACATATATGTATATATATGTACACACACACACACACACACACATATATATATTGTTAGAAATAATAGGTACTGAGAGAGGGGGTGAATCGAGACTCATAAAACTTTTAGACTTCTACAAATACCTTTGAATAACAACAAAAGAAACTTCCAAACTATGTAGTAGAAGATTGTAAGCGTAAAGTAAAAGTACAGTGAATGAAGTAACAAGACATGCACACTCATAAAACTTATATTTTTATCATGGAAACCCTTGGTCAGAGGGAAAACCCACGGTAGAGATGACACCCACAATCTTCTCACTATAGTAGAAAAGAGTGCTCTATTAGGAGCTTACAATATGTCCCTTTTTATTGACTCGCCCTATTGGGAGTGACTGATACCTTGTTAGAAGTATATAACGTCCTATTAAGAACTACCTAGTCAAAGGATTTAATCCCACTATTACAGTGTTCACCCTGTTAAGGGATTTACAAGAAAAAGTCTTATTAGAGACTACCCGGTTAAGGGATTTTAGATTGTTGAAAGTATTAGGAATACAACAATGGAATTGACTTGTAAAATTCACTTCAGAATGCTAATAAGATCCTTTGATGCTCTATTCTTTTTCTAAACTATGTTCAGAATCTTCTCAGTAATCTGGTCTGCAATCGTTGTTCAAGATCTAACACTTCAACTGTTCTTCACAACATTACGTCAACAACTTTTTTTTTACAATAACAAAAACTATCCTCTTATAACCTTTTACCTTTGATTGTAAAACTAGTTAGGTTTTCTATTTCCCTCCAAAATTTATTTTTCAATTACAATAGACTCATAGAAATATTACAATCTCACCGCGTCATCCATAACAAACTTCAAGCTATCTTCTCCAATGTGAAATAGTTTTTCAATATTATTGGTCCAAAATGTGCCTTGAATTCATAATTAGATATGTACACAACTACCAAGAAATTGACTTATTCAACTCTTGAAACATTGTACTATGTTTTTCATTCTGTTTAGATTCATTAAATCTTGCACCATCATAATCGCTTTAGTCAATTATTCAAAATTGTTTCTTAACCTTTAACTTTTACATGTTCCCTGAACTTGACCGGTTGGTAGTATCTTCACTAATTTCCTTTACCGGTGTGACCTAAGTGGTGCGGTCACAAATCTTAGTTCATTTGTTGTCTCTAAACCTTCTAGTTTAATGATAGTATACTTGACTTCTTCAACTAATTTTACCTTCACCTATTCTCCGGTTCACTTGTCTATATGTCTGTTCACTTGTTCTACTTAACTTGTAGTTACTGATTGGTTAAATTGTCTACCTGTGGGTAGAACTTCATGTACTCACACAAAACTTACTTACCTATTGGGACAGGGGAACCTCATACAGACAAAGAAGGTTCGCATGGAGGACCTAAAAGGAGAATATGATCGATAAGGTCATTGAAAAGATGTAATATAGCCTTTGAGCCATTTGATGTAATAGATGTAATAGGATGTTTTAAAAGATGCAAAATATGAAATGTTGCATAGTATGCAAAAAGATGTAAAATGTCAATTTTTGGCATAATAGATTGAGAGGGTCGAGGATAGGTCTTTGGATGAGTCTAGGAGGTTAGAAATGGTGTCGAGGTCCTAAAAGGACAAAGCCCAAAGTTATAAGTCATTAGGAGTTTATTTAAATAAGTTTGAGAATTCAAAATTTTGAAAATAAACGATCAAATGTAATATGGAGGGGAACTCCAAAAACTTGATTAGTTGCTATGTTAGGAGATCCAACTGGTTTGGATCAGTTGGAGAGGTTATGGACGGTTTATATAAACTTTGTAAGGGATGGAGATTAGAGAGAATGAAGGGCAGTATGGTCTCAGAACCATTTGTATAGACTGTGACTATAATGAAGCAAAAAAAAGTATGATTTCTTGCATTTTGGCATTTGTTTTGATATGTAACTGAATTCCAATCATCTTTATGGTGGAGGTAGGGTATTTTAGGTTGTTTTAAATAAATTTTTAAGCATTTCATTATTTTGGTCCTTTATTTGAAGTTGATTGTGCTATACACGCACTATTTTGCATTGATTAAGAATGTGAATTGATTGATCCATCCCCTTTATGTATTTGCTATCACTTGGGGATGGATACTAACATTGTATCATAAAATTCTAAATATGTGACTACAGGAAAGAGAGAGAACTTGCAACTTGGTATTGATGGATTGGAGTTGAAGGGGTTGAAGGATAGTGGAATTTGGTGCATGGGTATAGCAGCAGGAGATCTTCTCAAAATATGACATTATTTTATTCAAGAATCTATTAGAGGATGTTAAAAGGATGGTGAATCATCTTTTTTTTTTTGGTTTAAATAGAGTTGGGGAAGTGGACACTGGGTGGGCCCTAGATTTTATGGGGTTTGGAGTCCAAATTGGGGCTTTCACACTTAAAAGGGTCATAGGAGAAAATTGGTTGCAATTACATTTGATTGGGATCAAATTAGAACTATGTTGAAAGATTTGGGGCTTGGAGTTGAGTTTTGCATATAGTTGCTTTGGAAAATGGTAGTTTTAGCCCTCTTGAAAACTATCCTAGTCAGCAATTTTAATGGTGTGGTCCAACGGAATTTGGGTTAGGGTTTCAATATGTAATGTAACTTGTAAAAGGGTGTTTGAATATAAAATTTTATTGTTGAGTCTTTTGAGAAGTTTTAGAGAAAATTGTGAAATACAGTCACTATTGTACTACAAGGATTGGGGATTAGAGACCTAGGGAGAGCAATTTTCCTTTAAGGGGAAAACCAATGGAAAGTATGATCATGGATGTGGAAGATGAGATGTTTAGAAGGTATTGAGAACCTTATAAGGATTGGGAACACCCATCAAGGGAGTTAAGGGTGTTGGGGTGATTGGTTTGAGGACAACCATGGGGCATGAAGCATGGTTAAATGATTGGATATGAATTTGTGGGTGAATAATTAAAAATGTGGACCATAGTGGGGTACAAGATGTTGAAATTGACCTTTGATAGGTCTACTGAGTGGTTTGGGGCCTAAAAGTGATCCTTGGTTGAAGGAAGGAATAGAATGTCGCTACAAAACAAAGGAGAAAATTGACATTCTCCTAAGAAGATTTGAAATCCACCACTAGCCTCTGCATCAAGTGGTATCAGAGCACAAGGAAGTAGGTCCTTGAAGGTCAAAGATTGAATATTTAAAGGAAATAATTTCAAGCTATCATGGATGAATATTTTGGTATGAGGAACACTAAAGGATATTCACCATTCAAGACAGAATGTAAGTGCGATGATAAGGTCTACAAAATGGTTATCACCAGTGGTTCCTTTTCCAATTTTGTCTTAGATGAAATGGTTGAGAATTTGCATTTATTATAGAGAAAAATGGTTAAATTTTGAATACAAAGTTGATGTAATGGAGCAAGCCTATGTTTATTTCAACATTGGTTCATATCATGATGTCATTTTGTGTGACATAGTACCTTTGAAGGATTGTCATATGATCCTTGGGAGAGCATGGCAGATGGATAAGCATACCCTACATGATGGAGTAGAGAACACATATACCTACATGGATAATGAGAGAGATGGTTTTGACACCATTAGAAGAAGATAGAGAAACATGAAAAGTGTATTGGAATGTTGATGTGTTGGAGAGGATTAGATTCCTTAGACAAGAGGAACATGAAGTTTCAGAAGTTGAGAAGGAGAATGCTTGGGAGCAAGACACTTATGAAGGAGAAAATAAGAAAGAGGGTCAGAATGAGATCCTAGTTGGAGGGATCATGATGAGTTTTCCATTTGAAGGACACGAAGAGTAGTCAGATGAAGAATCAAAGAATGAGCAACAGAGGATGGAGAATGAACCTCACTATACAAGGGTTCATGAAGAGATGAAGAAGATTGCATAAGTTGTTGATGTTGAAAAGAGAAGAGATAGGAGTCATATAAATGACAATGAGATTTAGATTGGGACAGTCTTATGTCCTTTGGAGGGTGCAAGGGAGAAAAACATACTTATGAAGATTGAAGAAAGGGTTGAGGGAGAAGCCTTGAAAGTAGAAGATGAAGATTTTGAGTTCCAAAGAGAATGGCATAGCAGAGATAAGGTATTAAGGATGAAGGGGACCACAAGAAGTGAAGAGTTGAGGCTCTTCGATACAGATTTGAAGAAGGAAGCCACAAGTTTTCATATCAAGGTTACAAGGAAAGTTGTTTGGTCCATCAAGAGGTTAATTGCAAAGAGGAAGTTGTCAAAGGAAGAACCTACTGAAGGGGTTCAAGAATATTGTTGTGAGGAAACCATACAAGAGATTGAGTATATAAAAGAGATAAGTCCACAAGGTCTTGATGAAGGGATAGATTTGTGGAAGGAGTTTGAAGCCATAGAAGTTGAATGGAAAAGAAAAGTTGGAGCAGTAGCGGGATGAAAAATTACAGGGCACATAGATGATGAGAATGCAACAGTAGTCTTAGAGGTAGACACCAAGATTGAAGAGGCAAAAGTTAATGGTCATGAGGAGACCATGGAGACATAATTTCCACCAAGCATGGAGATCTTATAGGGAGAGGATGAAGTGATGAACCAAATAGATGTTTTGGTGTAGGAGGAAGAATGGAATTTTAATTTTATTAACCCTTTTGTTGCAGGATTGCAGGGGTTCTATGTTGATGACTATGTTAAAATGGTCCATGAAGACATGGAGATGCATGATTAAGGATTGAGTACTTGGAATGAGTTCAAGTGGATGAATGGAAGGTGCAAGAAGCCACCAAGGAGAAGATTTTTTTTCTTCTGCAAGTTACAAGAAATCAGTGCCAAAGAATTGGAGAACAAGGAAGAAGACAATGGGATCCAAGGGACTCAGATTCTTTTCAACCCCTTGAGTATGGCGCAGGGGCACCTCATGAAGAAAAATAAGGGTCACATGGAGGACCTAAAAGGATAATATGACATATAATTTCATTGAAAAGATGTAATATGGCCTTTGAGCCATTTGATGTAATAAGATGTTGTAAAACATGCAAAACATGAAATGTTGCATAGTATGAAAAAAGATGTAAAATGTCAATATTTGGCATAACAGACCTAAAGGGTTAAGAATAGGTCTTTGGATGATTCTAGGAGGTTATAAATGGTTTTGAGGTCCTAAAAGGACAAAGTCCAAAGTTATAATTCATTAGGAGTTTATTTAAATAATTTTGAGAATTCAAAATTTTGAAAACAAATGATCAAATGTAATATGGAGGGAAACTCCAAAAACTTGATTAGTTGCTATGTTAGGAGATCCAACTATTTTGGATCTGTTGGAGAGGTTATGGGTGCTTTTATAAACTTTTTAAGGGATGGATAATAGAGAGAATGAAGGGTAGTACAGTTTGAGAACCATTTGTATGGACTGTGACTATAATGAAGCAATAAATGATAGATTTCTTGCATTTTGGAATTTGTTTTGATATGTAATTGAATTACAATCATCTGTATGGTGGAGGAAGGGTATTTTAGGTTGTTTTAAATAAATTTTTAAGCATTTCATTATTCTAGTCCTTTATTTGAAGTTGATTGTCCTGTACAAGCACTATTTTGCATTGATTAAGAATGTGAATTGATTGATCCATGCCCTTTATGTATTTAATGTCACTTGGGGATGGACCCTAACATTTTATCATAAAAATATAACTATGCGAATGTAGGAAAGAGAGAGAGAGCTTGCAGGTTGGTATTGATGGAATGAAGTTGAAGGGGTTGAAGGATATTGGAATTTGGTGTAGCAGCAGGAGATATACTCAAGGAGGGCATTATTTTATTCAAGAATCCATTATAGGAAGTTAAAAGGATGGTGAATCATATTTTTTTGGGTTGAAATAGAGTTGGGGAAGTGGACATTGAGTGAGCCCTAGATTTTAGGGGTTTTGGAGTCCGAATTGGGGCTTTCACACTTAGAAGGGTCATAGGAGAAAATTGGTTACAATTTCCTTTTATTGGGTCAAATTAGAACTATGTTGAAATATTTAGGGCTTGGAGTTGAGTTTTAGATATAGTTGCTTTGTAAAATGGTAGTTTTAGCCCTCTTGAAAACTGTCTCAATCAACAATTTGAATGGTGTGGTCCAAAGGACTTGGGGTCGAGGTTTCAATATGTAATGTAACTTGGAAAGGGGTATTTGAATATCTTTTTTTTTTGAGCCTTTTGAGAATTTTTAGAGAAAACTGTGAAATGTCATTGTTGTACTACTAGGATTGGGGATTGAAGACCTAGGGAGAGCAGTTTGCCTTTAGGGGGAAAACCAATGGAAAGTATGAACATGAATGTGGAAGATGAGATTTTTAGAAGGTATTGAGAACCTTAGAAGTATTGGGAACACCCATCAAGGGAGTCAAGAGTGTTGGGGTGATTGGTTTGAGGACAACCATGGAGCATGAAGCATGGTTGAATTATTGGATATGAAGTTGTGGGTGAATAATTAAAGATGTGGAGCCTAGTGGGGTACAAGATGTTGAAATTGAACTCTGATAGGTCTAATGAGTGGGTTGGGGCATATAATTTATCCTTGGTTGAAGGAAGGAATAGAGTGTTGCTACAAAATAAAGGATAAAATTGGAATTCTCCTAAGAAGATTTGAAATCCACCACTAGCCTTTTCATCACCTATGTACTCAATTGCCAACAATGACAACCATACTCTTTATGTGAGCATCATCAATGTCAGTTCTCGTCATTTTGATATCATCATTCTCCCCCTTCGACATTAATGGAAAAAACTTGTTCATAGTTTCAAAATTAAAACCCCACTTCATGTCTTCTTACATACTTTGTATACTATATACTCCCCCTTTTGATCTACTTATATATTCCCTCTTTTTGACAATAATTCCAAAAACTATGATAAAACATTGTATATAGAAAGGTGTTCAAATCTTACAATCTGTCAAAGATAATCTTAAAATGTACCTTTACAGTGCCAAGCGACTGCTCCCATGACTCTTTCAGTGTTGTCTGGACAATTTGATTTCTATTTAAGCTTGAAGTTGGATCCTCCATACTATCATTGTACTCATGTGTGGAGTACCTATCAACACTTCTACTTTCTTAAGATATGCTTGTATAATATCCATGTGTGGAGTCAAGAATCCTTGTAATTGTAGCAATGCCATTCTTATTATGTCCTCCTCTGCCTTAAGATTCATCTCCTTATGTGTCAATGCTTTTTAATTTTTTATTATGCTCCATCATTGAACTCTTCAATGGGTCCAATTGATTGACAAGTGTAGTCAATTATGTTTCTATCTCTTCCTTCTTTTTCAAAATCTCAGCAGTGAAGTTGGTCAGATTATAGATCTTAGTGAAGATCTTTCCAACTTCAAGTAGTGATTTCTTGAGTTCTTTGACTAGTTCAAACAATGAAACTTTCTCAAGTGAAATATTTTGTAGTAGTTTCTCCATCATCTCATTCTCCAATCTCTTCTCTAATCTCTTGATCATTTCCTCTTCCATGTCATGATATAGACTGGTAATTGCATCAATTAAGATTTTGAGTTGATCAATCATGGATGCTTCTTCGTCAATACCAACATCAGGTACTAGATCAGAAAGTATATCAATAGTTCTCCTTAGGAATTTTGTTTTGTACTTCTTTTGCTTCATCATGTTCTTCTTAGCCATTTCTGCTAGTTTCTTTAAAAATAATAATTGGTTCTTGGGTTTCAACTTGTTGAAATCTTTCTTCAGAATCTCAAATTCTCGATCTTCTTCTTCTTTTTCATCTTCATCTTATCCTTCTTCTTACATTTTCTTCCTCTTGTTCTTCTCGCTGGTATCCTTCGTGTTAGTTTGAGAATTACCAGGGGCATTATCCTTTGGTGTTTCAGCCTCATCTTTAGTACTATGCTCACTTGTACTGGTGTTACTTGTTTCTTTCTCTTTCTCTTTGTCTTGTTGTTGTTCACCTTGTCTTGTATCATGTGTTTGATCAGTGGTCTTAGTGACCTATTTTGATTCTTTAATCGTTTATGACTCATCGACCTTGTTTTCTTCAACATCAACTATGTCATCATTAATCTCAGTAGGATTTACATCAAGTGAAGGCTGAAGTGGAATATCTTCAACTTCATTTCAAACCATAGGAGAGTTTGAATTATCAGTGATATCCTCAATTACATCATCATTAGTTAAATATTTGGTTAGGTCTATATGTGTAACCATACTTGGAATTCTTCCTAACACGTCTCCTATTTACTCATTCAAAGTGAAATTATCATCTACTTGAGATGTATCTGTTACTTGTGGTGGTTTTATGTTGAATATCCTTTTCCACATCACTACTACCTCATCTTCTACTTCTTACTCCTTTCCAACTAGAATCTTTGTAGTTCTATGTCCAATACTAAATTTGTCTTTGTATTTCTCAAGCACTTCATCTATTTCCTTTACTGTCAAATGTGTCACTGTGTAGAGAGGTGTCCTTTCTCTTACCTCCTTTTTAGATTCAAGTGTTGACTCCCATCTAAAATTAACCGCTTCATAAAGTTCATCAACAATATGACTTTTGATTTGACTTGGTGTTCTGATGAATTTATGAAAATGAAATACAATAGGATCTTCAATACTTTTCTTGTCCTCATTAGATAAATTTGAGAATTTAAATTTACTGATATTTCCTATCATTCCATACTCTCTTATTGCATTACCAATTTCAGTTGCATTTTGGGGAACATTGAACTTTGTCTTTCTAGACTTTCCCATGTCAATTATTTCCTTCTTAGAATCAGTTCTCTCACTGTCTTCTTTAGTTTTCTTATTTTTCTAGCTAGGAGAGACCTTTGACTATCCTTTGGTCTTTCTCTTTACATATGTCCTAGTCTTTATAGGTTGAGATGCCTCAGGTGGCACACTTTTACCTTCATCATTCTTCTCCATATCAGGCTCTTCTACCAATGGTAGTTCGAGAATCATACTTTGAGTTTCTACTAACTTCCTTTTCCTTTTGGCATAAGCACCAGAAATGATCTTATATTTCTCACTTGTTGAATTTCTACCTTCACCTGTAGCAAATTTTTCTTCCAATTTACCAATGATTTTCTATGCTTTTCTTTCAATTCTTGGCTTTTTGAGTTGCAAAGCAATTCTTTCGAGTGCCTCTTCAAAAGTATTGTACCTATTTACTTGTTTGTTAATTGGTAGCTTTAATAAAGCTTCAATGTTCAAGGTTAATATATATTCATTAGTATCATATCCCATCTCAAGTATCCATGAAATTCTGGGATCTACCCCTTGTATCTTACAAGTGTCAGTATCAACTAGGAAACAAACTGTGTCTCTGTACTTCTCCATAATGTGTGGAGGTATCCTATAACTCTTATGCATTTCATCCTAAAATTCTTTAAAATATCCCCACATTACATTGTTTAGGTTATCACCTAATTCACTTATGTATTCATTTACCTGAAATAGAGTTGATCTATCTGTCTTCCAAGTTACCGTTCCTTTGCCAGGGAAAAAGTTTTGCACATAGAAAAACACACATACCAAAAGTACTCCAAACTTTAGTGATTGCTTCTTGTCTGTTTGAATCCTCTTTAATTTTTCCAGAATTTGTGAGGTCACCATCTCAGCTAGGTCATATCTCGTGCCTTCCTTCACTATCCGGTAAGTGGTGTGAATAGCTCCATAGGGCACACTATTCAACCAACTAGATCGATAGACTTTGTAGCCAACTATCATTGTTGCAAATTGAACTTCTTAATCTTCAATATCATCAATTTTCATCACTTTGTGATCTTGCTTCGACTTTGTGAGTTAAGAAACCATCTTTCTGGATATTTGCCTTAGGGTACAGGGCTTTCCGTCCGCTGAGAAACTTGTTATCAGATGTATCAATTCCTTTGTGACCTTGATCGGTTCCTCCAACCATATGAATTGGTCATGAAAACAACTCAAGACATATCTAATCCATTTTTACTTGAAAATATTAGGTAAGTCTAGAATATGTGTCAAACCCTTCGTTTGAAGATGTTTGAACTCGTCTTTAAGTTCACCATCGTCGCATATTGCCAAATAGTTCTTCTGTATCTGTTCATTTCCTAATTCAACAATATTACAATGAATAAAGGTTCTTATGTCTTCAATCAATAGTAATCAAGGTGGAATTAGGGATAGGGTACCAGTTTTGTCAACTTTTGCTACCTTCAACGGATGTAGTTTATGTTCTGGTTCTACCTCCTTTGATATTTCGATCAATGTAGGTGTAGCAACCCTTGACACCAAAGTAAATCAATAGATTTTTTCTTTGTAACTTGAACACTCCAAATTCTTCTCAAATGATTACCACTCTACTGAATATCTCAATTGGGGCTTCCAAATTCACAATACAAGTCTTTGTAAGTGATTAGCTCAAACAATTTTCCCAGTCGATTACAATGTAAAATATCACTCTACTCCTATAAACACTCTTCAAAATTCAAGGTGCATAATGAATTGGTTTATATTTGATTTATTTTCCCAAAAATTTAACCAACGACTAGCTAAAACATTAAATGAAGTTCACCGATATCACTCTACTAACTACAACCTCCACAGGTTAATGCCAAAAGTAGCATTAACACATAACTTTTTGCAAATGATAAAACTAGTGATACATAACAGCTCATCTTTATGAAATTCATCAAATATAACATCAATGCATCTCATTATGCAAATATATATTATTGCTCATCATTATAAGGGACATGTTAGATATAACAATGAAATTTAGTCCCTAAGAAAAACTTACTTGCTTAGTTTGAGGATGACTCCTTTAAGCCAGAGGATGTAGAGTTACCTATCAATGCATTGAAATCTTCTTTACTTTCTTCTTTCTTCACCCATACCTTTTTCATCTCATTCCTCACTTCTTCAACATTAACAATCTTTTTTCCTTTCTCATCTTCATTGCTCGGTCACTAGTTCATGTATCTACAATCTCTTGCTAGATGTCCAATCTTATGCTAATAGAAACATGCCATACCTTTTTTGCTCCAGGGTCCAACATTACCTCTAAGGTTTCTCAATCAACAATTCATAGCAACATGTCCATAATTTCCACAAACAGTACATGAAATATTCATGTTACCTTCTCTTCTTAGAACACTCACTAGTTTGTTAGGTTTCCTTGATCTGCAATGTTATGCCTTATGTGCAAATTTGTTGCATGAATAATAGTACCCATTAAAACTCCTTTTAGATGATCTACTTCTAGTCCTTGATCTACACTCATAAGCTTGATGTATATACTTATTGAAATTGTAATAATAAACATCAAAATGAGTAGTTCTTGGAACATTCACCGATTGGCTTCTAAATACACTAGCAGTGTGTCCAAGATTTCCACAATTGTAACAAGTGTGTTTAGTAGGTTTCTTACCATGTGGACTTGTATACACCTTAGGAGTCTTTAATTGTTTCTCATCACCAAACTTGGATGATTATCCTTTCTCAAATTTGTTGTCACCGGTAAATCCTAGGACAGATGTATCTCTCGGTCACCTTTGATTCTTCAGTTGCTCATCGATCTTCTACATGCTTTGTTCATATTGATTAATTTTTTCATTTGTCTCTCTCTCAATCTTCAAGTCCCTTTTCAGTTGTTCATTCTCCTTTCTCAGTGATTCATTTTCAGCACACATTTGTAAGATCTCATCACCGATGTCACTTAGTTGTTCATTCCGTGCATGGTTCTCATGTGTCAACCTTTGAAGTATGATGCCTTTTTCTCTGATCAGTTCTTCAACATTATTCTTTGCAATTTTAATAGTTCTTTTTGCATCTTCAACAACCCTCATGCCTTCAAGTACTTCACACATTCTTATAGCTTAACTTTCTTGTTCTCTTTTCATCTTGGATGCTTCATCAGTCAGGATCTTGTTCGTTTCCATCATATATGCTATAGCTACCTCAGCTTCTTTAGATTTAACACTTCCATTAGATAATTCATTAATGTTGTCTAGACTCTCTCTTAGTTTTTCAGACAATTCTTTCATTTTTGCCAGAGAAGCCTTAAGCTTGTTTTTCAGTTCTTCAATCATCTCATTAGTTGTAGCCATCTGTCTTTCATACCCATAGCTTTACATCTCCACATATCTACTCCCTAAGTTGTTAAAATTTCCTTCTAGAGAGTCTGAGCTCTGATACCAATCATTGGAAATAATAGGTACTGAGGGGGGGGGGGTGAATCAGGACTCCTAAAACTTTAAGACTTCTATAAATACCTTTGAGTAACAACAAAAGAAACTTCCAAAATATGTATCATAAGATTGTAAGTGTAAATTAAAAGTACATTGAATGAAATAACAACACATGCACACTCATAACACTTCAATTTTTATCATGGAAACCCTTGGTCAGAGGGAAAAACCATGATGGGGATGACACCTACACTCTTCTCAATGCTGTAGAAAAGAGTGCTCTATTAGGATCTTACAACATGTCACTTTCTAGGTGACTCGCCCTATTAGGAGTGAGTGATACCTTGTTATAAGTATCTAAAGTCATATTACAAACTACCTAGTTAAAGGATTTAATCCCACTATTACAATGTTCACCTTGTTAAGGGATTTACAAGAAAAAGTCTTATTAGAGACTAATCAGTTAAGGGATTTTAGATTGTTGCAACTATTAGGAATACAACAATAGAATTGACCTATAAAATACACTTCTGAATGCTAATCAAATCCTTTGATGTTCTGTTCTTTTTATGAACTCTGCTCTGAATCTTCTTTGTAATTTGCTCTGCAATCCTTGTTCAAGATCTAACACTTCAACTGTTCTTCACAATATTATGTCAACAACTTCTTTTTACAATAACAACAACTATCCTCTTATAGCCTTTTACCTTTGATTGTAAACCTAATTAGGGTTTTTTTCCCTCCAAAATTGCCTTGTCAATTACAACCAACTCATAGAAACATTACAATCTCACCATGTCATCCATAACAAACTACAAGTTGTCTTCTCTAATGTGAAATAGTTCTTTAATATTATTGGTCCAAAATGTTCCTTGAATTCATAATCATATCTGTACATAAATACCAAGAAATTGACTTATTCAACTCTTGAAACAATGTACTGCATTTTTCATTTTGTCCAGATTCATTGAATCTTGCACTGTCATAACCGCTTTAGTCAATTATTCAAAATTGTTTCTTAACCTTTAGCTTTTACATGTTCACTAAACTTGACCAGTTGGTAGTATCTTGACTAATGTCCTTTACTGATGTGACCTAAGTGGCACGGTCACAAATCTTAGTTCACCTGTTGTCTCTGAACCTTCCAGTGTACCGATAACATACTTGACTTCTTCAACCGATTTGACCTTCACCCATTCTCATGTTCACCTGTCAGTCTGTTTGTTCACCTATTCTACTTAACTTGTAGTTACCAGCTGGTTAAACTGTCTACCTGTGGGTAGAACTTCATGTAATCACACAAAACTTAATTACCTATGTACTAGATTGCCAACAATGACAACCATACTCTTTATGTGAGCATCATCATTGTCAGTTCTCATCATTATGATATCATTATATATATGTATGTATATATATAATACATATACACATACACGTACACATACACATGTTCATGCACATATGTGTGTGTGTGTGTGTGCGCGCTTCTTCTTGGTCTTGATGAATAATTGCTCAAAAAATCTCATTAGGTAATTAGTGCTAAAAGTCTCCATGTATATAGCAATTTTATACACTCTTCTAAGTTCTCTTTGGATTTTGTCATCAGATTTTTTTTTCCTTTGTGCTCCCCATTCGTGGGGCTGAAACGTATTCATTATTGTTGTATTATTGAGTGTGAGCCCTTTTCCCACTATTAATCTATAAAAGAAACAATTTTATAAACTCCACAACCTTTATGCTTGATTAATAGATTTATTTCAATATTGTAACCTAGATAAATCAAATATATTAAGTATGGTATAGGAAATTATTAGTAATCTCTTCTTAACATAGCTTATGGTAGTCTTCCTCCATTTCTAACTATCTATTGATTAAGGGTTAAGATAGGAACTTCTCCATAAGGATTGTCATATTATTTATTCCTACATAACATAGGTATAAGGTGTGAATAGTAACATTAAAATGATGTTTCTTTTAGGATTGAAGAACACTGAGAGGGGGGGGGGGGGAATNCCATAAGGATTGTCATATTATTTATTCCTACATAACATAGGTATAAGGTGTGAATAGTAACATTAAAATGATGTTTCTTTTAGGATTGAAGAACACTGAGAGGGGGGGGGGGTGAATCAGTGTTCCAATAGATTTAACATTCAACCACAATTTGCATATCAATGAAATTAACACAACTGAAAGTAAACCATAAAACAACAATCATAACATCATAACACCATTTTTTTTCATCATGGAAACCTTGTTAGGGGAAAAACCACAGCGGGGATGGAACCCACAAAAATAAAATGTATGGTTAAGGGTGAGATTGCATAAGAGGGGAATGCACTTGCATTCAGGCTCATAGCCTAGAGCTCACATCTCAATTACAAAAAACACCAACAAGGCTTACTGCCTCAACAATCTGATACAAAAGAGTAGGACTCATTGTTCCAGTCATGAACTAATAGACATAATCAAGTATGCTAATACAGTTCTAGTGAAGTGTACAACTGATCAACCGATGCACAAACTTCTAAATGATGTTCCTTTAGTATTATATCACATGTCTTAACCTTTTCATTGCAATCTCTATCATTATCATACGATCCATCTCAAAAACTCAATCTTATATATCAACTTGTTCCTTAACACTATCGACCATAAGAAAAAAATAATTAACATTTAGTGTGTCGGCCAAATACCTTATCAAATCTCCATGCTAACCCAAATCATAACATGTGTATCATGTACCATGTCATCTATAACTCCTCATTCTATCAAACTAATTATACCATCAATCCAATAGGATCACTGCACGATTTAGTGATCAACTATCCTTGTCTTTGTCTCTGACCTATAAACCCAATTCTCAAAAAACATAACTCTGTCAAATCTTAAAATTAAACTCTTCAATCATAAAAATAGATGTATATATGTCAGGTGAATCATCTCCTCCAATCACACTTCAAAATTCTATCACATGTGTCTGTAGCAATCTAAATACCAAAATTGTATCTCTATGTCAGTAAGTTTGTAATTAGCCAATTTTACTATCCGACCTTTGGTATCACAAAATTTTGTTAGCCAATCATCTACAAGATATGTATTTTCCATCAATGACAACATACAATCTCTCCATTAGTGTCTCTTACCAACAATCTCCCCCTTTGGCATTGACGGCAACACCTAGTGAAAAAATGACTAAGTGTAAAAAAACTCCTAAAAAGGATTTCTCCTTAACTTTCCCAACAAACATTTATATCCCCTTAAGCTTTATATATCATTTTTGAATCTTTATCTATCCCCTTTGACATCAATTGCAAAGGTTGAGAATTACTTCCAAAATTTTCTACCAAAATCCTAAATATGTACAAGGAGTTCAATCGTACTTACAACAATTTGAAAATATTAGAAAAATTGCTCTTCAAAGTTGCATAATCATTTTCCTAACTTTTCTTCAAGCTATCAATGATCATAATCTATCCACATATGGCATAAGATTCTTCCTCAATATATAACATATCTATAGTCTCAGGCATTCCATATGTCTTTTCTGCATCCCTCAAGTTGCAAGTCAAAATATCAAGTTTAGGAAAAATGAGGCTCCTAATTTAATCAATCCTTTCCATTACTCTCCCCTTCTCTGTAACAGGTGTCTTGATTTTATCATGAAGTGTGGTCACTTGTGTTGCATGAACTAAAGCTAATTTTTGTAAGGGGTCAAATGATTTTTCCAACTCAGTTAACTTGACCTTAGCCTCCTTAATCACCTTATCAACATAAAAAAATAGAAGCAATGTAGTCTATGCATCATTTGTAGATCTTTCTTCCCTTTGTCAATGCATCCTTGATACTTTGAATAGAAAAAATTAATGACTTTTTATCAGTGATTACCTTATCCTTAAGCTTAGCAAGTTTGTGATCCTCGTATTCACTCTTAGCTTTAATTAGTAAAGACTATTCTAGTGATTCAAAGTGTGTATTGTCTACCTTCAACAAACTTTCCAACTGAATAGATGTAGATTCATTCTGGTTCACTATATGTGCAGGCATAAGCTTGCTCATAAATTGTGAAGTCAATGAGATTAAATCACTATCCATTTTATGAGAGTTCAGAGTTTGTTTCCTTGCCCTTGACTGTGCTAAATTAACAATATGCATAAGCTCCTCAGGGCTCAACACATTCAACCAAATAGGAATTTTTATTAACTTCATGTTCTTATCACCATTGAAGTCTTCATCTTTAACTAATGCAGTGTCTCTTGCCTCTTCTTTAATCTTTGCAGTAACAATAGGTGTAGTAGTATCAATAGTAGCAATAGGATCTTGTGTATCTAGATGTTCATCAATTTGAATTTCATTGCTCACCTTGTCCACCTCTTCTTCCTTATCCTACTGAGTCATATCAATATCATTTATTGTCTGGTCAATGTCAATGACATTAGTATCCTTCATCTCACAATCATCTGCTATCTCAGTCAAATCTATATCCTTTGTCAAAGGTTCCATAGAAAAAGTAATATGAACTCCTCCAATATATGCATTAGGTTAATTCTTTGCCCTTTGGGTAGGAGTATCAAATGATGAATCATCCTTCTCAACAATGATTTCATCATCATCCTTCTTTTGAATTAGAGTGATTTGTTTTCAATGACAACCTTAGTCATAATGTTTTATGTCTCCTTATATACCTCACCAGTCCTTCCTAATATTAGCTTGTTTGTTCTTGTTTTGCTTCAGAACTCTTTCTTTGTTAAATTAAGGATCTTATGAATTTATTCAATAGAAAATATAGTATAGAGTTGAAGTAATACCTTTTCCCTTATCTTTTTGTCATTTTCTAAAGCATTCAATCTTCTCCCATCAATTTTTTTATATAGTTCATCGGGTATTTCACCTTTTATCTCTATTAAATATCTATTCTACTTGTTCAAATATTCTATCATTCCATCTTAAATTATCTTCTTCTCATCTTCATCATACTTATTGTAGTATCTTTTTACTTGAACTAATACTCGATAAACATTCATGTTTTTAATAACATCATTAATAGAGAAATAAAGCTTACCTATATTTTTCCTCTGTTTCTTCTCTATAGGCTCATCTTCTACAACTCTAGCTACCATAACACCTTCTGATCTCACCTTTTCACTACATCATCATAATCTTTAGAAAAATCTTTGTCTTCATCAACGTCTTTATACATTCTTTTAGGCTTTCTCTTCACTCTTGTACTAGCAGAGGTAGTACTATTCTTGTTCTTCACCAATATGCCTTTTGTTGTCATAGGGGTAGGTTTCTTAGGAGAAATAGGTTCCTTCTTGATTGTAGCTATAACACTTCTATTTTGTCTACCTCTCAAAGGTTGTGCAAAATTAATGTAAACAAAAGGTTCATCTACCTCTACATTAATAGGTTCGTTAACAAGTTTACATTTTCCTTTGTCCTGCTCAGCTACCTTTTCTTTCTCTTTATCTTGTTTGAAAAATTTATTTCTTGCTTCCTGAATCTTTTCTTCTATGAATCCAAATCTTACTGCCACTTCTTCCACTTATTTTCTGACTCTTCTCTCTCAGCTTCGTTTAGTGAGGGTCTCATTGTTTAAAATTATTTCTCAAAGTATATGCCGAATCTCTTCTTAGTTGCAACCACCAATTTCTTTAGAATATCCTCAGCATAGGCCTCAAAGACTAGTCCATCAACCTAATAACCCATCGAAATAACCCAAGAAGTTCTAGGTTGAGCTGCCTCCATCAAGAATGAATCAATTTCAACCATAAAACATATGTCATCCTTATACTTCTCCATAATTTTGGGTGAAATATTGTATCTTACTTGCATTGAGTCTTGAAATTGTTTAAATAATGTCCATAGGTTGCCTTTAGCAGTTTGTTCTCCCATCATGTCACAATACTTCCTAACCTAAATAGCCACAAGAATATCTTTCTTCCAAACAATATTTCCAATATCAGGAAAGTAATTTGAGAAATAGAAAAATATGCCTACAAATAACTGCCCAAATTTGAAAATTTGTCTTTTGTCTTTATTTATCTTCTCAAGGTTCTTCATCAACCGATCTCTCAAGACTTTGCATATGTCATAATCTAGGTTTTCCTACACCATTTTTAGGCCACATAGATGATGGTTCTTGATATTGAATTCTCTCTGCTCGAATGAAATACTTTATATCCCAAAAATATTGAAGCAAAATTCACATATGGTTATCTTATGTTGTTTGCAATCATCACACGCTTATCCCACTGTGAGTCTATGAGTTGAATAACAAGGTCCTTTTGAATAGACCTAAGTGCAAGTACATCACCACTATCTAAAAATTCAGTCATTGCCTTCATAACCTCTTTAGTGATTTTGTGTGGTGAATCCAACCACATGAACTGATCATGCACACAACTCAGAATAAGTTGTATCCACTGTGGTTCGAAGAAATTTACGAACTCCATGACCTAAGTGAAATGTTTCTCCCTTAAATACTTTTACTCATCTTTCAAAATAGAATCATTACCTTCTATTGTTCAACAATTGATTTCTCTCCCAATTCTTCCAAAGGACAATGCATGTATGCTCACATGTCCTCAACATGAAGAACATTGTAGGGCACAAAATAAAAAGCTCCTTCCAGGTTTTCAAATATAGATTTCACTGGGTGTTTCTTAAAGATTGGTCTAGGTCTCTCGGTAATATCAACAACTCTAGGAGTATCCATACTAAAATCTTTACAAATGTAGGTTTTCAAGACAAAATACCTCTTTTGTCGAATTCTAGGGCACAAATGAAAGATGTGGATAAAATTGCCTTCAACTGCTGCTAAATCACCTCAAATGCTCTACAAGCTCCTTCACCAGTATGAAAGGTGTATAGTGAAAGTAAGAAAATAATTTTTTTCTAAATTCGCATGTCATAACAAGATGTCAGCATTAATTGCATTGTACTTCATCAAAAGTGTCTCAAAACAAAGTATCTAAAACCCTTCTGCGATCCTTCCAAACTACTCAAGACTTTCCACGATTGATATAGAAGATATAAATTTCATTTCTATAACTCACTATGCTTTCACATCCATTGCTTTGTTGAATTTAGGGGTCAAATAAATATTTTCATAAAGAACTCCCCCTTAGATCATTGATCTAATTAATTCTCAAAAGAGATAGTCACACTAGAAGCTGGTGCAATCTTGCCGGTAGTATGAATCATCTCTTTTCTAACCCATAACTTTCTCATTTCTTTCCTAACCTCATTCACATCAACAATTTTCTTTCCTTTATCATTCTTCCAACTGTTTCCTTCTACCGATCCTCTTACATGGTTCATTCTGCAATTCCTAGAAATATGACCATGATTCTTGCAATTAAAACATGTCACATTAGCATACCTTGTGTTTGCAGGGTTTGTCCCCATTTTGCATTGCTTCACAATATGACCAAAGTTGTTTTATTTTTAATATGTTATATTCTTCTGGTTCATCAAGTTGTTCATCCTTGATATGTACTCACCTATCTTGTGTCCATAATTCTTAAAAGTATGTAGCAATATTAGGTATGTTTCTGCACTCCTTTTCTTTATGCCCAATTTTATTACATAAAAAACATTTCCCATTGAATTTAAGTTGTCTCACAGGTGTCTTTAGTTTGTTGTTTTGATGAATTAATTTTCTATGCTGATCCAGAACTTTCTCCTTTCTCAAATCCAAGTCCATGTGTATCTCCAACTGGTCTTTGCCATTCCAATTTCTCATCAAGCTTCACAGTACCTGTTCTAAATTTTTCTTTGAATTCATTTGCAGTAGCAAGTTCACTCCTAGGAACTTCACTAACCCTTTCAAGTTCCTGATCATTGTGTTTAGACTCCTCAAGATAAATCTGTAGTTGTCCAAATTCACCATTCATTTAGTAACATTCTTTTGTCTTCTCCTTCAGGGTTTTCTCAATATTCTTCTTTTCTTCAATCTATTTAGTCGAATTCATTAACATAGCTTCAAATTGATGTTTCAAGCTGTCTCTATCCATTTTGATATGTTCATGCTCATCAGATTTTTATTTTAGTGATTGAGAATATTTAGAGCTTCCTTTCTACTGCAATAGTTTAACAAGATATTTCCTCTTATCTCAGGATTTGTTCAACTGGTCCTTTAGGTTTTCAATGAAACTTTCAACATCCTTAAGCTTTATCTCTAATTCTAAATTATGATTGTTTACTTTGTCAAGATCATCAAGCACAACCAAAAGCTACTTTTGTGCACTACTAGAAACTGTCAAATCTGCCATCAGGATCTTCCTTAAGTGGTTAGACTTCTTCCAAGGACCAAAGCTCTGATACCAATTGTTAGGATTGAATAACATTGAGAGGGGGTGAATCAGTGTTCCAATAGATTTAACAGTCAACCACAATTTGCATATCAATGAAATTAACACAACTGGAAGTAAACTATAATACAAAAACCATAACATCATAACACCATAATTTTTATCATTGAAACCCTGTTAGGGGAAAAACCATGGTGAGGATGAAACCCACAATATGTTTTACTTTTGCAAAAATAAAATGCCTGGTTAAGGGTGAGATTACTTAAGAGGGGAATGCACATGCATTCAGTCTTATAGCCTAGAGCTCACTACTCAATTACAAAAACATCTTCAAGGCTCATTGTCTTAACAATCTGATACCAAAGGGTAGGACTCACCATCCCAATCATGAACTTATAAGTAACATTAAGTATGCTAATATAGTTCTAGTGAAGTGTAAAACTGATCAAATGATAGATGAACTTCTAAATGATGTTCCTTTAGTAGTATATCACATGGCTTAACCTTCACATCACAATCTCTTTCACTATCATATGATCCATCTCAAAAACTTGATCTTATATATCAACTTGTTCCTTAACATTATCGACCACAAGAACAAAATAAGCAAAATATAGTGTGTCAGCCAAATACCTTATCAAATCTCCATGCTAACCCAAATCATAACGCGTATATCATGTACCATGTTGACTCTAATTGTTCCATTAATCAAACCGTTTATACCATCAATCCAATAGGATCGTTGCGCGATCTAATGATCAACTATCCATGTCTCTGTCTTTGACCTGTTAACCTGATACTCAAAAAAAAATAACTCCATCAAATCTTAACATAAAACTCTTCAGTCATAAACATATATGTATATATGTCCTATGAATCATCTCTTCAAATTACACATCAAAATTATATCACACGTGTCTGTGTCAATCTAAATACCAAAACTGTATCACTATGCTAGTAAGTCTGTACTTAGCCAATTTTACTATCTGACCTTCAGTATCATAAAATTGTGCTAGCCAATCATCTGAAAGATGTGTAGTTTCCATTAATGACAACATAAAATCTCTCCATTAGTGTCTCTTGCCAACAATTTCAATACAAATAATTCAATATAAAGATCTTGATTGCAATGATGCCTATGACAACTCTATCATGCAACTTGTGGTAACTAAGATTGTAAAAATTAAGTAGTTTCTTTAACACCCAATTTGGAATCAGAATGAAATTACACTTTATTATCAACTTGCACATTTTTTTGGGAATTCCTTTTCCTTTTTACCACTATCTGTCTATCATTGACACCATGACCAATAATGGGATCCTCGGTAAGTTAGAATGATTGAGATAGAGTTTGAGGCATGTGTTCTTATTCCTTAATTAGAGGCGATAGTCACTAAAGGATGTTTAGCCATAAAGTGCACTTAAGGGACCTCTAGACCAAATTTGGAGGCTTTTTGGTGGGATCAAGTTGCCAAAATCGACTTGGTCCCCCATATTTTCCTTGAAATTTAAATTTACGATAGATCTTAACGGTTAAGCGAGAAATCCAAATTCCCGTTGGCCCTCTTCGAGTTTTGAAATTCCAAAATACTTGAGAGAGGTATATAAACAAAATACCTCACTATATTTGAAGAGGATATGATAGGCGTTCAAGTTCTCTTCTACAATTTCACATCTCAAGCACTCTAAGGTAGATTTCAAGCATTCAAAGGAAATTCCAACTCAATCTTCTCCATGGAAGAAAGTTTCTCTCTCATTGAAGTCTAAGTAGAGGAGAATACCATTAAGGAAGAAGATCAAGGCATAGTCATCTATCCACATGCATTCAATCATCCAAGCATTAAAGTCTTCAATTCTTCAAACCATTCTTCTTTTTCTCCATCAAACATTGTGACAAACTACAATATTCACTATGCAAGACATGCCTTTCATGATTTCCTTTTAGGTTTTTGTGTGGAGTCAAGCTATTGCATCAACACTTGTGATCGCATTCAAAGAAGCACTACATAAGATGAGGTATAAGACATTTTATGTTCCAGATCTAGCTTCTTCTTTACATCAACATGCTTTGCTTTCAAGCATATTTCATTTCAATTTCAAGTTTGATTCCTCAACCAGGTTTGATTGAGGCACACCCCTCTCTACCCAACAATTTCTCTCTTTTCTGTGTGTAGGAACATGTGGCACCAATTCCATGACCAAGTCTGGATAGTACATGATCTTACCTACAATCTAAGACTGAAAAATAGGCAAAAATACTAGGACAAAGCCGACCAAAATGACTTAGTCCTAGACCAAGTTTCCCAAGTCAACTTGGTCCTTCCAACTTTGCTTCAAATTGAAATTATAGGTTGATAACTGTCCTTGGATTCCATTGCCAATAGTAGAATTTGTCCGTCTGATTGCTATTAGCCTATGTTTGCTTAAAGTCATTTTTTTTATCATTTTGTCCTATATATTGCATCCTTCATTCCATTTTCCACTTTTTCATATCCATCATCTTCCACATAAGTGAAGGATCATTGCACATGTTTAGCGCTTGAGCCTCCTTAAGCCTAGCAGTCCATCTTCCTTCTGAACGTGACTAAGGAAATAGGGCCACCACCCATATCCCCATTTTATTATGTTACAGGGATCCTCAATGAGCTAGGATGATTGGGATAGAGTTTGGGGTGTGTGTTCTTATTCCTTAATTAGAGGTGATAGTTGTTGACGAATGTTTAACCATAGAGTGCACAAGGTTCTTTTGAATATTATTAGAGAACAAATCATCATGTGTATTAGAGCTACCTAAAGCACCTCGTAGAAGTAAATTTTCAATTTTTTCTGATCCTACGAAAAAATTACTATCTTACAACACATTCTCATTCTCTGCGTCCACTATTGGATGCCTTTTGGAAATACTAACATAACTTTTTTTAACATGTCTAGGTTACTTGAAGCACCTTGCTGAAACAATGTGTGATTTGTCTCTGTTTCAATGGAAGACTCAACATCTTGTAAATCAATATCTTTCTTTGTATCTACAATTGGATGCCTTTTAGAAGAACTATCAATAATAGAATGTTCAGAAAAGTGTCTTTCCACCATGAAGCTTCCCTCTTTGGTTGGGATTTGTTATTTGGGAAATCTAAGTTGCAATATGCGTAGTTTTATAACAACTTATGCATAAAAAAGACATACCCTCATAGTCCAAGGGTTGCAACCATTCACTACCATTAACATTTTTTGATGGAAGAGCTTTGGAAGTGTCTTTATTCCAATAGAATGCACGAAAAAATTGTGTGAATAAAATATGTTGAGTCTTTGTCCATAGTCACAAAATTACTTGTTGCTAATTGCTTTAAAGCAAGACTCAAACCAATAATGAAGGGAGATGTTTGGAAGGCGAACCCAAATATGCATGACTGCAAATTACCTAGTAGATGGATTAAAATGTGGTTTCCATGATTTTAACATCAACATGTTTTGTCCCCATGTCCAAGAACAACTCAAGATAGTGTTTTTATCATTCTTGCCATAAAAAAACAACACTAAGAAAACCTCTTGCACATGGATAGATTTATTTAAGATATAAAAAAAATCAATTTTATTTATTGAGATATGTTTTTGATATTAACAACAGCCAAAATAAGGGGGTTGACCGAGAAAAAACATAGTTAAATAGACTTAATTAAGATAATATAGTAGTTCTATTCTATCACAATTCTTCTATTTAAATTAGATTCATAATATTTTGTAGTGCCACTAGTACTTGCCGTCACAGTATTGAAAATATTGAAATAAAATTATTTATTATAAATTTGGAAATAAATAAAATAATTAATTTTAAATTATTATTTTATAACTATTTTATAATATAATGTTAAAACTATAGTTAAGCTACATATCAAAAAAATACTATAGTTAAAGTATATACTTTTGAAATATTTAATCAAAATCTATCTAATTTAAAAATTAACTCTATTCAATAATATGTAAAAGAATTTAAGTTTATTATTAACTAATTTAATATAATTCTATTAATAATATATTTTAAAATTTGATATTCTATTATAATATAATAATACAATATAACAAAATCTTTTAGAATAATATAATATAATTTATGATAATAATAATTAACTAGTTATTAAAAGAATGTATTTCAATCAATTACAATTTAGTATTTTTATTTTTAGAAAATTTTAATTTTTTTTCAAAAGTATATATGTGAAATATTTATGTTTCAAAATGATGAAAATTATTTCTCTTCACCCTAATTGGCTTATAAGTTTGAGGTCTTATACACGATTTTTATTTGCGGTAGGTATACTCTATTACATATTATAACCTCTTATGTGCAATATGATTGGTGTTATAGACCCCTTTTTTTACGCAAACATGTTTCGTAATATAATTTGTGTAATTGATAAAATCACAATTCAATATTACATTCTAATTAGCACTTAACTAATTTTTAATATTGGAAAAAAACAATTTTTTTTAGTTCAATAAGATTTTAAGAAAATCATTTTAGAATTTATAAAATAAAAAAATTACAACTTAACTGTAGATTTATTAGTTCCTGCCTACGACAGGATACTATTGCATCCGTTAGATGTAATTTTCTTTTATAGGACCAATCAAAATGAAGAATTTTTCAAGACTATTGGTTTCTTATATAGTTTAATAATTTTGACAATTTAAAATTTTTATAAAATGCTATTTATTGATGATTCTATTGGCTGTCACTAATAAAGGTAAGGAAAAAAATAATATTCCAAAACTTTAATTATAAAAATTCCTTATGACTATCATCTTTTTCTTGGCATACAATCTTCTTTATTGCAATTTATGACTCCAGCTGGAATCGTAAATGCTGCATTATGTATTTTTATGACTCCAGCTGGAATCGTAAATGCTGCAATATTTATTTCCTTAAGGGCCCGTTTGTTTCGTGGAATTTGTGCATGCTGGAATTGCCAATTCTAGAATTGAATCCATTCTGGCAATTGGGCTATTCTCAAAAATGAATTCTAGAATTGGGCTTGTCCTGTTTGGTTCAC
>MU227856.1:875062-922710 GCA_018584345.1 Thuja plicata
GGCCAAAATTAGAATTCGCCTAAGCCTATTCCAATTTCTTATTTTGGAACCAAACAGGGTATTGAAAATTTTAGGAATTCGGGAATGCCAATTCCTGGTCAATTCCACGAAACAAACGGGCCCTAAGCTTTGTTTTGGTAGCACTATGCACTTGGGCATCTTGAGGGTTTCTTGCAAATTCTGAGCAGTGTAAAAAAACTTTTAGCATATTTTCGCTTTGCGTCTATTCTTCAATTTTATGTTCAGCTTCAAGGATTCTCCATGCGAGGTAAAGAAGCACTGTTTTCTTTTTAAGTGGCCTTCTTTTTGGGTGAGATCTAGATATACCCTGTCTAAGGGGCTTCGGATTGGATAATACCCTGTCGAAGGGGCTTCAACTATAACTGCCTGCTTCACAAATATGCACCCCATCCGAGAACCATTTCATTCCATTATTTTCAACACCTAGTCCAGAAGCATTTTTAATAGCAAAAAACCCCCCCAAAAAAATGCACAGACCTTGTAATATTTTTCCAAGCTACTGATGCACTCACTACACACCACACCTTGAAAACTTATTTTTCCCTCGGACAAAATTGACCTGGATTTGTTTTCCATTGTTAATAGTTTTAAGATTTAGGTTTTTATTCTTCCTGCAGAACCAAGACTGTCCATGGACTACGATTTTGGCACTCTTTTAGTGTTGCTTAGGAATGGCGAGACTTTGTTGTTTATCGTCCTTTGCCTATTTTTTGTTTTCATTTTTTGTAGCATATTTTCCAACTGACTAATATTTCACAATTTTTTTAGAGATCATATTAGTTTATTACAGAAATTCCCAAAACGAAATTAGCTGATTCTATTTTCAGGCATATAAATATTGAAAACTTTGATTTTTATTCAGCAGCAGCCTATGATACATATATTTATTATATATTAAGCTCGGAAGATTCTTCAACAATTTTATACTTCTAGGGGAGATTTCAGTTCCTCAAAAGTTTCTCTCTTTGTTATTTCTCTCCTTGTTATCCATGTTATTAGGGGTTGTATATACAATTTTGATGGCTTCTGTAGAGGAAAAAATTGTGCCTTAGTGAATGAAACTGCTCCTCTGTAGAATGGAATTCCAGTTTAATGAATGCATTAATTTTTGTTCAGATTATTTAGGCATTCTCTATGTGAAAGCAACACCTTTTGCCTGTTCATTATCTGAATTTCTAGAAGGAACAAGACTTAATTTTCTTATGAAATTTGATAGCTATCTGTGTAGGGTTACAATAAAAGTATGTGAACGAATAAACTTTGTTCAACCGTGAAAAACAAAGATAAATCATCAATATACTTCTCCAATCTTGTGCATTTTGCTTCAACATCCTTAGAAAATAAATCTATAAAATAGGAATGGTTTTCTTTATATACTGTGAGTTTTAAGGTGACATGAATGTACAAAAGTTATTGTGTTTGATTAATGAAATTTCAGGGCTCAATGAATCCCCGTTTCATTCATGTTCATGGATGTATTCTATAATCTCTTAATGTTATTTACTGTTATATGAATGTAGGATTGTAAATGAGAAGAGGCTTAGTTGAGGCAGTATCAAGTTGGCCCCAAAATTTGATTGGACAATTTGTTGTGATTGAATCAAACATATCAAAAATTCAAATCATTAAGACTTGTGGATTTTCAGACCGAGGAAATACTTTTAAATGTTCAACCTTTGTGCAGCGAATTGTAGACACATGTGGCCCATTATGATAACTATTTTCAAATGATTCCTTCGAAGGGAATTTCATCTCTTGCATAAAATATAGTAAAAATATCAAAATATGCTGCTATAAAATATAGTAAAGTATCAAAATATGCTGCTATAAAATATAGTAAAAATATCATCTACAACAAAATATATAGCATATTTCACCTACTACATAAAATATACAAAAAAATATAATAATATGTATATTTGATCAAAAGAAACATTTCTACATACCTGAGCTCTCCCCTTCAGCCCATTTGCATAGTTTGCATTCTGTTGGAATCTGCTGTGACCAAATTTGTTCTTCCTATAATCAACAAACTCAGGCTTTCTCCTCTCTCTGCCACAATTCTTTTCCTGAACATTTTGTGTTGATTTTTCTCCTCTTTTTGCACTTATTTTTTCTCTTTTATACCCTGCTTCTTTCTCGTCATCTAAAAACTCAAATTCTTCAGATAGTTCTTCATCATTATCACCAGACGCATCATATCCCTTTTTATACAAATTTGGATCATTCAACACATAACTTGTGAATTGTGGCACATATGAAACAAGCAATCCTTCCTTGGCAAAGGCAGGCACATCATTGACAATATTAAACCGAACAAGATTGAATGGACTCTTCACTGGTCCAAACACCTCATCAATGAAACCTAGGGGCAACCTTTTCTCTTCACTCCAAAGTATTGTACCTTCATTGAGAGGAGTATGGCATTCCCTCCCTTTGACAACTACAGAAGTACATAGCACCTGAAATTTCAAATTCCCCAAATTACATATTGCATTATTAAAATTCTTAAAATAGAATGTAAAAACAAAATGGAGAAGGAGGGGTGGTGACAGGTAGAGGAGAGGGTACTTAATCTTTTTACTGATATTTATATTAGTAAACCAAAAGAGACACAAGAATGAAAAAAGTCCACTTTTCTTAGGAACTAGGAAATTTCAGGAAGACTAATAATAGATTCGATAATGCATTCTTTGTTTTCAGGAGTCAGAAGATGTTTATATCAAAATACTTTGTGTATCTTCATTGCCATGCATGCTCTGTAATTTGAACACAAGACAATTGATGGTTTGACTTGAATTTTAAAAGGATGCATTATATAACAATGTGGATCAAAAACAACCAAAGGATTTTGAAAGGCTGCAATATGTCAACATCAATGATCAAAGCAACCAACAAATTTTGAAAGGATTTATTATGTAATAGTGTGGATACAAAGGAATTAACATAACTCATAATTACAACAGAAAACTAAATCATTTATTGCATATTGATTATTTCCAAGAAAATAATAACATGGATGTTAGATTGATTAGAATACATATCTAAACTCTTAAATGGTCGTCCTATATTCTGGAAAAATAACACCAAACCATTGTAATATGTCTATTGTAGGTCTTAGACAAACAAAATTTTGGCATTCAACTTGCTTATATAAAAATCTACAGCTCTTTCTCAATAAAGCACAAATCCCACAACTTCCCCTAAATTCACTCCAAACCCAAAGACACTGTATTAGCATCACCCTCGCCATTGACTCAATGGCACATGAGAAAATATCTATACACCAGAAAAGAAAAAATCTAGAAAAAAACAACATCAAATTATGACTTTTCACATTGAATCCGTTACACAATCCCAGGATTAGATTGATTCAAAAGTTGTGGGAAGTCCTTAATGGAAAGAGGCCTTTTATAACTAAAAATTGTGGGAAAGGAAAAATGGTGGCAAGTGAAGAGCAATTTCATGTAATGGATGGTGTGTGAGAATAGTGATTATGAAAAAAGAAGTACAGAATAATCAATCAAAGCTCTTAACTATGAACACTCCAGCCTGCCCCTTCTCATAATACTTGTCGCTTTCTCCCGCAGCCACCCAAGCATACGAAATAATGCATAAATGTTGAAGCATACAAAAATATGACAATGCATAATGTGGAAGCTTACAAAAAAGTATGACAATGCGCTTGAATTGTTCAGTGAATGCCATGGCTCCCATAATTGCTCCACGCGTCCAAACAACCACTAACAACTCTTCTTCTTCTATAACATGACTAAATAATATGAGTACTAATAAATACAAAACTTGGAAATTACATCTACAATATGGCCTCAATGATTTTTATAAGTTGAATCTTGCTCATGTCGATCTATTTCTAACAAAATCCACTTCATGAAATTCATTCACGAGGCATAAGGTTTACAAAATGTTGGAAAATAAACTTCTGTTGTTGATTGACGCTAAAGCAACAAATATTCTATAAATCAGCACTTTACAAGAATTAGTCTTATTAAAAGAGCATCAATTAGCATCAAAATAGTGGTATCTGATTGTATTTGATAATATTGAGATGATTGTTTAAAATAATATGGTATTAAGAGAAGGAATTTAATTTTTGTTTATATTTCAATTATGATTTATTGGATTTTTTAAATTAAAATATTGCTTAAAAAATTATTTAGAAGGTAAATTAATACATAGATCAAATGTGCAATTATTTTGGCAACAATGACACATTCAACACTTATTATATTAACTATGCAAATTTTGTGGTGGTAAAAGGCAATGGTAAATGTGGTAATAGAGAATATGTAAGGGAATCAACTTAAAATGACCTCTTTTATAGTCTTGCATACATAATAAATCCCACAACATTCATTCATATTACTTAAAAACTTGTGATACATAAAATTAACTATAGCCACCACTTGATACACTTCCCTTGAATACCCAATTTTCTTCCTCACACAAGCAAAGTAACACGAGACTACCAATAATAATTTTTTATTAGCCGATAGGCTTCACTGTTTGCCGCTGCCGAAAAAGATCATTTGTATATTGTAAAAAACGTTCTTTAAAACATTGATCTCCGATGTCACTTTTACTAGGAAAGTGTCTAACACTACTGAATGAATTGTGATATTGCTATCAGGATTTAACTATGTAGTTTTTGAGTCAAACTCATTGACCCATAATTCAAGTCAAGAGAGTTCAAGTTTCATGCATTTTTTTATTGCCATTAATTCTTTGAAACACGTGCCTGGGCTAGAAAACCATCAATTACAAAAGTATCGCACAGGTGGGAAATTTTGTATCATTCACCACAACAAGCAATTCCAAACTGGAAAATGTGGTTGTTATACGCGAGGGGTTGCTGAAATTCTTCCATAGCAAATTTGGCTGCAATAGTTTCAATCTGAGTGGGAGATCGTGAAGAGGCTGGCAAAATATCTGGCAAAGAATTAGGGAATCTAAACTTTGCTTTACATCCTTTGAGGCCATGCCCAACACAATCATAAGATCCCAACCAAATTCTGGCTTTAGAATTTGGCATTCTCACTTCAGAAACCCATTTCCCCATTCCTTGTTTGCACCAGCCTTGGCAATTTTGTTGCAACTTCTTTGTGCTATTTTGGAGTTTCTTCTTTGGTAAAGATTTAACTATTAGTCTCACGCCTGGAAATATTTGTCCATTTTTCCTGGCGTTGTTTAGTTCAATAAAACTTCAAACCCACCATCGGTCAAAAGTTTGTGCGATGAAAGACCAATGCGATTCCATTATGTTGTACACAACCCATTTATTCTTCCTGAACACATGCATGATAGCCTGTTGAACCAAAGCGATGGCCTCCCTCTCAAGTAGATGGAGATCCAATAGTCGATGAATGATGTTGCTAGAATATGTGCTAAGAAACAATGAAAATTTGGGGATAAATCTTTATCAACAGCGTGGCCCTTTTATGACTCTACAAGAAGCCAAAACACTTGATCAACACAAATCCTCAATGGGTTCAGGAAATCATGGTCCTCACAGGAAGACACTCATGACCTTCAAGATTGTAATCAATTTTCCAGGGAAGACAAAGCATTGAGCAGAGGAAAGATGCAAATGAGGAATTTCTAGACCTTCTGCTGGATTCAAGTGTCGCTGATTTGACAATCAGAGATATCAGAACCCTATTTTTGGTACATACCAGGAATTTTAGTTTCCTTTGTATCTATGAATTGTAAAAATATTTTACTATTGGAAGCTCAAGATTGATCCTAGGTGGTAGGTATAAGGACTAGGATATTGTTATACCTCCACAATACTTTTTTATTATTTTTAAAAACTGGATGTAATACATTCATAGTGTGTGTAAATGTATTTGTAATTGTTGTTCATTCACTAAGTTTAACTATAATATAGGCATCAATATTTTTTAATCTAATAGGGAAATGTATGTTAAAATTGACCGAAGAAATTTCGTTGCTAATATTGTGTGAATTGTGAAGAATTATATATGTCGTATTACCTACCTTCAAAAGCATAGAGAAACTGAAAGTTGTAGGTGTATTTATTAATATACCTTATTAGATTTTTTTATTGCTCGATAGTTACCCATATCTTTTATTGAATATTAGGAAGCTCTCTGGTGTTTGGAATAAAAATATTTTTAAGCTTCAAAAATGGAAGAGAAGGATTAAGGAGTGTACCAACCATGGGTAAAACACCCAAACAATTTAGTGGGGACACATGAAGAATCTACCTCATTGATAAAATGCTTAATAATATATATTTTTGGACTAATTTCACGATTATATATATATGTTTTTCGGATGAATTTTTGTGTTGGCGACTATGGCTCAAGATTCCAGCCCGCAGTCATGTGTAATGATAAATGTCACGAAATTATATACTGACCGCCCACCGGATATCTAATGCAAGATAAGATTATCGCGTGAAACTTTCTAGCATGCACGGAACTTTTCTTCTGTGCATATTCCGAGCATGCGATAAAAAAAAATCTGCATATTTTTGTTCCTGTCAAATTGGACACCGAATAAGTTAAAATGTTGTAATGACTACTTAATACCAAAAACTTCCACCTAAGGACAGTATAACCAAATTTCATCTCAAAGATTGTTTGATGTGTGAAGCATGAACACAGAGTTTTTCATCCCCCCGATCTTACATCATTGCAATATTAATAGTTGGATTCAATGTTCCTCTTAGTTTGACCTAAGTATACCCAGATACGGTAGGAATATCATTCATTGTGAGGATAGGAAGAGCTTCTGGAGGGAATTCTTTATGTTTTGTTTATATTTTAATGTTTGTTGCCTTGTGATTTAGGTGTAGTGTAATTGATCAATGAGGGAAGATTAAGAACAAATCCTAAAATTTGGACTTTAAAGTCTGTTTATATAAAAATATGGTATTGGAGGAAGTATTGAATTCAATTAGTAGTAGTTAGATTCTTTTGTTGGTAATAACCTTTATTTTTGTGCATTCACAATAAAAGGTATTTTCTTTTTAATTTCTCATTTAGTTTTGTTTGAGAGAAAATTGCAGGGGAGAAATGGAACTTGGAGAGAAGTATTTTGTTTGATCTAAATTAAGATTTTCATTCAATGTTTAAATCTGAAGATTGTAGTTTAGTAATGTTCATTTTTTTACAATTTTTTTAAAAAAATTTCTACATAAATCTTTTGAAACCATTCCTTTCATTTAGCTTGAAAATGGTTTGCAGAATTTGTAAAGTTTTAATGATTGTGATCATTAATGACTGTTGCAAGTATATGTTTGATTTTATATAAATATTTATATTCAAATACATATAGGAAAGATGTTTGGTATTTTTTTTTCTCTAAAAACAATTATATGGCTCCAAACCTCAAAGAGGCTGCGACTTTCATTAAGGAAGGATGCCCTCCTCCTTGAGGCTGGCAGCTCCCACTAGGTGCCTACGACCTTTCAATAAGGACTTAGTCTTCATGGAAGTTGCATCTATGTTTCTGTTATTTTTTAAATTGAATATTATTATTCATACAATTTCATTGGATATATATATATATATATATATATATATATATATATATATATATATATATCATTCTTCTATTATTTTGGTGAAGCGAATGTACATGGGCTCTTGATTGCACGCAAATGCTATTTTGAGTGAAGGTTTTCTTCAAAATACAAAGGGAGGTTGTCGGGCCTTAAGAAATGTGATCTCAGGGAGTGCCAAGATTTTAGATTTACAGAGAATAATTTGAAACAACCTGAGAAATTTTCAAGTTAATGCTATTGGCAGGTGTATTCCCAAAACAACTATTTGGGGAGCCATAGAGCAAGTTGTGAGCTGCATCAAAGTATATATTCAAATGCCAACAATGTGCAAGTCTGGGAAATGAATGTCATATTTCTTGTTTGAGCTAATGACGTGTTTTGTATTTTCTAAATATTGAAATAAAAAGGGGTATAGATAAAAATATACTTCAAATAAGATCTTTCATAAAAACTTAAAAGAATAAATTTGTTTTAAATGTATGAGTGACCCTAACGTCACACTTTGACATAAAAATAAAATATTGTTTTTTTAAAATGCATTTTGCTAACTTACAAATATGTATCATAATTTAAAATAATAATTGAAATATAAAGTACAAAGTCTCCTCATCAAGTATGTAAAAACTCTTTTGTTTAATAAACAATTATTTATGTATTTTAACATTGTATATAAAAAAAATTACATTAAATATTGAAAATTAAACTAATGTATCTTCTATACAAATATAAAATTATTTCAATATATTTTGTATCGGCTAATCCTGGCACCTTCTTTAGGTGCAAGCGCTAGTTATAAAAATGAAAGGAATTGAAAAGACGTTTGTACTAAAGACTTGTTAATGCTATTTTTCTTCATAATTTTTTTTGGGTGCATAGAATAATGGCCTCATAAGACAAGTCATTCTCCCTTACACAATGAAACCAAGTCTTCACAAGCATAGTCTCCCTCAGTGAGGCTATTATCCAAATCATCTAAGTTACTCTGTATTTCATGGTTACATTGAAAGTACTTTTTAAAATTTAGATCTGAATTAAAACATTCTAGTAATCAACAAACAAAGGCACTTAATAGGATGGCACAATTAAAATAGTCAATGAGAGATTTGAGCAAAAGACTTACTATGAAATTTGCATTATCTTCCTCCCCTCCACCCCTGTCCATTCTTGACAATTTATGTAATTTTATTTTGCAAAATGCAACTATTTTTTAGCACATATGTCATCGGTTCATCCAAATGGTAAGATTTTTTGGGGTATGGTTGGAGGACTCCTTATTGCAGCAAGTTTTATATAGGTAATGGCTCTAGTCTTTTGTTTTCATAATCACTAAATAAACATCGATTGTCTAGCGTGTATAAACTATGTGATTTGATTTTTAAAAACTTTGACATGAACCTTCTTGAACTTAATTTAAAAAATCTCAGTCATATAATTTTTATATGAATTTTCTATTATTTTTTGGTGAAATCTTATATTTGAAGTTTAAGTTATTATTGTTTATGTAGTTCTTTGTATTGAAATCTTAAATTTTAAATATATTTAGATATTTTCCATTTTAATTAATACTTCAATTTTATATTATTTTATCTTAAATGTGAATTCCAATGACAATATATGTGTAAAATTTTAGCACTAATATATTTCTTACGTTGTTTTGGCTATTACACAACATATCTTACTAACTTCAACTTTTGTTTCAATGCTTTGAATAACTTTTAGTTTTGGATAGATTTTGCATCGTGTTGGTCTATCCATAATGGTTATTGCAGTTCTGTTAGCGTCTATTTTCATTTTTTTCTTGTATCTCATGAACCATCAATGACAAGGACACAAGTAATTGTGGGAGTTTTGTTCTTATGTTCATAGTAGCTGTGAGTGCAATCCATAAATTGAGATTCTGTTGAACCACGTGGCAGAGACTAAGTGGAAACTGTAAACATAGGAGACACTAAACAATATTGTAATAAATCTGGTCTAAAGTAAAAAAAAAAGTACACAACAATTCTTATTTAATTATTATTACTTTTAATTGGTTCAATTTGTCTTCATATTGCTTCCTTCTTATGGAACGGGACTATATTTGCCTACCATCCATACTATGCTTGATTATCAATTATAAGTTAATGATTTATGATTTCAAAACAACATAATAACTTATTTTTCTGACCTATCCAAAGATATATAATGCTAATTTCAATGCATTTTTAATTCTAATGTACAAGTATTTTACCCCTTTTTCACTCTTGCAAGTTTTATATTTTTGCACTTCACCTTTACTCTAAAATCATTACACTATTGACAAGAACTTTGGCGCTTTATGTCTCTTGTTTTGAAATGAAATTAGTAGAAAATAATTGTTTAATAACTAATAAAAATTAAAGTGAATTAATATTACCTAAACACAGATACTAATTAAGATTAAAGTGAATTAATATTACCTAAACACAAGTACTAATTAAGATTAAAATAGACAACAATACAAAATAGATTCCTCAATCTTTAACTTTTAATAAAAAAAAATACCAAATTAAATTCTCCTCAATCCTTAATTCTTATAAATAAAAAAATATTGAATCTTCAACTCTTATCTATACTTCACAGTCAAATTACATATTGGACATAAAACATTTCATTAAAAATATAGTACTAATAACAAACTCCAACAATTATCTGAAATGTAGCATAATTTGAACTCCCAAACAACAGATGGAATTTATTGCTAGAAACGTGTAAAGATAAATATCAAAAGACGATACCTATGCGTAGGACAAACATTTTAAAGAAACATTAAAAAACCTATGCGTAGGACAAACATTTTAAAGAAACATTAAAAAATAGAAAATTTTGTTTCAACCAATGCTTCTTCCCCACCTCTACGTGCCACCGCTCCAGGGATGTCGAAAGCGGATGTCGAAAGCTTGAAAAACCACTCTAGCAATGGCGGTGCGAAAATTTAAAATGAAACAGCCTCATAAATGCGTATTAAAAGCCCCGCTTCCGAGCATTTTCAACTAAACCAGCAAGAAAAAGATAGCTTCAATCTCTCTGCATAGGGTTTATAGGAGGGTTTATTTGCGTTAGGGTTTATAGAAAAGAAGTGCAACAATGTCAGCTGTTTCTCCGCCTTCGTCTTTAATGGATTTATCGTTCGAAGCTCAGGATTTAAGCGCTCTGTTGCTAAGCAGCACGACACCGGCTGATATCGAGAATTCGTGCCGCGCCGTGGAGTCTTTTATTCAGAGGCACAACGCAGACCAATGCCGTCAATTTTATGTGGTTTGTTTTCCTGTCTTGCTTCGGAAAATCTTCGGATTCGAAGATTCATCTCAGCACTTTGTCGGTGGTGGATGGATTGCTCAGTCATGCGATTACTCCGCCAGTGCTCTTGTGAATCTTTTATCGCCTTCCGGTGCTTTGTTTTGTTCAATGCTGGCGGCTGATGAGCAGAATTTGGTGCGCTATGTTTTTCCGGTAGAGCGTCTTCCGGGCTGGATTCGCTCAATTCTTCGGTTAGACAGGGGTTTGCATGCCTTGTCTGAGCTTTGCCCCGCTTTGTTCAAGTGCCGGTTGAACGAAGACGGTGTCAGCGGAGCTGAATTGTTCCAGGTGCAGTTGAATATTTTTGAGTACTTTATGTTTTGGTTTGCTTATTATGCTTTATGCAAAGATAACAGCAGTGAGAATGAAATTGAGTCCAATGAGATGTCGAAATTTGGGGGGCGGAGGGGGGCTTCAAAGTTTCGGTTGGAGAAATGGGCTCCTTCACTGCCTGGTTTGCACCCTGGCCATGGCAGGGTAAGTCCAGGAAAGGTCAATTCCAGGTCTTATTTGCACCTTGTGAATCTTTATCTGCATGCGTTTGTGCCTGTATCTGATTGTGAATCTTTATCTGCATCCCCTTCGCCATATTTACACCATCGTCTCACAGAGGGTCGTGGTGATTTTTGTCGTGCTGAATTTGTTGTTCATACCTTTGTACAGTTTTGGCTTGTTGACCGGGATTCGTCGCCCATACCCTCACAGGTTTGGCAGTCTTTGAATATTTCATTGTCTTTTGAAGATGAGTCTTGTAGATACATTCCGCCTAGTGCCGACCATACAGAGGCTGTAAAGATATTGGTGAATTATGTCAATAACAGTTTACAATCACAACAAGATGAATTAATTTCTTCCCAAAGTGGCCTCAAATGCAAAATTCCTTTGTGGAGCGATTTTCAGATTTCTAGATCATTCACTTCATCCTCAGTAGCTGCAATTGTACTTAGTCCTTGGTCTCAATGTTTGAAACGGCCTTTGTATCGGTTTATTTTGAGAGCTTTCCTTTATTGGCCGGTAGGTGCATGTGTTAAAAATCTTGCCTGTGTTCTTGACTTGTGGTTGGGTTATTTAGAGCCATGGAATAGTGTCGTGGATAGGCAGTCGATCCTGGTTTGTAATGAGGACATCTCTTTTGAGGTAGAGAATAAGATGTTAAGAGATCCAGTCAGAGGTTTGTCTACTTTGTCAGATGGTTTACTTCGCAGACAAAAAGTTGGTGCTGATTCCGGGATTTCTTATCCACGGAAAAGTACGGATGACAGTCGAGATGGTAGTCGATATAATGAACAGTGGGAAGATTATGTCCTAGCAAATTATCCATTTTACACTGCTCTTTTTTGCCATTTTCTCACATTTGCCAACAAGTTTGTCCACATTGACACAGAGGCAGTTCTTCAGATGACACTTAAGGTACATTTCTTTTCTTTGTCCCGCTGCCGTTAGTTTGAAGAAGTAATAGATTGATATCATGTTATTTTCCTTAAGCAAGGCATAATTATGAGATAATCAGTATAGAATGTTACATTCATTATGAAATTTAAATACTCTATGCCAAGGTTAGAACTTTGTTCTACAGCTATGCTAGCCAAATGACAGCTTATTTAAGGTCTTATTGCTTCTTATATTGTTGAATTTATTCTTGGGAGTGCCACTTCACATTAAGATTATATGCATGGTACAATTAAATATTTTTTTACAATGGAGTTGTAGCACACTTCGTGTACTTGATAATTGTTTTGTTGTTATTGATTATAAACTAAATTGAAGGTACCCATACTTAATAAACAACTTCTTCTTGTACAAAAGAATTATACTCAAGCTCAATTTTTTGGTCTTTTGGTATACCTATCTAAATGACATTAATGAATGGTATAGGCACAATTTGATTTGAAATTGAATTTGAAATTGAATCACTGATGGAATCAAACAGAGTTTGGATTTGTGGCATTTGAAATGTTTGGAATTAGGAAGGAAATAATAGAGTACATATACCTTTTTGAAGCCATTTCCTTTACTTTCTAGAGTTGTGCGACTTTCTCAATTCATTTTGACTTCTTGACCACCTTAATGTGCCCTTTGTCTACAAGAACAATGAAGAAAACATTGAATATAGTATTTTTGATGTGCTGCATGAAAACGTGAAAAGTGTGGATGCCCCATAATGATAGCATTTGGCAACAAATTTTGTGCGTAGTTGTTCAATCAACATTTTTGCTTGCCATTTTTAGATCCAGTCGTTTGTGTTTGCCACTTTGTTAACATACATTATTTATTTACCTTGTTTCATATTGCTCAATAACTGTAGTTGCAAGAGAGGGTTATTGGTACAAACATTACACGATACATTATATATTTCAATAGCAAGGTCAATAAAAAGAATTAAGGAATTCCTATCCGCATAAACTTGACAATAGTAGAAAAGAGGGCATAATGGGAAAGTCATTGCCAATCTAGCCACCATTGTGAGCACTCCTTGATCTTGTTAGTATTGGTTGGTTTTGAAAACTAGAAAAGGATGAAAGAACTTGTTAAGGCTTGCCTTGACTTAAAAAGCTATTTTTCCCCTCTCTTATTTTGATCCACTATATCATTCTCCTTGCCTTTTCACATTAGTAGGCTTGATGGCACTCAACTAACTTGCTACTTGTTAAGGCTTGCCTCGACTTAGAAAGCTATTTATTCCCACCCTTATTTTGATCTACCATATCAGTCTCCTTTTCCTTTCACATTAGTAGGCTTAATGACACTCGACTAACTTGCTTAATGCTCTGTCGAGGTATATAGTGCCAATATATGTAGAATTGGTTGGTTAAAAATGAGTCTTCCTCCCACCTGATCTAGAGTCATGTTCATTGAACTAAATGCTTTTCTTGTGTATAATGGCTATGGTTTTAGGAGAGGATAGAGGGGATGAATAGGTTGAAGGAGTGGGGGGGGGATAGTTGTCAAGAGAGGGGAATTGGTATAAACATTAAATGTCACACTATTTATTTACTGTACAAGAGATCACTTGTTTAGACTAAAGTTGTCAAGAGGGTCTCCCTTAAAAAATAACCATAGTATGACATTTGTTGAAAAATAGAGGAAAAGTACTCGCAGATGATGAATTTATATGTATATATTTGTTGAATAAAAAAAGATTTAAAATTGAAATATACAACATTAAGCTTTCAAGTTTATAAACTACGCTCTGTGATGTCCCCAAATTGAGTTTAGCCAAAGCACTTGTAGATTGCTTAATCAGTTGTATGGCCTGAATATTTCTTACTCAGGATCAAATCTCGTTGATTGATTTATTCCTATTTTGTTCAATGCCTTTCTTTCCTTTGATTGCCTCTATGTTTACTAGATCACCAATTGCTATGTATTCAGTAATGTAGACCATTTGCATTACCACTTATGAATAAATCTGCCTTAAACGCACAAACTAGCATTATTGGATCCATATTTGTCATAACAATTATTTCCAACCAACTGCTCCCTGATCCATCTCCTCACCAAATGAATTTTCCTTTATACCTTATGGGTGGAAGTGTCACCACCTTTCATAAGAATTGAGTCACCACTTTTCATTGTTGCCTTTGAGAACAATATATTATTCCCTAAATAGATCTCCCCTTCTTATCTCCTTCTCAAATGAAACCTTCTCCCCTTTATATCTTCAAATGCGAGAGAGAGTCACTCCTCTTCATAATGCTTGCAATTTTTTCACAGTTACCACCTTTCGAAAGGGTCATTACCCTTCATCATTGTTGCCCTTTCAAAGAGTCACTTTCTTATCTTCTTCCCATTCCTTTTTACTTCCATTAATGCTTCCTTAATTCCTTCGCTCCATTCTTTCTTCCTTCCTCCATATATCCCCTTTCAAATGAATCTTCTCCCTTTTATATCTTATGTTGAGGGAGTTACAGCTCTTCATTGCATGCTTCTTGACCTTTTGTTAAACTTAATTAATTTTTAATTATGTGATATTATATATTTTATTTTTTATATTTTAATTTTTTCATGATTTTTTATTATTAAATCCTATTTCAGAAAGGGGACATTACAGTCCAACCTACCTAACCTACACAAGTTTGCTTGTCCTCAAGCAATGTCGGTTTCTGTGAACTGAATTGTGAAGGTTTCCAATCCTTAAATATTTTTATTCCTTATTTAATTTGGTTGATGCAACGTTTGCACAATATCATGGATATATCTTTGCCTTAAAGCAAGGTTATCTTAACACATTAAGATGAGGATCAGAAGCACGTCACACATCTATGACCTCAAATGCAATAAATTCACATCTTTTTGGTTAACTCTAGTTATTCTCATATTCTAGATGAACCAAAAATAGAAATCTCATGATGATAGGAATATGTTTACAAAAATCATAGACACTCATGGTGAAGACATACTCGAAACACATCAGGTATGAACCAAATACGACACATACACATGAAAACACGAAGCATACACATAAAAACACAAAGCATACACATGAATATATGTAGACACAAAGCATACACATGAATACATATGTATAGTCAGATCCCTTCTCTTTGTCTAGAATGCATCCATTGATTTATTTTTACCCCAAAAGCTGGCAGGATCAAAGAAGAAAGAAGTATTTGGATTTGCAATAGGAAAGTGCATCAAAGGGTTTGTCATGAGCTAGGAAGGGGGCCTAAACCCATCTTGCTGCTCATAAGCCACTTAGGTTGGGGTCCCATGGAAGGGGGCTTTGGGGCTTCCTAAAAAATAGAGCTGAAGCTGCTTGATATTTTTAAGGAATATCTTAAAGTTAGTGGTCCCATGAATTTTGTAGTCTAGTTTAGCTTAAAAATTTAATCCCCAAAATTTAAGGAAGCTGGTGGTCTCATGAATACAATAACTTTGTCTTCCATACTTTGTGCAGAAAAAAATAAGTACAAAAATCATTTTCCCTCCAAAATTATTTTTTAAGAAAAATCTGAAATTGAATGTTTCAACAAGTGGCAAAAAAATTCCTAAGTTAGTGGGGTAATTTCTAGCCCCACCTCTTTTTCTCCTGCTTAAATATGCAACACTAAAAGGTAGGAGCTCCTATTTTGAAGGAGAAGATTCCAAATAATCTTGTAGCCAAACCAAAAATTATTCATGGGACCACCCTCTTCCTCAAAAATAGAGCTTAAGTAAGCCCCCCCTCATGGGACCCCTACCTTAGAGCCAAAAAGAGGGCCTAACCCCGTCTTTCTGCTCCCATGTGTCAGGAAGGGGGCCTAACTCTGCCTTGTTTTTTAAGGATAAACCACTTTGAGCCAGAAAGAGGGCCTAGCCCCACCTTTCTGCTCCCATGTGTCAGGAAGGGGGCCTAACTCTGCCTTGTTTTTTAAGGATAAACCACTTTGAGCCAGAAAGAGGGCCTAGCCCCACCTTCTTGCTCCCATGAGTCGGGAAGGGGGCCTAACCCCACTTTGCTGCTCATAAGCCACTTAGAGCCAGAAAGAGGGCCCAGTCCAACCTTTCTCCTCCTATGAGCCAAGAAGGGGGCCTAAACCTGCCTTGTTGCTCATAAGCCACTTAGAGCCAGAAAGAGGGCCTAACCCCCCTTTCGGGTCCCCTGAGTCAGGAAGGAGGCTTAACCCCACCTTGCTGCTAAAAAATGTGTCATAAAGTTGCTCCAAAGAGCTTCAAAAATTGTAACAATATGGGATCAAACATTTGCTCAATATGTCCCATAGATAAAAAAAATTTGAAATACTCTTCATATTTCTCTACTCAAGGATTGCTCTTAATTCTCCTATAAATAATAAAGATATGCGTTATTTGCTTTAAGTACCATTTGCCCCTCACCTCTCGCTGGCAGGAATGATGCTTTGACACCAATTGTAATGCTCCCAAATCAGGATTCACCAAAGTACTTGTAGACTGGTTAATCGGCTGTATGGCCTGAATATTTCTTACTCAGATCAGATCTCCTTGATTGATTTATTCTTATTTTGTTCAATGTCTTTCCTTGCTTTGATTGCCACTATGTTTACTAGATCACCAAGTGCTATGTATTCACTAATGCAGGCCACTTATTAATAAGTCTGCCCTAGAAGAACAAATTAGCATCATAGGATTTTATATATGTCATAACAAAGTTTTCCAGAATTAATAGTATTTTCTGCTATATCCTTCGTGACAAACTCAGTTTATTCTGCTCTTCTTGTCAGGTCAGATTTTACAATCGACTATTCTCTAGTCCATCCTCTCTCCAAACAATTCGAATGAATTCTCCTTTATACCTTATTAGGTGGAACCACCTTCATAATCACCACTTTTCATTGTTGCCTTTAAGAATTATATATTATTCCCCAAATTGATCTCCCTTTTTATCTCCCCTCAAATTGAACCTTCTCCCCTTTATATCCTCCAATGTGAGAGATAGTCACATCTCTTCATAATGGTCACAACCTTTGACAATTACCACCCTTTGGAAGGTTCACAACCCTTCATTATTGTTGCCCCTTTCAAAGAGTCTCTTTCTTATCTTCTTCCCATTTCTTTCTTCTTACATTAATGCTTTCTCAATTGCTTTGCTCCATTCTTCCTTCCTTCCTCCATATATCCCCTTTCAAATGAACTCTTCTCCCTTTCATATTTTATGTTGAAGGAGTCACAACTCTTCATTGCATGTCTCTTGACCTTTCATTAAGCTTAATTAGTTTGTAATTATATTATATTATATTTTTATTATTAAATCCTATTTCAGATAAGGGGACATTACATACTATAATTTATAAGTAAATATCACAAAGACAAACTAATCTTAAATATGATGTCTACTTTTGAAGATTTTGAATTATACAAAAATAGTACAGACACAAAATAAACCTTCAAGACTCTAATTACACATAAAAATAAAGTTCACACAAAATATGATGAGAGATTAAGAAATTTGAATTGGAATGCATTTTTTTATTTTGTTTGGAACTAACAACAATATGAATTGGAATCCATTTTAGTTGATCATTGACATTTACAAACTCATGGAAGTTTGGAAAAATCGATATTATCAAGTGCGTAAACTAATAAAGTGAAATCTACTTCAGATTCATCAGTAGATATCTTAGCTTGACCTCTTGCTTGGTTTGACCACATGGCTTCTTTTGTGTTTCGATTTTCTTTGCGTCTTTGAATGATTGTTGTGGACGATGCAATCAAAGGAGTCAAAGTTTAGAAGAATTATCTCGTTTTTTTAAGAGTAGTTTTCTTTAATAAACATAAGCTAAAGGAGTGGTAGGGGTGTCCTAGATTTTGTCTCGTAGGGGAAGTGGGTCCTATTCGAGTGCTTCTTAGGGGGTTGGATATTTTTCCTTGCTACAATGAAAATAACCAATAAATTTTCATCTATGTTTATACTATTAGATACACCATCTATAATGTATGCATAGCCATATTATTTTTAATGGACCTTTATTGTGATAATGTAATGACACTTTTCTCCAAGAGTTAATTAAATAGTAAAATACTACTAGTAGATTTAATAGATCAATATTAGACTTCAGATTATTTGTAAGGTGTAATTTTATTAAAATAGATATAAACAACCAATGTAAATCATAACATGTAATAATTTGGCAAGCATTATAAAATAATTAATTAAAATAGTAAATTGAATATCATAGCCACATGGTTCAATCATATTACCACCAAATCATATATAAAATATGCTCCATATACTTATTTGAATCTTGTCCACTTGGAATGATTATTCACACGTCTTGGCCCTTATAGCTTATGGCACATATAGGAGGAGCCAATTCCTTTCAGAACTAAGTGCACTATTGCGCTCTACACAAGTGTTGTTTTGACTCTATTGCATTTCACCCAAGTGCTGGTTTAGCAGAACAATGCTTAATGCAATTGCACACCATGGCTTGGCCAGGATTGTCTTGGGTGTACGTTGTACTCTAGTTGGACACATGCTCTGTGCTCCCTTCTCCCAAAGCACATAGCCCACCAAGCCAACTTTCTTCATCTTCCTTGAGTGATCTTCATGCCCCCCTTTCCAAGTCTCACATGAATGCCTTGTAGAACCTTTCAAGGAGTGGTTTCAAGTCACTTTACCTACAATATATTGTTTCTTCTAGATTTTGGCTTACACTTTTTGGCCAACCTACTTTTTTCTCTTGATTGTTTTCAATTCAATGCTTTGAATCCATCCTTCATGAAGACATTACAACCTTACCAACAAAAAGAAAATTAGTTGTTATATTGGTTTGATAGAGATTAGGCAAAAATGCAAAGGCTTGTGCTTTGAATCCATCCTTCATGAAGACATTACAACCTTACCAACAAAAAGAAAATTAGTTGTTGTATTGGTTTGATAGAGATTAGGCAAAAATGCTAAGGCTTGAGGACATCGTTGTTCTTCCTATATAAGAAGGTTCTATAGAAAGGTGTGCCAAACTTGAATTGGTTTGGATCAGGTTTGAGCCTAGTTTGGGTCCAACTTGTGTAGTCCCACGGTCCTTAACCTTGTTTTAAGTGATGGCTTGCTTGAGTTATGAATGTAATAAATGATTGCTTGCTTTAACCTTCTTATTTATGTAGTGTTTGCGTTAAAATGGTTGTGATAGTCTTTGGAAAGCATAAACTATTTGCAAATCCTTTGACTTGTGCTTCTAAAATCCATTCAACTCTCAACTCTTAAGAGAGTATTAGTAAGATTAATTTGGAATAATGGTGAATTTTGGTTTATAGGTTTGTAATAAATTTTGTGCATGGCATTTATTCATTCATTGTCAAAATTTGTTTGTTGCTTTCCTTTACAAATGCCATTTTGACTCCAACCTCTAGTAGTTAAGTTATTTCTACTAGTAAGTTGTAATGCACAATGCATCTTTTGATTGTGAGTCAAATATAGGTGTTCTAATATTTACCATTTTTTGCTTAACTTTAATGCGTGATAGCTATAACATTGAATTATCATTTATTAGCTATGTTGCGTATTATAGTTTGTACTTTGTTTTTAAAAATAACGTGGACATATAGTTTGACGCCAACCCTAAGTGGTTGGTCCATAGTTACAAGACATGTATTCTTCAATACTCAAACTGTAAAAGACACGATAACTAATAAAATAGAAACTCTCTTGATCGGATACACAAGTACACATGGATTAGATAAGCACAAAAGAAGGATTTAGTTGATGGAAACACCATTCTTAAATATATAATATTGTCAATTGTATATAGAACTTGTGATTATAAAATCCATGGCATAAAAAAACTCAAAGCTTAAAATATAACTATGGCTAAGAAGGGCCTATGTTATATGTCACAATATTCATAGCTACATAACAATGATATCTACTTGTGTATTAGTGACACCAGCGTTTGAGGGGACTGCTTGGGCTCTATCTTTTGTCTCTAGATCAACTTGATTGACCCATGCATGGTCGTCATTCGATAATCTAACCCATAGTTGGAAAACTTGGACTCGCCTAAGAGTGGCAGACCAAAAAATTGGACTCGGACTCTGTAATGTCCCCTGATTAGGTTGGACACGATTAATGTTATCAGTCCTAGAAATTTAACAATAATTTTAAATATTCAATCATACCACTATTTGGTTTTTAGGTTGGAAGGTGTAAATCTTAACCAAGTTGCCTAGAGACCAGCAGATGGATTCCCTCAAAGTTTATAGGTCCAAGTCCGTATCACAAAGGATTACAGAACGCTGACCCCTACCCTCTATTGGGATAAAATCAGTTGCTTGGATTTATACAAGCCCCTCCTTGGCAGCATTACACACTTCCTTCCATAAATCCAAGAAATAATAATAAGATTAAAAATTAATCTATACACAATTAGAATTGTTCGACTAGTATATCTTGAATACATATAACTATTCATACATATATATATATATATATAAAAGTTATGCTTGTTTATCAATTAATATAATTAAAATTTTTGTACACACCTTGATTCATATATTCCTGAGCATACTGGCTGGTTTTTGACAGTCCCTTGATGGGAATTAAATATTTGTGTTGGCAAAGACAAAACTGATCTTTGTCGTCTCAGATACATGTTTATGTTTTGTCTTATATACAGAATGACCGTTCGTAACTATTAATCAGAGTTCTTGACCCTTGGATGAGTATCGGCAATTGAGGATCCCAGACTCGAAATTGAAATGATGATTTATTTATTTGGTGCTATCATTATCTCTCTTCTTCCGCGATGCTTGAAAGGTGATTGGGGATTGCTTCTTATAAGTTTGCAAGGATAAGTCATTTAGCCAATAGACATATCCCGTGCCCATTCACAACAGATCTCATCCTTAACTGCTGTCTTTGTGATTGTAAAACATGTCTTTTCATAATATGATTGTTGTTAACATTAAGTAGTGATTAGTCGGACTCAGGAAATTAGTCGGAAGAATTCTTCCTATGTGGCCAAATGTTATGTTATTGGCGAGTTTCGTGTATGTCTGTTTCCTGGTGAAGCATGAACGTATTTCCTTTTATTAATAATTAGTAATATATGAACAAGTGATATATATATAATCATTTATTAAGTAATACTTATTTATTTCTCAGTTAATAATTATTTATTTCTCAGTTAATAATTATTTAATATTTAATAATTGTTTATTGATTAATTAATATTTGTTTATTTATGATCAATATATATTATTTATATATTTGATTAACTACCAAATAAATAATTGATTTATTTATTTGTTAAATACTTACTAACTACATATAGGGAATATTACAGACTCAGACTCAGGAAAGACAAAAAACCACAGTTTTACAAAAAACAAAAATAAATTAATGCATTTAGAGAACGTAAGAGCTATGATTGAAACATTACACATGTCATATAAATCCCAAACACTCAATATTTGAAATTTCATCATAGTTTAAAACTTTAAAATGTATATCAGCAGCATAAGTTTATAAATGTTTAAAAAATTACATATAATGATATGTCCAAATGTGAAAAACAACAAGCTGAAGACTACATCTTCCTCTTTCCTCTCCTAATATAGCTCAATTTTTTAGGCCTTGAACTAGTAGGTGTTGAGGTATCTAAATGAGGAGTTAATTCTTCTTCTTCAACATCAAAGTCCTTGTCTTTGTCATCCTCCATTTCATCATAATCATCGAATGTTGTTGCTTTTGCTGCTCCTCTCTCTAATTCTGCAAGATCTTCTGAAGGAGGACATCATTACCATAATCTTGTTCACTTATGGTCCAATCTCCATATGGATCAATTTCGTCCAAGTCAGTGGACTCATATGAAACCCCCTCCACCTTTCTAGTGTGAAGATGAAAGTTGTACGGAACGAAGACAAGATCATTGAGTCTCTTTTTGGTCAACCTATTTCTCTTCTTTGTGTGAATGTTCTCAAATAATCTCCAATTCTGTTAACGCCCAGAAGCACTATATGGTCGAGACAAAATATAGATGGCTATCTTTTGAAGATTAGGTGTGCCCACACCACAATTCTCCCACTATAAATCTACAAAAAAACATTTAGAAATATTGCAAATTTATAATTGAGTGAAAAATGTAAGTTTGTTTCTACTAGCAATCGTTATCAAGTTTCCAATTTTTTCTTCTATTATTGAATAAAATGTTTCACTTGGTTGTTTATCTCTCTTGTCAATTGTTAGGATTAGTAGACAAAAATCTAACAGTTACATGCAAATACAACCAATAATGCAAAGGAATAAAGCACACAGAAGTAGAACAAGAAGACGCAGATTTAACATGGTTCACCTAATCTTGGGCTACGCCCACCAAACAGTGAGTCCAATATTATTATCTAGTAATTTCAACCGATTACAACCAACGATCCCTTGTAGCTCAATATCGTTGCAAATGCTAGCCATAACCCTAACACTGTTTTTCTTATAGAAAAACCCTAACCCTAAAACTTGCTTGACGGTTCAACCTAGGGAAATGGTTGACGAGTCAACCCAAAAAATGCTTGATGAGTTAACCAAAAATTGCAGAAAAGTGTACAATACTTGCCTGATCAGTCACTACAAACCAACAATCTCCCACTTGGAGATTGATCAGGCTCCACACTAAACATCAATTGCTTCTTGTGAAGAGAAGAGTCTCCCCTGTCAAATATAACATATAGAAAATGTCAAATCTCATCTCCAACTTGTCAAGAACCTCATCTCTCAAGTCACGGTCAGGAGCCATCTTATCAATGCATGTAACAATCTCTGCCATGACCTCCTCATTAGCCCTAAATGAATCAGAGAAGTAGAATTTCCAGTTCAAGAAGTATGTCAAGGCATGTATTAGGTGGTGGAGTTTGTTTGTCCACATACAATCAATGATGTGCCAAAGGATTTTATATTTTTTTGAATTTGCCACGAGTAATGTGAAATGGCCTCTTTGGCCCTATCCATGGCCTCATAAATGAAACCCATTGGTATGCTCTCTCCATCCAACAAACGAAGAACCCTTACCAAAAGTTCTGCCACCTAAAAAAATGAAAATAAATTTTAAATTATTACAAAATTAACCCCTAAAAATAACATCAAGTAGATTATCGTGTATAAAGTTTATATTTGTATTTGTTACTTACCTTGACCAACTCGTCTCCACTTTTTCTGAACCCATCATAAAAAACAACACTTGGTATCTTCTCCACCTCAGTTTTTTTGGACTATGCAGATTCCAGCCAAGCCGAGGAATGGTACAAACATTTAAGACACAAACATTTGCTTAAGATGAGGAATGGTACCAAGAATGCTTTGTTGCAATGTGAGGAAATGACTAGCAAATCATGTCAATCTTGGGTAAAAAACTTAATAGTGATTTTAGAGGAAAATGCTTCTTCAAATTTGTTTTTGCTTGAATGTTGGGTTGCTCCAAATCAACAATAGGCTCTTCCAAATGCCTTGTAGGCGCCTTTAGATGCATTATGGGCTGCTCAAGTTGTATTCAATCAATGTTTGCTTTTCAAGTTGTTTAGCTAAAAAAATAGAGAAATAGTTAGGGTTTGTTCAAAAAGAGAAAAAAACACTTAGGGTCTATTCCATGAATATTAAAAAAAATGTAGAATATAGGCAAAATTTAAAGAAAAAAAGATTAAAAAAAAGGAAAGTACCTTGTCAAATTTGTTTAAATCTTGACGGTGAGCTCCTCCAAATGCATTGTAGGCTCCTTTAGATGTATTGTGGGTTGTTACACACCTGCCCAAAGTTATATTCAATCATTGTTTCAAGTTTTTGTCTTTGCTTCAATGGCATGTGATTTTAACTCCAATATTCCTTGTGCTTGCAAATGAAATTAATGTGTTTTGAGAGTGAAGTTATTTTAGATTGTTAAGTTGGAATTGCTATTTATTCTCTTTTTTCTCCTACATGACTCATTAGGTTCTATGAGTTTGGTAGACTAGTCAAACTTATGAGTTTGGTAGACTAGTCAAGTTTGACTAGACATGTCATGTACCTAGGCTCCAAGTTTGTAGGTCTTGGTTCAACCTTCGTGGCATGGGAGCAAGTCTTGTAACACTTAGTCATTTCTATTGACAAGCTGTAATGAATTTGTGTATCATGAGTCAAATGTAGATGCACTAATATATATGACCAAACTTAGCAATACGAAACAAAAAATTCATTGAGTGAAACTCACAACATAGAGAAATGCATATATATTTGTATGGCTGACACTAGCATCCTGATTGGAGGGAAAAATATTCAAATTGTTGAAATTGATCCTAGAACTTGCAAGATAGATTGTTTGCCTTGTGCTTTTTGATTTGTTCGCAATCTAGACTTAGCGTGATTATGTTGTATACATGAACTGATTTTTACTTACTATTTGTCATCAATAATGTATTTATGAACATCTTATGTGGCATTGGGTTGCTTTTGGATGTACCCATAGTTTGTTTGTCAATAATTGTATATTGCCTTTGGCTATTCATTATATTCTTGTATTCTTTCTTGGTAAGTCATTATGTGAAGTAGCCTTTCTCAACTTGGGGGAAATGTTGAGAAGTTGGGTAGTAATGCTATGTAGGGCTACAAAAATTATCACTAAAGACTTGGTCAATACTTTGTGTGTTTATATGTTGCATGTGGGATTTTGATTGTAAGGTATAATGTTCAATAATGATACATTTATGAAGATCATCTTAGGTGTTAGTAGGTGGCTTTTGGACAAACATCTACAATTCTCTTGCCAACATTTTTTTAATTGTGTTTTCTATCGAGGCTCATGGTTGTAGAGATAAAACTAGAAGGTAATGTTATTTTCATACTATGCTCATACACTGAACAATTATATGAAACAAAATCTTTCACATCTTCCTGATTATTCCAATAAAGGGGGCAAGAACGACCGTTTCCTAAATTTATCACGTTCACTCCCTATTCCATAGGATCCCTCAAGTGAGCTCTAACAACCCCAGCCTCATATGATAGGTGTAGTGAGGTTGCTCAACACTCCTAAAAGATTATCCTTTAAAAGAACCTTTAGATTATCAATTATACAAAATCGATCAACAACCTTGACATACATAGGTATGATTTGTCTCAGAATTGTGTTTGGCTACAAAATGCTTGTGGAATCATCTTGGGCACACTCTTTTGAGGGCAGATTGGTTGAGAACGGTCCATGAGCATACTTAACAATTTGAGCTTGGTTGAGAGATTCGAGACATTACTTCTGCTTTTTTTAGGTTGATTTCATTGATAACAAAAGGGTTCATTGAATGTTCGACGGTGTTGTATGCAAGGTAGACAGTGAGCGTATTTAACAATTTTAGCTTGGTTGAGAGATTCAAGACATTACTTTCGTCCGTACAAAAACATATTAAAAAAATATAGACATGTATGCAACAACAATTAAGTTCATAATACACTACGCTAATACTCAAGTAACATAGCAAAGCAAAATACACCACCATATGTATCAATGTTTTAGTTCAAATAACATAGCTAAATGCCAAAATACACCACTGTATGAATGATTTAGCTCAAAAATAATAATGTCAATTGTTAACAATCAACCATCACTGATTAAACATGATCATCCGCTATATCAAAAATATAGACATGTATGCAACAACAATTAAGTTCATAATACACTACGCTAATACTCAAGTAACATAGCAAAATACACCACCATATGTATTAATGTTTTAGTTCAAATAACATAGCCAAATGCCAAAATACACCACTGTATGAATGACTTAGCTCAAAAATAATAATGTCAATTGTTAACAATCAACCATCATTGATTAAATATGATCATCCACTATATCAATATCCTGTGGTAAATTAGAACCACAAATAGTGCGGCTGCCATTGACACTAGAACAGGGATTGGTAGCGGTACTAGTAATCTCAGGCTCAGCCTCATGATTATTAAGTAGCTCTGGGTCATCATCAACTCGAAGTGCAACAAGGCGAGCAACTAAATCATCCAACTCGGCATGCTTTGGATCATCCCACTCCTTTGTCTCCCCTTTTTTGTAGGTATTTCCTTTGTGTGTGAGAGGAGCCACAAGTTTGAATGTACAAAGACCAAGTCCTTTGCCTTCTTGCCGTGTAGTGTAGTCTATTGCGCTCCATTGAGTGGTTGGAGTATGTGCTTTAATCCTCTCAGTTAATGATGAACTAGCAACCTATCAAGATTCTCAATGTTGAAATTTGAGAGCCAAGAGTTATGAATAAATTTTAAAATATAAATTTATCAACAAGAATCTTAAGAGTTAAGAATTTACTGTGATAAGAATTTTTGATAAAATTTTGATGGCAGTAGGTTGTAGGTGTTTGTATGATTCTCCATGGAAGTACCACTATTTATGAGCATCAACCCTATGCTTGTCCCAAAGAGCTTTAAGATCACAATCATTTGTGCTTGCAAAACTCATGAATTCAGTTCTCTCTTTAGGCCGTATGTGTTTGTGAAATAGTCTAAAAAGGCTGCCTTGTACCCTTGAGCAACTTCAAAATCTCTATATGGTGGGGCAACTCTTGTGTTAGTGTCATTGAGGACCTGCTGATTATAGTACTTGGTACTTAATTTAAAGGCAAGGAGATGCAAAGGAGTAGTTGTAAGTGTTGGTATGATTGTCCATGGAAGTACCACTGACTATGAGCATCAATCCTATACTTGTCCCAAAGAGCTTCAAGACCACAATTATTTGTGCTTGCAAAACTCATGAATTCAGACCTTGCTTTAGGTCGTATGTCTTTGTGAAAGAGTCTACAAGGGGCTGCCTTGTACCCTTGAGCAACTTTGGAATCTCTATATGGAGCAATTCTTGTGTTAGTGTCATTAAAGACTTGCTGAATATAGTACATGGTACTTAATGCAAAGGCAAGAAGATGCAAAGGAGTAGTCATTTGTTCCATTTCTCCACCATGATTTTTTTGCAGTCCCTTGAAGATTGTTTCTTTGGTATTTTGCTTTTATTTTTGACGCCTTTCATTTCCTCAATCATTGAGTCCTTTCCATCATATACCTCACCCAAGCAAGGCCTATCCATGTCAGTATCTTGTATCACGTTAAATATAGGTTCAATAAATTCAGGTTGTACTCAACACGATCCCACCAAGAGTCATTTAGTATCATTGCCTTAATGTTTGCTGCCCTTGTAGTGCTAGATTGCTTACATATGCTCCAAGTAGCACTAATTACCATTCTAGATTGTGCCTCATGAACCTTCACAAGGCGTCTCAAAACAATTGTGTTGGAGGCAAAATGGGTCTTAACAACCTATTACAAAATTAAAATAATAATAAACTAAAATTAAAAGTAAAATTAAAATTAAAAACTAAAAAAGTTTAGTAAAGTAAAACATATTTAAACAATTTAACCTACCTTCAATAGCTCTAGTCTTGAGAATTGTCTAAATATGCCTTGATGACATATGGTGGTTGGCGATGAACATTTCTTTAGCATACATCTGTTTGATCCATTTAACTCTGTTCCCATTTTTTTTTGTAGCATTAAGTTTAGTGAATGGACAACACAAGGTGTCCAAAAAATGTGTGAGATTCTTGGCATTGTTTGTCACAACAAATGGACTGTTAGCTTTTGAGGGTCAACTTGCTCAATGGCTTGGAAAAGAATGTTGCAATAAATGGACTGTCCTTCACAACCACTGCTCTCAAAAGTATTGCCCCTTTCATGGACATTGCAATAACATTGATCAAAGGCCAATTTCTTGCATCTTTCCATTCATCAGAAATTATGGACACACTTGTTTTGATCCATGAATACCTTATGGGCTTCAAGGCATCCTCTACACGTTTCAACTCTCTGTCCAATAAGGAAGTACACACCTCATAACTCGGGCCCTTGAACCCCTCTGGAGTCTCATTAATCGATCTCACCATTTTTTGCCAATAAGGTCAATGAACAACAATAAATGCCAATCCAGTAGCATAGATACATCTAGCTATGTCTTGCTTGACAATCTTTCTACTCTCATTGCAGAATGTTGTTTCCAAGTGTCACTTTGCTCTCTTATGTGACACTTGTTCTTCTTGAGCATTATACAAGAAAGGATGGCCCTCTATAGGTTTAAGATTGGAAATTGATGGAGAGGCTTTAAATCCTTTTATCCTTTCCCAAAGGATGGGAACCTACTTTCCCAACTGCTTTGTTTGCCCTTCATATCTTTCATGACAATAATCTTTGCAAGGCCTTTACCTTGAGGCTCACCTTAACACGTGGCTTGCTTGGACACAACTTGATGCCTTTTTGAGGGATAAAATACAAGTGTGCTTTCACTCGGCTTTATGAGCTGTTATTGTTCTTTGTAATGAATACAAATCCAAACTTAAACTTCTCCACTTAATAGTTGTTGTACCATTTCCACATATTTCCTTGGAGGGTTGGGGTCTTTTTTAAATTGGGAGTTCCCAAAGATAGAAGCACTTGTCATTCTATAAACAACATATATAAGCACAAAGCCACAAACCAAAAAGAAAACAAAACTAGAGTTCATTTCAATTTGTAAAAACAAAACAGAAAACAACAAACTGAACCTCTTTTGTTGAAATCTTTCTCTTCAATGTTTTTGAAAAGTTCTCAATGCTTGCAACTGCGTAGCAATGGCACACAAACTATCTTAGACCATGCAACAATGTCTTTGAGAAGTTCTCAACACTTGCAACTGCGTAGGAATATCACATAAACTAGCTTAGAACATGCAACAGTCAGTCTTAAACTCTCCTTGAGTAATGGCAAGCAAAAAAGGAAAGTTCAGCAATGGAGACCAAATGTTTTGTTTTTCATTCACAAATGCATAAATGAAATAGCTTTCACCTTTTAAGATTTTTTAGCGGTCAAATCTAGGGCCGGGGTCCGAGTTGACCATTTTAGGCCAAAAGAAAAGTTTAAAAAGGTGTGATCTTGGGGAGGATCTGGTATCTTAGGTATGTGGTGATAATTTTGTGAGCAAGCCATCCTTTATCTATTTTAAGAATAAAAAACTACAGGTGTGGTGCAAATTGTTAGTGTCAAATATAAAATAGAGTTTGAGCTCTAAATAAAACAAAGTTGATTTACTTTTTATATTGTCCATGTGGAACAAGAATTTTGGGAAACGATGGACAAAAGTTCCAAATTTTTTTTTGGTCGACCTTTGCATTTGATGTAGTAAGGAACAACCTTCAAATTCCATATATAAGATTGATGTTTGTTGTGTAAGAATTATCAGATGCAATTTTCCCATTATGTATTCCACTTTGTTCACATATATTCTAGATTTGAATAGTAAAATCTTCTTTTTACACTTTTATAAGAACTTATGAACCCATATATTATTCTAGATTTGAGTAGTAAAATCTTCTCTTTATACTTTTACAAGAACTTGTGAACCCATACGCAGGTGAATTTCAAGTATAGTGCCCTACATGAGCAAAAGTATGGGTCCATGGGTTCCGTTTTTTAATGTTTTGGCCCTTGGTTTGTTTTCTTAGCTGTTACATAAAGTTATCAGCCTGTATTTATTTATTTATTTTGCTATATAATTTGGGGTGTGATCTTAACTTATTCTTTATGGTGTTGTTAATTAACTTATTAAGGTTTATATGTAGGTTGCCAGGAGACTGGTACCTGTACTGGTACGTCTATTTCTGAAAATAGGAGATGGAGGTATTTGGAGATGCCAAATTTTTCATATAATTTAATAATTTATAGAAAATATCGTGACATTGAACTTTCAATACTGCCAAATCCTTTGGCAAGGGTATGTCTAAATACTAAATAGCCAATGAAAAACATCCAGGAGAAAAAAGGAAGTATCAAACACCCAACAGCAATCCAGATCTATAGGATAAAAAGAACAAAGAGCTCATCATGAACCAAAATATCCATCAAGAGCAAAGGAAAACTTCATAGGAATCAATCATGTTCAACAAAGCATAAAAGAAAATTGAAGGCAAGGGCCCAAACCAACACTTCAAATCCTTTTTCTATTCTGTGTATTAGAATATAGATATAGACATACAAGAATGAAGAAAGAAAATGTATTATCACAACCAAATAGGAATTAAAAGAAAATGTAGAAGAATTCAGCCCCATTGCGTGTACTGCAAAGTCTGCATAAAGAAATTAAAAGAACATCAGCAAGAATATATTAAATATGAATGTCTTTTGAGGTTTGCATTGAATTGCAAATAGCCAAATGCCAAATACTTGTGGTCTTCCTGCCCCGCGTCAGCTCCCGTTTTTCCTTCTGTAGGTAGCTTGAGTGTTTATTTTCTAGCGTCCGAATGCATTTATCTTTTATGTTTTTGGTTTCTTTGTTTATTGGTGTAGGAGATGGTTAGAGTCTATGGGAGACTGCAACTGAAAGCCTTCTGTGACCGGAAGGTCTCCGCCACTGGAGGCGCGTCTCTTGGCAACACAGATTTATATGTTCAATAAAACTTGATTTTTACTAACTTCTTCATATTTTTTCCAATTGTTCAACTTCACCAATAAATTTAAGAACACATGATGTAACATTTTATTTTATTATATCTGTAGTCAGAATTGTTCATGTTCTTATCAAAGTATTCCTTTTGAACATGAGTCACACTGTTCTATACATGCTATTTGGTATTCTAAACTTCTATCCTGTCTTTAGGCTGTAATATGTATTTATTTCCCTCAGTGTACTAGTATCCAATTTTGATTTGGCAACTTGTGCTGCACAAAACTTCTTCAATTTCTCCATTCTATCCGTTACTTTTCTATAGTCTGAAAACCCCTCCAAACTCGTATCTTCTGACAGACAAATGTTGAATATTTGCTGCGGTCAGGCTACTGTCAGAACTTTCCATTGGAGAAAATGGGCTGAGCAAATATGACACCCCTTCTATCGTCTCCTTGTTTCACACGCTTAATTTGTATATTAGCTTTGGACAAAGTTAATACATATTTTGGTTTAACATTGCGCCTGACAGAACTTTCCATTAGAGAAAATGTGCTGGGCAAATATAATACCCCCTTCTATCGTCTCCTCGTTTCCCACCCTTAATTCGTATATTAGCTTTGAACAAAGTTAATACATATTCCTGTTTAACATTGCCCCCAAAATCAATTCATCCCTACCCAAACCTGATAAAATAAAATTAATTTTTGCTGCATCTTCTATTCTGAAAAAGGACTTCAAATCATCTTCCAAATCTGCTGCTATCCACTTGTTGACTGCCAATCCTTTTCTACATGCATCCACCATCTATACTTACTCATTGCCTCTTATTGTACTACACGACCAGCAACTTTGTATTCTGTATATTGCACTTACCTGTCTTACAGAATTTCTCCTCCCAACCCTACTTTCTGTAAATAAGGACATTAATATCCCCATGGTTAGAAACAAAGGCACAGCTGACATAAATTTCTCACTAACCTTGAGATACACTTTTAACAATTAGTGGACTAGAATTGTTGACATCATTTAGCAATCAAGGCCCTATTTGCCACTCATTATTATCTGTACGTAGTTTTGCCAAAAACTGGCTCTTCTTCACTCTGCAGTTAGGCAATCTGCTACTGGATTTCCATGTATTACACGACCAGCAATTTTGCATTCTGTATATTGCACTACCTCTCTTACAGAATTTCTCCTCTCAACCCTACTTTCTGTAAATAAGTACATTTAGACCCCCATGGTTAGAAACAAACAAAGGCAAAGCTGACATAAATTTCTTACTAACTGCGAGATATACTTTTATCAATCATTAACCTTTTTTTAAAAGATCATAACAAACCAAACTACGCTGCGGTGTATGAATTGGAAGGTGGTGGTGGACTAGAATTGTTGACATCATTTAGCAATCGAGGCCCTATTTGCCACTCATTGTAATCTGTATGTAGTTGGGCCAAAAACTGGCTCTTCTTTACTCCGCAGTTAGGCAATCTGCTACTGGAATTCTGATGCAGAGGACCTTGGTGGACTCAAACCCAATCAGGGCACGCTAATAATGAACCAATGATTTTGGACTTACAAAGGGTTTCAAACTCAATTTACCATGGCGACAGGAGGTCATGCCAACAAGACTATGAGGCCAACATAAGGAAACAACCCTCCATTCAAGGGAACCACTGATCTCTGAGTATTCTGAGCATCAAGGAACATTAAACACCCTATCCCAACACTTGGCATCAACTTAGCACAACCATCAAATACACTTCCTTCAATAGGTGCTTCTAGGCCTAATAGCCCTGTCCAGGCGGTTTTTGACCAATATCTTTCAGACTATTGATCTCAGACACAAAAGGAAACCTATTATAGATACCCATTTGGGGCCTACATAACAAATATCAAACTGACCCTAGGTTACTTTGGAAAGTACTGGTCATTAATCGACTGATAATGCTTTTAGAGGGCTAATTAGGTCTCATTTCCAAAGCAAGTACCCTAGAAACTTGTTCCAAAACTCAACCAATGTCCCATACACGTGGGGTTCAACTCCAAACCAAAGATTTAACAGGTTTTAGGCACCTACAGCCATTAAAATGCATCAGATATGTAAATTCCGCAAAACAGTCTATTTTTAAGGTCAAATTCATGTCCCAAACCACCTAGGCTCACTCAAAAGGACCTCAAACTCCATCTCCTGCACAAATCTGCCAAAACCCATCTAGATCAATCCCAAATCTACCATTCCACCGAGTTATAGAGGTTTCCCATGGTGGACTGTGTAGATACCCACATTTCTTTGCTTCAAAGTTCAAACCCTCAAAACAAGGGTTTTTGGACTGTTTTCACTAAATTGCTTCTAACTTTATCCTCCCTTCACCAAATTGCCTCAAACCACCTGCAAAAGAAAGTTAACTCATCCCTCTTTCCAACCATATGTATTTTTGATCGTGGATCATCCGTACAAGTCAGTACAATTTGCTGCAACCAAACTGTTACACAAAAATCTGGAAATTCAATCAATAAAATGGTCGTAACTTTCATTCTACCCAATGAAAATTGATGAGACAAAAAGTAAATGAAAGATAATACAATGATCTATCATCCATAATCAAGTGTAGGTCGAAATAGCATCATTAAAAGGCATATAATTCACTGCTACAGTCACAGATATATGGAAAGTACAGGAAAATGACTGATTATATTGTCTGCATTAAATTTCCATACAAAACCATTCATACTTCTTCCATACACCCTCAAACGACTCATACAAGACATATTTAACCTCCTCCATACCTTTCAATCAACCACAACTGATTTTTGTCTATTCTAACTATTCATTTTCTCTAATTTTACACTCTGACAACATTTTGCATATTCACAACTTTTGTGTTTTTTGTAATATTTTGAAAATGAACTCCTAACAACTTCCTAAGACCTATTACATCATTAATGTGGCCTCTTGGGCCTTATTACAACATCAAACACTAGATTTAAACCAAAATCCTAAGATTGCCTCATGGATGCATGTACTTGGTAGGGTGCTCATGCACCAATTTCCATCTTTTAGGCAAATACTTGTAAACCACCTTCTCAAAGCTCTTTTCTAGAACTTTTATTTCATCAATGAGGCTTTTTAATTGCCATTCTATTGTTGTTTCGCTTTCGCAACCATTAATCACCACCTTCAAATTCACGTTCGACCTCTTCACACGAGCATCTAGACGAGCTAGGCATTTTCATACCATCCACACGCAACAAAGTCTAATCAATATATAAATTAGTTTTCAAATCAAGGAAGAAGGAAACACCTTTAACAGAACTTACATTTTCAGTTTTTAACACCACTTATGCCCCATCAGGGCCTGGATTCCCCATGCTGCCTGATCAAAGTTAAAGTTCCATTAAACCTTGACCGGACCCACATTCTTTGTTTAACTAGAACTATTGTATGTTTACCTTGCAATTTATTGTATTTTTACAGATATTCTTGATAACTTCCTAAGCAATTTTTTTTCGGTTTGGTATAAAGTTCACAAAATGGGGGTTCATATCACTTGGTAAGTATTCTAATTTTGATTATTTGATGTTTGAGTTCTTACTGAGTGGATAAGTTTATTAGTATCCTTAAAACCCGACTTTGTGATTGATGAGTTGAATAAAAGTCACGAGCTTCTGCGAGTTACTGATACCCTGCTGGTACTGGTGATATTTGATTATTCAGGTGAGTTTACAAATCATTACCAAGCTAATTGCAGTGCATTATTTGCTATCTAGTTATTGTTAATTTAAGTTTTCCTGGGATTTGTAAGGGTAAGCAAGGTATTCCCTACATTTTGTGTTTTTTTTAATATTTTGATGTTTCAGTTGTTTGAACTTTGGATATCAATATCCAATACAAAGTTGTTTTCAGTTTGTATATTGTACTTTTTAGCTTCACATTGTAAGCGGCATTCTTGCTTTATTGCACTTCCGTATGCGTACAGCTCTTGGAATGCAATTTGTGCCTCCATTAAATTAGCCTTAAAACACATTTATTTGTTGTAATTGAGAAAGCTTAAACCAAATCGATTTGGTTACAATTTATCTTCTATTAGATAGGGATTCCTATTAATTTATGTATGGTAAATTCAAAGTTGTGAAAAACGTGATGCACAATTTGTATTTTAAATTGTTACTGCTTTTGCAATTTTCCTTTGCTCAATTAGTTTTTCTTTCGTTTTTTTTATGATGAACATAATAATGGAAAAAACTACTTTGTCGGCACTTTGCAGGTGTTAAATGTTCTGGCATCATCATGGGAGCTTTTGAGTCTTCTTCGCAGCATAGAAGTCGCCTACAATAACGTGGTTTCAGGAAGTACTTCATATTCTTCTGACAACTTGCATAAGTTTGTACCAGCTATTCGAGAGCAGATACAGGTTTTTCTTTGCATAAGCTTTATTTAAATGAAGAAAATTTGTTTACTACGTCTACCATATTAGTCTTCCAAGTTTTGCTTTGCATAATTGTCTGCATTTTAACTTCTCTTTGTAAAACAGGAATGGGAGATTGATTCATTCAATTTTGAAAAGGAAAGTGAAACATTTTTCTCATCTTCACAGAAGGGTGCTCCCACATTGCAACTTTTCAATGCTAGTCAATATGGGGGCCATCAAATTTTAAAGGTGGGTTGTTAGATGTAGGATTTAGAATTTGGTAGGATTTGCCTTCCAACTATAATCGCTGGATCCTTCAATCCTAATTAACTGCCAATTTAATATTGTACTCTCTTTTGGTATATAATATTTATGTTTTATGTATCGTTCCGTTGGGATTTTACCTTATTTTATTCATCGTTCAACTCATTACATTGATCAGAGTGTGTGGTGTGGGCATGCAAGTTTTGCAGCCATGGATGGTTTATTCTGTTTCAGTTGTTTAATTCATGACCATTGTTTTTTCTTGTTTAATCATGAATTTTAATGTCTCATTTATTGGTTTTTATCTTTCTGATATTTATGTTTTTTTGCTATATTTTGTCAGTGAAATATAATTATCACTGATTACTAGTATTTCTGCAGATCCTAATTTTGAGAGCAGAGGCTTGGATCCAGACAAGTTTTCCAGAGAAGATACAAACTAATATGCAGTCGTTAGAAGCACTTAAAGCTCTAACAATTAAAATATTTGGCTCATTTGAAATTGGTTCCTGTAATGAAATGGCATGTACGTATGTTTCCGGTAGGGAAGATGTGCCTATCATGAAACTTTCGGGACTTGGCCGTCATACATGGGCAGATGTTAAATATAAAGGTGATTGGATGAGGCGACCAATTGGAGAGAGTGAAGTTGCTTGGTTGGCAAGACTTCTTGTTAGGTTTTCTGATTGGTTGAACAAAAGACTTGGGCTGGATGATAGTGGTGATAGTAACAGGGATGGTAAGTTTGATGACAGCACAATTTCTTCGCAACCAACATTTGCTGAGATCTCGGTAGATGATGAGGTTTCTATTGTGGATATTCTGTCCGACTGGACAACTTGGACAAATCTTTTTTCCAAAATCTTGTCATGTTTTATGTTTTATTCTTTATGGCTTTTGCAAGCTGCACGGGGCGTGTTAAGAAGAAATGGCTGGCGGATAAATTTGAGAATCTTGGCTGAAAAGAAATCATTGCTATATGTGTGTACTTGTATTGTACTTGTTATATTAACAAAGATTTTCAAGTTTTATTTTTCTTTTTTATTGTCGACAGACCTGTATTCGTTGGGAATTTAACCTTTTCTCTGATAGCTATCAGGAGATCACGGCCCCTGATAGAATGGAGTTTGTCTCTGAAGAAATGGAAGCACCTTGAAAACTTGTAGATAAATTCCCCTGTAGAAGAGTTCAAATGCTTGTACACATCGTTTTCCTTGCATCTTGATATCGGTGTCTTCATTCATAAATTCTGTCCCCAACGTAAGCCGTATTTAGGGATTGTGTAGCAGGAAATTTTGTAGTTTCATTATAAAGTAAGTTGTATTAAATAATTCAGCTTATATGATGCTTTTCTTTACATTCGCGGACAGTTTGTTGTGGTCAACTTTATGATCTTTGTTGGCAAGTTGTTTCCATTCCATTTTAAATGTTATTGTGCTTTAATGGTAGTGATTTGTCAAACGTTTTAAAACAAGGATTGAAGCGATGTGAAATTTTCAATGCTCGGGGCTAAAAGCAATCAAGAAGTATGGTAGCAAAATGAACTAGAACTAGAGGCTGGCAGAAAGATGGTTGAAGAACGACTAATCAGACGATTAGGGTTTTTAAAAGGTTAATTTAGGCCATTTAAAATGTCTATAATAATTGAAGTTAATTGTAATTTGTCGCACAACTATATGTGCATAAATTTTCATTGGAAAAATTAAAAATAGGTAGATTGTGGTCTGAAAGATTGATATATTATTTGGAATAAGAATTGGAAGTGAGGGAAAATATCGTAGATTTGCTAATATTTTTAGAGCAATATTTAAAATATTCGGGAAAGCACAAGCAGTAAAAGTGGTCATATTGTGGGTAGAAGATATGGAAGATGAAAGATTACATAACATTATGATGGGAAGTATGGGTTATGTAAGATGTTAAAAACCCTTTGATTCAAAACTATTGGCACATTTGGAGGAGTGAGTGACAATATGTAGAGGTGTAGAAGGGTGCGGTTTGTTTTGGAGGAAATGACTGGAAATGCATTGTAGCGTAGAGGTGTGCAAGAGAGGTTGAATTTACAACTGATTTTTTATATAATATATAATATTTTAAACGTATTGAGAAGCATGAACAAAAACAATAAAAGAGCAGAAAAAATTGATATGTTCTAACAATTTTAAGGGAGACTATGTTTTAGTGTAGTTTTTGATAAAAAGCAATAGCAAGAGGGTGTTGGTCTGTGGTACAATCACAACACACTAGATACCACATTAACAATATAATAATCGTATCCAAAGCACATGACAGAGTACAACATAACAGAACAATATGTCTACCCCTATAAAAAATTAGCTTAAGAAATTCAAAGCACTGCAACCATTTATCAACAAACCTAAAATTACCAAAGTAAAAAATATAGTACTTAGCAAAAAAGTTAACATTCACATCGTGCCATGCAGGGTTGTAAATAAGCATAATAATCTTAGATCTAAGGCTATAGCAAAAAAAAATATAAACGACCCCTAGGGCTAGCATAGTTATCCATAGAGCAACACAAAAAAATGATTAGTTGCCTTTCCACAACCACTTCAAGAGCAGTTAGTCTGCCCACTCCTCTTGAAGGAACTTGAAAAGCTCCCGAGGATCCTCTTCGTCATCAACGTGACCTCGAGACTCCTAATGAAGCAGACAAAGGGTGGTAGTGGAGGTGTGCATTACTTTGAGTGCAAATTTGCTAACATCTCTGAGACAGTTGCTCAAGCCCTCCATTTCCTCCTTCAGTTGAAACACCATCTTTTCCAAATCAACAATTTGGTGTTTAAACTTACCCACCACGCAACTAGAGCCAACATTGTTTTTCTTGATCTCTTCCACAGTGTCACTGCTAAGGTTCAGTTTACTTTCAATGCCCTTTTTGCTGCTAGACTCCACCGAGGCCTCCTCTCTTTTCAGTATATTATTTATAGCCTTTTCCTCCTCACTTTAGCCAGTCTGTTAACAACTGGGTGTCAATATCTCCCTCATAAACAAGATTAAGGACAATGTTTTTCGCATTTTTACTGGGGCGGAGGTCAAGGGCCTCCAGGGTCCTTTGTCTTTTGTTATCCCTCGAAGAATTTGAGGTGGGATAAGCTTCAGAAGAGTGAGGGCTCAAGGAAGGGTTTTTATCGCAGTGTTTTCCCTTCGACCTAGAGGGAGGGGGGAGGAGACCATGATCCTGAGACCCAGAAGGCGAGGGGTTGGACTGCTGCTGGGTGTTAGTAAGCACATAAATGGTCGGTGGTGGGCAAAGGGCATGGTGGAAGTTGTAGAGTCGAAACATTAACCCCTGGTGTAGGATTAATGACTTTTTTCCCAGGGTCTTAGCTTCTGCCACATCACCAACATTACTTTCCATTGAGTGCAGTAAAAAGAATGGAATAGAAATTAAATCCTTGTACCTAAAATGATTCAGGGGTTATGCTGGCCTTCTTCCATTTATGACTAGTGGTGGGGAGTCCAATGGCTTTTCCAATGACATCTTCATTGATTTCAAACGTAATGCCATTCACCATGACTCTCCTTTCATTCCAAGTCGCCACAAATTGGCAGGATATCATCTCATCAAAAGTAGTCATATTCTCCATGAAGGAGAGAATTCCGCCTTCCTTGCAGAAATACATCACCATAAGGTCGGCAGTGAATTTCTCCTCGATTTTGTCAGGCTCAACTATGCTTGTCGCCACACATATTCAGCCCAGTGCCAAACCCAAGAGCTATATGGAGCAAGTAAGACACACCCATAAGAAACAACCCAAAATCTCTAAAACAATTCCAGTGTAGAGCAGAATAACCCCAGTTCTCGGTAAAGAAAACGTAGAAGCTTAGTAAAGAAGTAATCCTGTTGTAATAATTTAGGCAATAATTACAATGCATGCCAAGTTGCACATCTAGGACACATAGGTGTATCTACACATGAGGCTTTCTGCAAGTTGTAATGTTTATTATGAAAATCCACACCAAATCTAAGGAAAACTGTCACAGCGAGCAAGTTCCATAAATTTAACTTTATGATATGGTGACAATTTAATTTTTTAAACTGACCCTTTGACCTTAGGTACTGCCACATACTCCTCGTGAAGACCCCACTTTCCTTTATATAAGGAATGCTGCATAATACAGAATGATAGTAGTTCCAACTCATCCTGCTTGCGAGCACAAGATCCCCGTTACTAGCCAGCTGGCAAGGGTCAGATTCGTCGAATTCAAAATTCAAAATTCCAGTGGTGAAAAGGAGGGGGTGGTGGGCCTAGTCGTGCCAAGCCGAGGCCAGCCATAGCATTGGAATTTCACCATTATTGTGAGTCCCATTGGCATCACTCTCTTCCAACCTAGTCAGGTCTTGAGTAGACTTAGGTAGCTGATTGACAACCCTCCAGCATTGTAAGATAGGAGACCAATAGTAGCCATGAAATCCACCACAAAATTCCCTACCTTGTAGGTGTGGCTTATCTTGACCCCCTCGAGTTTTTCCAAGAGACCAAGGATGTCACTTAAAATAGTTTCCACTTTCCACCCAGCCTTGGATTTACCTTTGATAGCCTCAATAGTGGTTTTGGAGTCCCCCTCAATCTCAGGATTTCTGCTTCCAGTTGCTATGCAAATTTCAGGCCCCACAGAAGGGCCATACCTTTAGCCTTGTTAACAGTTTGGTTTACAAGAGGACCAACAAAAGCAACAATTAAGTTCCCTTTATAATCACGGATAATGCCCCCACCCGCCTGACGCCCGCATCTCACAACCCCATCAAAATTGAGCTTGTCCCAATGAGGTTTGGGGGGAGCCATTTGGTTGCCTTCTTGTTGACCAACTTGGTGTTGTCAAATATGTCAAAACTTGTCAATGGTCTAGTTTTTGGCTATGTGGAGATCAACATCACTAGTAGGTGGTTCAAGCTCTTCCATCGAGCAAGCGAAATGTTCTCCAGCAGAAGCTTAGAGCCAAGGTGGAAGACCTCAACAGGTGATAGCTCATTGTCTCCGAAGATTTTGTTGTTGCGCTCCTTCTAGATACTACAATAGAAAGGGGGGAGGGGGGATTTGTTGCCAAAAGAGACAGAGCAACGAGTGCTGGGAGGGGGATTGCCAGCCAGTGGCAAACTATTGGATATCCCAGTTAGTCACCCAAGAAAGGTTGAGTTTGGGGATGACCAGCTGCCAGATTGCCGAGGAGAACTCACAATGCCGGAAAAGATGGTTGATGCTTTCCTCTTCCTTTTTGCAGAGGCTACACCTATTGCCATACTAATTCCTCTTTTTGCCAGGTTATCCAAAGTTAGAATTTTGTCATGAAGCACAACCCACCAGAAGAAGTTCACTTTGGGAATTAGCTGGGAGCTCCTCACTTTTTCCCAACAGGTTAGGTCAGCAACCTCCTTGATCAACGAGGTGTAAGCCAATTTGACCGAGAACTCACCACTATGAGTGTGGGACCAAAGGATTGTATCAGGGCGGTCGAACAAGGGAATTCGAGACCTTTGCATCAAATTCATGAGATCAGTGGCTAGGAGAGTGAGATCAACCCCTATTAGCCAATAGGGGTAGGAGGTCCATCCATTGCTCATTGCTAATGTAGTTAGCCATCAAGGTTTCCACCCGAAGTGTGAGGATATTCTTGAGCTGGGAGAACCTACTGGAGCCCAGGATAAAGTCACCTAGCCAGACATCCTCCCAGAACTGGATGTCCCTGCCATTGCCAACCTACCAAGTGAACCCCTTCTTGATCAATGAGGTGTAAGCCGATTTGACTGAGAACTCACCATTGTGAGTGTGAGACCAAAGGATTCTATCAGGGCAGTTGAACAAGGGAATTCAAGACCTTTGCGTCAGATTCATGAGATCAGTGGCCAGGAGAGTGAGATCAACCCTATCAACCAATAGGAGTAGGAGGTCCATCTACTGCCCATTGCTAATGTAGCTAGCCACCAAGGTTCCCACCCGAAGTGTGAGGATATTCCTGAGCTGGGAGAACCTACTGAAGCCCGGGATAGTCACCCAGCCAGACATCCTCCTAGAACCAGATGTCCCTGCCATTGCCAACCTGCCAAGTGAACCCCTTCTCTAGAGTGCTCTTGCATTTGAGAATGCTATTCCGTATCTTGGAAGTCTGAGGGTGGCCATGCTTAGTGTAGAGTTTGTAGAAGCGACCCCTGTCGACATATTTGGCTTCCATAATTATGCACCAATCAACATAACCTATGACCATAGTCTAGGCCACCTTAGTTAGCAGAGCTCTATTTAGGTTATTTATTTTCATATCCCAAGGCCACCAAGAGACTTGCGTAAGAAGACCTTGTTCTAGTAGACCAGGGGGAGTCTCTTTTTTTGTCACAACTAGACCATAGGAAGGTGCGTTGGATTTTCTCAAGTTTGTCAGCCATGGCTCCCAAATTTTTGAAGATGGAGAGGAAATACATTGCGATTCCTTGCAGAGAAGCGAAGAGCAATTGAAGCTTCCCAACACTACTGAGGAGATTTCCTTTCTATCCAACAAGATTACTTTGGGTATGCTCGAGGAGAGAGTTACAAAAGTCATTTTAACATCTTTAATCATCAGAGGGAGACCTAGATAGGTTGCCGGGAGTGTGGCCGATTGGCAACCCAGAATGTCTAGTATTTTCCCCTGTATAATATGATTAGTGTTGAAGAAAAAATTCTTGCTTTCGTGATGATTAATGTGCTGACCAGAGGCAGAGGCATAGTCATCAAGAAGGGTCTGCCACACCCTGACCTCAATAACCGAAGAGGTACCAAAGAAAAAAGTGTCATCGACAAACTGGTGCAGAACTGACGGGGGGAGGGAGGTGGAAGGCTTAATTCCCCAAATTCTGCCATTCTCGGCCAACTGCATCATATAGCGCCCAAGAACCTTGGCCAACATGATGAAGAGGTAGGGGAGAGAGGATCCCTTTGTCTCAGTTGTTTGTCCGGGGGAAACTTGTCCCCAGATTTTCCATCCATGAGAACCGAGAATCTAACAGTCAACACATTCCTTAATAATATTGATGAGGGATTGATTAAACCCAAAAGTAGAGAGCACCTTGTATAGGAAGAGTGTAGGCTTTAGATATATCAAGCTTGAGTGCCATCACCACAACTTTACTGCGGTCAATGGAATGAAGAATTTCATGAGTTGTGATAGCAACATTCATAATTTGCCGTCCTGGAACAAACCCCTTCTAGTTAGGGTTGATAATCTTATCAAGCAGGGGTTTGATTCTATTAACAATGATCTTAGAGAGCATTTTGTAGAAGGTGTTGCACAAACTTATGGGGCTGAAGTTCTTCATAGCAGTAGGGTCCTTAGTTTTGGGAACCATGACAGTGTAGGTATCATTGAGTTGTTGTAACAACTTACCCATTCTAATGAAATATCTAGCTGCACGAGTCATGTCAGGGCCCACAATATCCCAGAATTATTGAAAAAATGTTGGGGGAACCCATTTGGGTCAGAGGCTTTGTAGGCACCCATGCAAAAAATTTCCATTTTGACCTTAGAGTTAGAGACCCGAGAGAGGAGGTTGTTGTCAGCATTAGTCATAGTCCTTGGGAGGTGGGAGAGAAATTGTTCTTACAGGTCCTCCACATTCTCAGAGTTCGTCTTAGAAAAGAGGCGAGTGCAATACTCAGTAGCCATAGTTCCTAAATGAGTGGTATTAGAGACCACCAGCCCTGCATTGTCTCCGAGGGTGTGGATAGAATTCCTTTTCTTGTGCTTGCAGGTAGATCTATGGAAGAAAGTAGTATTGCGATCTCCCCCCTCAAGCCATTGGACACACGATCTCTTCTTCCAAAAGACTTCCTCATTGGACATGACTTCCTTCCAGTTCAAGGTCTGGGGAGAGGTCACCAGAGGCCATCCACTATTGGAGGACCACAAGCTTCCAAGAAAGATCCTTCTTAGTTTTGAAGATATCCCCAAAGTTGGTTTTTCTCCAGCCTTTGACAACTCCCCTAATAATCTCAATTTTTTTTGCAACTTGGAACATAACAGAACCCTTCACCGGGGTGGACCACCAATGTTTGACCTTCTCACAAAAGTTAGAGTGGGATGCCCACATACTCTCATATCTAAAGGGAGTAGGGTTAGGGCGCTGATCTTCTACCCATTGTAGCAAGAGTGGGCTGTGGTCTGAGGCGGTCTTGTAATGCAGCCAAAGAGGAAGCAACTGTCAAGTCCCAGGAGGAGGAAACCAAAACATCGGTCAAGAGGGACCTGGATGAGGTGAGGGCCCTTCCTGTTATTGGAACATGTGAAGCCAAGAACATGCATGAAACTCGGAACGAGACCAGAGATCGCAGGAAACCTTTTGGCAAAGTGCATCTCAAGAGCGTCATATATCGAGGACAAGAACCGATACCTACTTGAGAGGTGAGGCCGGTGTTGTTGGGAGCTTATGTTTTGTCATAGCAACACTTCTTCAATTTTGATGTCGTTGCCGTACATTTTGCAGTGCTTTTCTATATGGGTGGATTTAGAGGATTGTGTTTTTGACCCAATAGAAGGAACATGGGAGTTGGAATTGTTTAATAAATTATTTCTTTCATGTGAAATTTCACTTTATCGTGCTACCTCTGTTAACAGTGGTGCATGGGGTCTAGATTGACATGAATAAATCAATCTTGTGCAGAGAAGAATCAGGTCAGTTATTTGTTTGCAAGTTGTGTATCAATGGCTCTAGGAATGGTATTATATACAGATTCTCTGATACAACCTTATTTCTGTTGGATGCGATGGTTTTAGAGTAGTGTAAGCGTCTACAAGAATGTCTCACAACCAAAACACAAAATAGGGATCAATTCCTAGCCATAAGGGTTCGATGGATTTTGATATTGTTCGAGATCTTTGATAGAAAAGAGTTAAAATTCTGTGATCAAATAATGGGGAGTTCTGCCATGATTTCTTGGTGTAGCAGGAAACAAATATCTGTGGCCCAAAGCATAGCAAAAGCTAAATACACTGCAACATGTGTAGCAACCCGAGATGCAGTGTCACTACGAAAGCTCCTTGCAAGATTGTTTGGTCAAACATTTGAGCCGACTCTGATTCATTGAGAAATTTGCACATTTTTTGAGACAAGCTTGGTGTTGTGGAAAATGTTGCCCTTGCAAAGAGGGAGTCTCAACATTAGTGATCCATGCTACTTGCTAAAAAGAATATTTCTCAGAGACAGAGAAATATGTGGTGACAACCCTTGCAGTGTATATTTCTCTAAGATAGAGAAATATGAGGTGAAAGCCCTTGTAGCGTATATTGTTCTGAGATGGAGAAATATGAGGTGAAAGCACTTGTAGCGTATATTTCTCTGAGACGGAGAAATATGAGTTGCAAGCCCTTGTTCATCTCTGAAAAGAGACGTCATGTTGAGAGACTCCATGACGACATCACGTTGAGAGATTTCATGATGTACACTTGTACTTGTGTTTCTTTCCACACTTGGGAGTAGCCATGGTGGATGTCATATTAAGAGACTCCATGACAACATCATGTTGAGAGACTCCGTGATGAACTCTTGTACATCTCTGAGACTGAGATGTGATTTTCCACAAATGGGTGTAGCCATTGTGGGTGTCATGTTGAATGAATCCATGACATTATCACATTGAGAGATTCGGTGATAAACTCTTTTCCACAAATGGATGTAGCCATTGTGGGTGTCGTGTTGAGTGACTCCATGACATTATCACGTTGACAGATTCCGTGATAAACTCTTTTTCACATATTGGTGTAGCCATTGTGGGTGTCATGTTGAGAGACTCCATGACATGAATATCTGGAAAGATACCTCCCTTTCTAAGAGGGAGTGTTGATGTTCTAGCGGTAGGAATTATCTTTCCTTCCCAAATTTGAAATAAATAAATATCTTTGTATCGTCAAGGCAATGAAGGGACAAGACAACGAAGGGCCTTCACCTTGCAATGTCAAGACAATGGAGGGTCAAGATAATTATATATTCTTCCAGAAGGAATTCAGATGGATAACATAGATTGATATCTTTTGAATTTATTATTGTCTACATATTGATAGGGCTATTATCATCACTTCAGTTTAGCCGTGTGTTTGGGCAAATTGTAAATCAGTCTTCTGCACATTCATTAAATATACAAGTGATTTATTTGTGACTAGGTTTTTCTCCCTCAAGTCGGAGGGTTTTCCCAAGATAATTTGTCATCTTTTTGTTCATTTTTATGTTTTTGCTGCTTATCTTCATTTCTAGTATAAAAAATTAACATTTGGACCCATTTTTTTTGGGTCTTACTAAAGCACCCATGAATCTACAAATTTAAGCCTTTTCTTTCCAACTTGTAAGCGTACTTTCCCTTTTATCTATGGGGAATGAAAACATTGAGGGACTTTCAATCCTCACATAAGAGCCATTTTATTTCTTCATAGGAGCATGGGTGCTCAAGATGGTTCCCTAAGCATGGTAGCAGTTGAAGCTATGGGAGTTCCCCTTTGCAAGTTTCATTAGGTTCATTTGGGACATAGACTTTTGATTTTGAATTTGATGAGGCTAGGAGGAAGGCAAGAGAGATGTGAGGCTATGTATGGCCTCTAAGAGCCTGCCCCTAGGTTCAATCAGTTTCTCGTTGATCAAGAGATTAATTCTCTACTGATTGGAGTGGTTGATAGGTATTGGCTCGGAAGCTTTTGGAAGAGTAAACAATTCTTTAAAGATACTTTGGATTTTGGTTAAAGATTATACTTTCTGTCAGAAATAAATATATCTAGCTTTTGGGCAACGTCTATATAGCACCCAAAACTGCACCCATCATGAATGATGGTCATGAATGCATAGATGGATGATTGCACTTCAACTAGATTCCATGGTTTTCTTTTTGCTGCATAGCTACTTTTACAGAACTCATGGTGAAATTTAATGAAATGAAATTTATTGATTAATTGTAAAATACTATTTTAATTTAAAAAATTTATTAAATTTTAATTAAACTGATATTAAATATAAAAATTAAAGATATAAATTATAATATTTAGAATAATATATATTTTATACACAATTTTAAAATATATATAATTTCTATATACAATATAATTAAAAAAAATTAAAATTTGAATTGGAATTAATAAATAATATAAATAAAAATTAATTATGGATAAAATAAAAAATTATATAAAATAGAGATTAACAATATTTACCATTTAATATTGCATATACTTGTATTGTATCAAACATATATTTAATTTAAAATTATAAATTTAATTTCATAAATCATTATTAAAAATATGTAGGATGATAACATAAATTTAATTATGTAATTATCAAAAAAATTAAATCATTACATTGTTATGTAATTATATCTTATAAAGACTATCTTTTTTAATATAATATATTTCAATATAAACACAAATATAATATTATTTGTTATAAACTAATTATATTTTGTAGGTGCACATTTTATTGATATTTGAATTAAAGTAAATTATTTTATTTTTATCTTTTTGTTTAAATATTTATAACCCTAAACCTAATCTAACATAATGTAAGATCTAAAATTGGGTGTTGAACATGGGGTCTTCTAGATGATAGGAATTGCATATGAAAAGAGACCCTAAGTCCAATTTTAGTCTAATACACTTAATTATTATGATAAAGAATTGAGAATACTTGTAAAGAAATAAGGAGTAAAATACCTACCTCATATCATAGCAGATCTGAAGAATGTGGTTTTCTGGGGTCCGTACTCTATTTTTGAAAAATTTGAAGTATGATCCGGAACCGGAACGCAGAGACGAACAAAACCCATAAATCTTTTTCCGTTCTAACACCGTCTTATGAAAAAGGTTGACCTTGACCCACTAATCTCACCCCTGACCCAATAATCTCGACCCTGACCTGTGTTGCCTCGACAGAAAATCTATTTTCAGATCCCGATAGTTTGCTGAAAAGGGTATCCAAATCTGGTCTCATATCCGCTGTCCAGCACCTGTAACTCTCGAAAACAACACCTGCAAATATCTGAAAAGAGGGTTTTGGGGTGGCTATATAGGGTTTTGCCTTAGTCAAACCCCCGTTTTGGTGATCTCCACCTCCACCAATAGCCAAATATAGAATGTATGTATGTGTGTGTTTTCTCTTTAAGAAGAGTCTTTGAACATGTAATATCAAGATCTAATCTTCTAGATTAATAATCCTAACATAACATGGAAATGAGAAAGCAATG
>MU227856.1:931163-965730 GCA_018584345.1 Thuja plicata
CAGTTTTGAGTTTTTTGTTTGCATATCAGTGATTTAGCATCAAACTATATATTTTTGAATTTCAAATTTCAATATGTAATGATAATCTCAGCGATTATTAATCTGATTATTGATATGATGATGATCATATGCGATATTCAGAAATCAGATATGACTATGAGATATGCAATAAGAGTTTTGAACTTTTGAACTATTTGACTCTATATTAATATGACATTACTATTTAGTATTAGTCTTTGACTCTTTAAACTTTTAATGTTCAACATTCATAACTTCATACTTATAACTTTCCATTGTTCTTGTTTTCAAAGCACTATGTTCTGAATCTATGGTATTTCTTAAAAATTATTAAATTATATTAAAAAAAAAAATTGCCTGTCTTTAAGTACCCCGTCTCCTATTTTTGAAAAATAGACGTATCGGTACCGGTACCTGTACCAGAGACCTCAAAGTCTCCCCGTCTCCAGGTAACCTTGTTTTAAATGTTTTAGGTGCAAGAGTTTTGATATATTTTGCTGTTTTTCTAGTTTTCCACTTGATTGTCATGGCCGAGTTTCGCAGACGATACTAAGCAAATCAAACAAGTTTGGCAAACTCAATGTATCTGACCAGACTCACTGGGTACTTGGTTCCCAAGCCTTTGGGCCTCATTACGGTTAGTTCGCCTTGAGGTTTGCCGAAATTGGACAAGTCTAGGCAAGTCTTATAACTATAGGTCAAATATATTCACAAACGGGGAATTGAAGAGGTACATTTGCCAAAAGAATCATTAGCCATTAAGATATAGATATAACAATGTAACAAAGAAGCTTTGAGAGGATCTCAGAGACAAAACGGGATTTTATCATTTTATCAATGCGAGATTCACCCACTGATCACCTTCACACAAAATAATCGCCTCAATGAGAAATTTTCCATGCATAAAAAGCATTTGCTAAGTTCTCATCTAGAAGTTGCAACATGCAAGTGAAAATATATAGACTAAGGATAATGTCTATACTTTCTTTGCAAGCAAGAAAAAAATGCGAGTTAGGCCCTCTTTGTCCTAGGCCACAATAGTCCTTCTAGGACGGCCTACTTATGAGCATGCTTGCCACCCTTCTCTTACACCTCAGGCCCTCTCTCTCACAAGGTAGATTTTAGACAGTAATATGATGACAGTAAGATGATGTGAGTATTATTTATACCAAGATGTTGAATGTATGGTTAGATTGCAATTCCTCAACTGCTATCTGTTGACGGATTATATGCTCTTGTCCGATCTGATATCATCCGCTGGTACTTGATGCTATGTTGGTGTGATGAACTGTTGTATGTATCTGATTTGCTTTTATTTAGATCACTATTTATAATATATCTTTCAATGTTGTAGATATTATAGACTCCATTCATATATTTACTGTTGTGGATACCTGCCCATGTTTCTTGGTGCCTTCTCCCATCGTGGCCTTCTATATCTTATACTTTTATGTCTCTATCAAGTGAGACACCCTTTGAAAGTGGCTGACCTTTGACAGTGATAATAACCTTTCTACCTCTTCAAAACTGATCTGCCTTGTTTATTTCTTAACTGTTACTTTTATATGATTTTGAATATTAAACCGCTACTTAACACATTTGTCTTCTTCTTTTAATTGCACCTCAAATTATATTTACTGCTCCACATTATAATCATATTCACTGCTCCATTTGAATTGCTTATAATTCCTGGAATGCTGCTCTTCTAATAGATATAATTGTTGTACGTGTCTCCTTGCTGGATGCTTGCTCGATCTGCTGATCATTATTGTTTCTCCTCTTATCTTCCATGCCTTTCTTTAATCAAGCCTTCTACCTTTATATCTCTATGTCTCTTTGAAGAGTGACTATGGAAGATTGTTGTCTTTATAAGATGGTCACACCTTTTCACAATCATGCCTCTTCCAAAACAGAACCAACCACTGCCTTATTTCTTCACTAATTGCTGGCTTGATAGATTCATTTATTATTAATAAACTGTCTTCTTTTATAAGCGCTGCCTTTATACTAAATCACTGCACATGAAAACCATGATTGCTGTCCTCTGCTATTTTCTTATCTCTGCCTTATAATTCTCAGATCTGCTTAAATTCTGCTTATAAATCTTGCTAATGTCTTGTTCCGAGATCTGCTCTAAGTTCTGCCCTAATGATATATGATATTTCTCCTCCAAATATGGTATAAACTTTCATATAAAACTGCTCAAGACTGCTGTAGATCTTCCTCTTATATCCCCTCCTAATCTTCCTTGGATGTCCTCAAATGAAATCCTTCTCCCCTTTATATCTTCCAATGTGGGGAAGAGTCACACCTCTTCACCGTGTCTGCCCCTTTGCAATGGTCACAACCTTTCACAATTACCACCCTTTGAAAGAGTCACAACCCTTCATCATTTCTGCCCTTTGAAAGAGTCACAAGTTACAACCCTTTGAAAGAGTTACAACCCTTCATCATTACTGCCTTTTGAAAGAGTCACATCTTTATTTTCTTCACATTCCTTTCTTCTTCCATTAATCCTTCTATAATTCCTATGCTCCTCTTTCTTCCTTCTTCCATATCCCCTTACAAATGAACTCTCCTCCCTTTTATATCTTATGTCAAGGGAGTCACAACTCTTCATTATGTATCTCTTGACATTTCATTAACTTAGTTAACTTATAGTTATATATATTATATTTTAATTTTATTATTATTTATTATTAAATCCTATTTCAGAAAGGGGACATTACATTTTCGTGTCAATTCAGAGATGAATATAAATGCACCCAGTTCTATGATGCCATATCCTCATCATTCCTCTTCAAACCCAAACCCTGACAGCAAACAAACAGATCCTTCAAAACCCTCTTGAAAGGCAGCTCAAAGTACTTTGAATTGACTATGGTATGTTCAAAAGAGGATTTAGATTTGACATAAACATTTGGAGCTCCAAAATCAAAGAGATGACGAACATAACGAGAAAGCTCTGTTTCTTGGAGAAATCTTTAAAGGAGAACATCTCTTATTGCAGTTGCAAATGTTTGAGAACCAATCATCAAACACTCTAAACATAGAAAGGAAAAGGAGAAGCTCTGAGAAGATAGCCACTAACACAAAAGAAGCTCAAAATCCTAATATGAATGTCCTGTTACAAACATTTTAGATGAAGATTTCAAAGGCAAAGGAATCCCTCTTTCCAGGTTTCTGAGCCTGGTTTGATTGTTGACACCAACTATAGTGATCATGCACTTACAAAAAGTAAAGATAGTATTTCGTCTGATTTTTCTCCAATTCAATGGAGCACAGTTTATATTCATGTCCCTCCTATAAAACTTATTTCTGCTGCTGGCCTCGTCATTAGAACAGGGTATCCCCTGTTCACTTCCTTCTCCCCTGAAACCCTTTGTACTACCCAACTCATCTTAGGCATGAAGATCATTATATGCTAACTGATAAATCTGCAAATTTGGGACAATGCTGCTCCCCCTCTAATTCTAGCACCCAACCTTGACTCTGTTGAAGACAATAAAGTGCATCCTGTAAGCCTCCCAAATCCAAGGAAACCATAACCTACTATACAATGGTCAATATAAATGACACCCTCAGCAGCCTCCTAAAACCAGTTAAGCTTTAAAGTTTAAACCTCTCAACAAGGACACGCTCTCAACTCCTCAATCTGTTGCTCAATAACTTGGCAACTATAAAGGACAACCAAAAAACCATCATTGGATGTCTAAACAAGCAGGAGGATGGGCTGGGTATTTTTTGCTGTTACTAATGCTTCTTGACTGAACAAAGGCCAATGAGTGATTTCTTAGAGTTGATCGAATGAGGAGGTAGGGTCCTGCATCAACCTCACACAAGGAAGCACTGCTACATTGTCAACAAGAACCTCAAATGAGGCCAAGGGCCTTCATCATGAAAATCAAACTGACCGTAATACAGTTTCATGAAGCCCTGGTTACAAGAGTAAAGCCAAGCTTTGGAAAACAGGGAACTGGACCTGTAAATGTGGGAACCGGGAAAAAATAACTGCTCCACAGACATGCCCTTATATTAATTTGCTTGCAAATCTCAAGAATATTTCTGTGCTAGGTAAATTGGTCCCATTAAATTCTTCAAAGGAGAATTAAGCTGCCACCTTCACATAACATCATTGGATCAAGGTGTATGAAACCTCTGTAACATCTACTGAGCTAAAGCGTTCCACTTAAGCTGTGAAGCCAACCAGCAATATCATCTTACTGCCCTCAAATCAAGGGTTCGTCTGATGTCAATTCCACTACCACATTCTCCAGGCAGTATGGACACAAAGAAACACTTGATGTAGGGACATATCAGCTGTGTTTTCTGCGCCATTCATTGCTGCAATAAGTGTCTTCTAATGCCACTAAGACCACAGCCCGATAATCTGCACATCCCATGGATCGCAAACAAAAATATTTAATATTTTTCAAAGACCAATATCCAAACTCAAGAATTCAAACATGATTTCACCAATGCATCCCATGTTTTTGCATCTGGAACAAAACCCCACCTGTTCATCTCATCTACCATTCCAACAGCCTCTTTAAAGCTCCCACTCCTATACAGACCTTCAACCATCATCATGCAAGCATCCTCACTTACAACCCACTTCTTCTTCAAAATCAGACGGAATGCCTCGTATGCTGAATTTACTCTATCTTTCCTGCAGAGACCTTCAATCAAAATACAATAACTGAAAACATTAGGCCTACACCCTTTCTGTGGCATCTCGTTAAGAACCATCTCTGCAACCTCTACCATACCAGTCCCGCAAAAACCCCTCAGCAAAGTATTATAAGTACCTATGTCGGGCACGCATCTATTTCGAATCATCACATTCAAAAGCTTCATAGCTTCACCCATCCTTCCTTCCTTACAAAATGCAGTCAAAAAAATATTATATGTGGCAGCATCAGCATTACAGTTTTGCTTCACCATTTCGGCCATTATTTCGTAAACCTTTCCAAACTCTCCTGCCTTGCAGAAAAAATTCATCAGTGTATTATACGTTACAGTATCAGGACTCACTCCTAGCTTCTCCATAAAGCCCACCATTTCACAGGCTTCATCCACTAAATTTAACCCACATTTAGCCCTGATGAATATATTAAAACTATAAATATCCGGCAAAATTCCAAAAAGACTTATCTTCCCGAACATTTTCTCTGCAGTACTATACTCCTCTGAATTCACAAGAGCGCTCAAAAGACAATTAAACGCCGTGACAGTATGCCTACAGTTGTAGTCCGTCATCTGACAAAAAGTTTTCAAGGCATTTTCGGGCATGTTTGCCCGCCCATAGAGCCTGATAACGACAACCATTAATCCAGGCTTTCGTCTCCTTTTTAAACCTTCCAGAAAATTCTCTATCAAATGAAATTTCTTCGCCTTCGCTAATTTATCAATTAAAATGTTGTAGCTCGCTCGGAGTTGTTTAAAGTGGGGTATTCTCGCAGTGCACTGGAAAATTTGCAGGGCTATTTCGGGGTTTTTCTGAAACCTGATCATATTCAAGACGTCGTAGGGTTCTAGGGTTTCTTTGATTTCTCTGATGTAATCTTCAAGTGCTTTTGAGTAATAAAACCTTGTGAATTTATAGAAGAGATGATTGGACGGAGAGCGTACCGAATTATAAAGTCGATGAGTGCAGAGCATTTCCAGGCAGATATTTGTGGTCGCGAGGGCAACTGGCGCTGTTGATGTTTTTTCAATGGTTGTTGACATTAAAGCTATGAATTCTTTTGTAGGGGTGCAGAGTGCCTTTAACAGCTGAGTACTTGTTGTATTCGATGTGACCGGGCGGTGGGGAAATTTGTGGAATTTCCTGGACATCTGGAGGAGGAGAATTTGAACACATGACTGCCTCAGCGAAAGAGGGTTTCTGTGACAACTGAGGATCTTAGTAGACTCGATCTCGTCACCTCCTATGGGAAGTTTATGGCGACGGGGGAGTTTAGTGTTGGAGTGGGAAAGAAGAAAGTTTTTTTTTCAATTTTGAAGTGTCATATAACAAATTTAATGGCCCTGGTTCTATTCGTGAAGTCAAATGGCTCTTAATGAGTCTACCACGGATCAAGTCTTGTTGAGTGCAAGGCTCCAACATCATAAGGGATGAGGCGGGGATCGTGCTCATGCGAATTTGACGGAATGGATTCCCCTTAGTCATTGGCTATTAGCCAAAGAGGTTTCAGCCTATAGGCTCGTTCTCCTGTATTAAATAGCTAAAAAGTTTTCGTGGTGGCCCTTGTTGGTTGGTTGCTCCCAGACTTCGTGTCTCTGCTAGGTAGTCTCGCAGGGGAAACGACTATGCAACCGACAAATGGTCCCTGATTTGACCATTTGTTAGCATTTTTTAATTAATTTAAAAATTAAAAACAACTGTTGCATGGTTTTTAAAACATCGTAAGGGATGAGGCGAGGATCGTGCTCTGGGCGAATTTGGCAGAATGGATACCCCTTAGTCATTGGCTATTAGCCAAAGAGGTTTAAGCCTATAGGCTCGTTCTCCTGTATCAGATAGCTAAAAAGTCTTCGTGGTCGCCCTTGTTGGTTGGTTGCTCGCAGACTTTGTGCCTCTGCTAGGTAGTCTCGCAGGGGAAACGACTATGCAGCTGACAAATGGTCCCTGATTTTACCATTTGTTAGCATTTTTAATTTAAAAATTAAAAACAATTGTTGCATGGTTTTTAAATTAATTAAAAAATGCTAACAAATGGTCAAATCAGGGACCATTTGTCTGCTGCATAGCCCCTTCCCCTCGCACGTCTGAACCTCCATCTTAAAAAAAAAAGTTTTTTTTTTAAGTTTTGAAAGTCACATAAAAAAATATTAGTTGGAGAATTAGCAATTAATTTAATGTGGTGTAAAATATAATGTATCCATTTTTATTAAAAGTAGGTTGATTAAAAAATAGCATTTAGTGAGGAATATGCTTTTATAACTAGCAATTGCACTTTGGTGTGTAATGGGTATGTTGAAGAGGCGTGGAATGCCAGTTATGAATTATGGGGCGTCAATTGGTACGTCATTTAACAAATGGTTTTATTTGTGCAACAAAGGTTTGAATAGAGAAGTGATAGCTTCATATCAACTAAGTATCCACTACAAGGATCTAACCACAACTGAAACAAAATATCTAAAGCAGGAAGATATTAATCTATGTTACCAAAAGAATCATGTTATGTTTGCAATAGTGAGAGAGGAGAGAGATATATAGGGATAGAAAGATGAAGAGGTAGAGGCGGAAGATAGAGATAGAGATGGATATGGAAAATAAGAGAGGGATATGGAAAGTAGAGGGAGAGATAAATAGGGGGGAGAGGGGTACATAAAGATGGAAGAGATAAATATTTAGAGAGGGAGAGATAGAAAGATGAAGATAAAGATATGAAGTGATATATAAAGAGGGGGGGATATATAGGTAACTAGAGATGGAGAGATAACAAGATAAAGATAGAGGGAGAGATGGAAGAAGGAATATTGAGAGATAGAGAGGCAAAGAGATATAAATATAGGTCTAGGAAGGAGAAGGAGAAGGAGAGTGAGAGGGATATGGATGATGGATAGAGAGGAGGTAACATGTGTTGAAATAGAGAGTGAGATATAGATAGAGAGAGAGAAATGAAGATATAGGGAGAGAGGAAGATTGAGAGAAACAGATAGAGAGATAGAGAAAGAGAGAGGGAGAGACAAAAGTGGGGAGAGATATAAAGATAGTGGGGCAAAGAGAGAGCCATAGGTCGGAGGAGGGAGAGGGAGAGGGAGATATAGATGGTGAGATAAAGTGTTGTGTGTGTGTAGATACACACACAGACACATTTATATGTATGTGTGTATATATAATAATGTATACACATACACATACATATAAATACGCATACATGTATGTATGTATGTATGTACACACACATATACATATAAATATACATACATATATATAAGGAGATATAGAGAGGGCAAGAGGGACAAAGAGACAGAGATAAATAGAGTGATAGACAAATAGAGAGAAGTAGAGATGGACAAATAAAGATGGAGAGGGAGAGATAGAAATATATGGGAAGAGGAAGGGAGAGATAGATAGATAAGGGGATAGGGAAAGCAAGGGAAGGAGAGATTGGGAGAGATCGAGAGAGGGAGGAGATAATAAGATGGGAAGATAGATATAAAAGAGGCAAGAGTGAGAGATAATGGAGGTAATAGAGACAAGTAATGGAGAGAGAGGGGGGGGACACACACACACACACACACGTGTGTGTGTAGATAGAGAGTGTGTGTACGTGAGAGAGATATACTGATAGAGACATGAGGGAGAAATAGGAAATTTGTTTGTGTGAAAGTGAGAGATATGGAGATAGGGATAGAGAATAAGAGAGATTTATATAAATAGATAGAGAGAAGGAGAGAGATGGTGTTTGTTCTTATGGTAACTACAAGAAAAACAAATTATTCCACTAATGGAAAACAATAATAAGAACATCATAGGATTCTAATGTCTTTGATGTATTTTGCATGTTGTTATTTTGAAGGTGCATGTTATATTTCATAATATTGTAATTTCATTTCATGGTGGATAATAGAAAGCTCATTCCTGTCTTTGCAAATCTTGTTATTCTCAACTTTGTTATGTGTTTGTGTTTGTGTTAGTAAGGGGAACACCCTTCATCAAGTGGTATCAGAGTAGGAGTTCCTGAGTGTGTAGACAGATTGCCGACTGTGAGGCAGTTTGCACCAAGACTGTGGTTGTGGGTTTGTGTGATAAGAGCCAAAATGCCTCCACGAAGAAACCGTGGCGGGAGAGTTGCAAGTGTGACAGAAGAGGGTTTTAGAGTCCTCCAGAGACAAGTGCAAGCATTGCAAGAGGAGTCGCGTAGAGGAATGCATATTGCATTTAGAGATGAAAGTGAAGAGGAATCTGAAGAAGAAGGACAAGGTCACTAGGAAGCACCAGAAGCGCCTAGAAATCCTGAAGAGGAAAGGCCTTTGAGGGCCATTTCCAAGATTGGAAAGAGACCCAAGATTGAAGTTCCCACATTTTCGGAAAATCTTAACCCAGAGGAGTTGATTGACTAGATCAATGATCTAGAAGAATATTTTGAGTATGAAGATGTCGAAGATCCAGATCGGGTCAAATTTGAGAAGGCCAAACTGAACGGCCATGAAAAAATTTGGTGGAAAGAGATTCAGTTGGAGAGGAATAGAAGAGGAAAGGAGAAAATCACAAGATGAGACCAAATGGTGGAGAAGTTGAAGAGACAGTTCATTCCCGTTGATTATGAGCTAGATTTACTGAGGAAAATGCAAGGGTTGAAACAAGCGGGAAAATTTGTGCAGGAGTATACAGAAGAATTCTACTGGGTCCTCATTAGAACATGTCATGCATAACCTAAGAAGGAAAAATTTGCCTGTTATCTTTATGGATTGCGGCCAAATATTCAATATGAGTTGAGTCTGGTTAGAGTGACCAGTATTGAAGAGGCATACCAGTTTGCCCTAAGAGTGGAAGAGAAGCTGAACAAGAAGTTTGAACGCAAGCAAGGTGGAAGAGGTCGTGGTGGAAGATCCGACAGACGGTCTTATGGAGGTCGAAATGAAGATAAAAAAAAGAATGATGAGTCAAGTAGCAGTCAAAATCAGAGGGGAAATAATTACAATTGTTCCCGTGATCAAAATAATAGGGATTAGAGAGGACGAGGAAGAGGGCAAGGACCAGGAAGAGGGGGTTTTCATGGGACATGTTTCCATTGTGGAGAAGGACACCGAGCCTATGAATGCCCACAATGTCAAGGAAGGATAGATAGGAGGAATGAAGGCCATGCACGAGTTGCAAATGCAAATGAAGAAGCTCAGTCAGAACACTCAGATGATGCTGAGAGAGGAGAAACCCTAGTTGTCAGGGGGATCCTGATAAATGAAGAGAAGAGATCAGATCAGAGGAAGAGCCTATTTCACACTCGATGCAAGTGTGAGGATAAGTGTTTGATGTGATTATTGATGGTGGAAGCATTGATAACCTGGTATCAGAAGAAATGGTCACACAGTTGAAGCTGAAAAGGGAAAAGCACCCAGGTCCATACATAATTTCTTGGGTGCAGGATGACCACAAGGTCATGGTCAATGAGCAGTTCTTAGTAAAGTTCAAGATTGGAAGTTACCGAGATGAGGTACTTTGCGATATCATCCCCATGGATGCATGTCATTTGTTGCTGGGAAGGCCCTGGCAGTTTGGTAGGCGTGCCATACATGATGGCCATGCTAATACTTATTCTCTGAAAAAGGATGGAGTCTGACACAAGATGAAGCCATTGAAGGAAACAAGAGAAAAGGTATGTAGTAATGCCAAAATATGTTTAGTTGATGGAAGAAAATTCTTAGAAGGTATGAGACATGAGCGTATGTGTTTTTCCCTAATTCCAAAAGTGGGTAAAGAAGAAGTAGAAGATGTACCTGCAGAAGTTACAAACTTGTTGGAGGAGTTTCATGATATTATTTCTGAATGTACCTGATGGATTACCACCAGTGAGGAAGATCAGTCATCAGATGGACTTGATCTCAGGGGCCAGTTTGCCAAACAAGGCAGCCCATAGGATGACTCTAGCAGAGAGTGATGAATTGAACATACAAGTGCATGAGTTGTTGCAGAAGGGATTGATCCGAGAGAGCTTGAGTCCATGTGTTGTACCAGTGGTATTAGCACCAAAGAAAAATGGAGAATGGGGGATGTGTATAGATTCTTGAGCTATCAATAAGATCACTATCAAGTACAAATTTCCCTTGCCAAGAATGGATGATATTATGGACTGTTTGAGTGGAGCTGAGTATTTCACAAAGATAGATCTAAAGAGTGGATATCACCAAATCAGAATTAGAGAAGGAGATGAATGGAAGATAGCCTTCAAGACAAAGGAGGGCTTGTATGAGTGGTTAGTCATGCCTTTTGGGAAAACCAATGCACCGAGCACATTCATGCAGCTCATGAATTAAGTACTAAAATAATTTATGGGTAAGTTTGTTATTGTTTACCTGGATGATATTTTGATTTTTAGTAAGACATTGGAAGAACATATGATGTATATTCATAAGGTGTTTGAAAGGTTAAGAGAAGAGAAGTTGTTGACTAATCTGAAGAAGTGCAGTTTTGTGAAGGAGTTAGTGTATCTGAGATTTTTGGTCTCAATAGAAGGTCTAAAAATGGACCCAGAGAAGGTGCAGGCTATCCTTGAATGGCCTACCCTAAGGAGTGCTACTGAGGTAAGATCTTTTCATGGTTTGGATAGCTTTTATAGAAAGTTTATTCAAAGTTTCAGTAGTATCTGTGGACCCTTGACTGAAACAATGAGAGGGGATAGGAAAGAGTTTAGGTGGACTATAGGGGAAGATAAGAGTTTTGAATCGTTGAAAAGAAAAGTTACAGAACAACCTGCTTTAGCACTTCCATATTTTAACAAGGTGTTTCAAGTAGACTGTGATGCTATTGGTAATGTCATTGGAGCAGTTTTGAGTCAGGAAGGAAAACCCATTGCTTATTTTAGTGAGAGGTTGAATGATGCCAAGAGAAAATATTATATTTATGATAATGAGTTCTATGCTATAGTTCAGGCATTGAGGAAGTGGAGACATTATCTTTTTCTAAAAGATTTTGTTTTATTTACTGATCATCAAGCTTTGAAATATTTGAATAGTCAGGGAAAGTTAAATCAAAGGCATTTGAAATGGGTTGAGTTTTTGCAGAGTTACACTTTTGTTTTGAAACACAGGAGTGGGAAGTCTAATAGGGTTGCAGATGCCCTTAGCAGAAGATTGATTTTGCTGATAGAGATGCAGAATGAGTTTGTTGGGTTCAAGGAACTCAAGAGTTTGTACCCTGAAGATTCAGATTTTGGCGAAACTTGGAAAGCTTGTAGAGAACCTGTTACTCTGGATAGAACCAAATGGTTGGATTTCATAATACATGATGATATGTTGTTCAAAGGTAGTCAATTGTGCATTCCAAAGAGCTCCATGAGGGAAAAATTAATCAAAGAAAATCATAGTGGAGGACTGGCTAGACATTTTAGGCGAGATAAAACCATTTCTCTGGGTAGTGAGAATTATTATCGGCCATAGTTGCAGCAAGATGTTAAGAAAAATGTACAAGGTTGCAGAGTATGTCAGATGGCAAAAGGAGTGAAGCAAAATACATGGTTATAACAACCATTACCTGTACTAGAGAAGCCATGGGAGGATATTAGTATGGACTTTGTTCTTGGCCTACCGAGAACTCAGAGAGGGCATGATTCCATCTTTGTAGTCGTGGATAGATTTTCAAAAATGGCACATTTCATTTCTTGCAAGAAGACTAATGATGTTGTTCATGTAGCAGAATTGTTTTTCAGGGAGGTGATAAGATTACATGCCTTACCAAAGAGCATAGTTTCAAATCAAGACACCAAGTTTGTTGGTTACTTTTGGAGAACCTTGTAGACAAATTTGAAGACAAATTTGAAGTTCAACTCAGCACACCATCCACAAACTGATAGATAGACAGAAGTTGTGAATAGGAGTTTGGGAAACTTTTTGAGATGCTTGGTTGGAGATAAACAAAAGGGATGGGATTTGGTTTTACCACAGGCAGAATTTGCATATAATATTTCTGTCAATAGGAGCATTGGTAAATCACCATTCCAGATAGTGTATGGAAGTAGTCCCTGAAATGCATTAGAGATAATAAAGTTGGACAAAGGAGAGACAAGTAGCGCTGAATCTGAAGACTTTGCAGAACACTTAAAGAATTTGCATGAGGAGGTGCGACATCATATTAATAAAATGAATACACAATACAAGGCTAAGACAGAAAAGAAAATAAGACATAATGAATTTCAGGTGGGAGATGAAGTCACGGTTCATTTACGAAAGGAGATATTTCCAATAGGAACATATAATAAATTGAAGATGAAGATGTTTGGACCATGCAAAATACTGAAGAACATGATTCAAGAAATGCTTATGAAGTAGAGTTTCTTAGTGAACTCAATATTTCACTAGTATTTAACATTTTAGATTTGACATAATATCACGAGGGAGATGTTGAGGATCAGATCATAGAAGCACAGTGGAATATTCCAGCAACCACTTCAGCTACAGAGGAGATTGAAGACATTTTGGATAGTCGTGTTGGCAGAAGCACAAGAAATAGGACATATGAAGAATAATTAGTCAAATGGAAAGGACGACCTATAGAAGATTCATTAATGAGAACACAAAGCTATTATGGGGATAAATACATTATTTTATTTGTTCATGACTACTCTAGAATGATGACTGCCATGTTCCTAAAAGAAAAATCTGAAGCATTTAAGATGGTCAAATGGTACAAAGCTAAAGTGGAAAAAGAAACTGGAAGAGAAATGAAGTGTTTGAGATCTGATAGAGGAGGTGAATTTATTTGTAATGAGTTTACTAACTTTTGTAATAAGTATAGATTCAAAAGACATGTTTCCGCACCGAGGATACCACAACAAAATGATATTGCCGAAAGAAGAAATAGATAAATTATAGATTGTGTCATAACATTGATGATTGAAAATAATTTTGCACAAACATACTGGAGAGAAGCAGTAAGTACTGTCGTTTACACACTGAACCAAGTACAAATGATGAAAGATACAATCAAAACACCTTATGAGCTTTGGTATGGTTATACACCTAATGTGAGCTATTTTAGAATATTTGGAAGTCAGTGTTATATTCTAAAAGATGATAGAAATGGTAAATTTGATTCAAAAAGTGATGAAGGAATATTTCTTGGATATTCTACTAAGAGTAAGGATTACAAATGTTTAAATAAGACATCTAACAAAATCATTGAAAGTGCAAAGGTGAGAGTTGATGAATTTGCTACGAAGAATGATAAGGACAACATGAAAGAACCAAAAGATTATTGTAGATTTGTCTACATGGAAGAACCTGATACTATACCGACACAGATGCCTAACATTACTGGGCAACAAGGTAATATCACCGGGCAACATGTAGCACAGACTGAGAATTGGGAAAATGCTGAAACTGAAGATCATGAACAAGAACACAATGAACCTACAGGAGAAGACAATGAAGAACATAAAACTGAACTTGTACTTGCTAAATATATAAGAAGACATCATCCAAAAAATTAGATTATTGGAGATAAAAGAGATGGCATGATGACAAGAATTAAGTTGAAAGAAAATACTTGTTTAATTTGTGAATTTGAGCCTAGAAATGTTAGAGATGCATTAGAAAATGAAGAATCAATCACTACAATGAATGAGGAAATTGAGCAGATACAACAAAAAATGCACATTGACTCTAGTACCGAGACTGAGTGATAAAAATGTCATTGGCACCAAATGGATATTAAGAAACAAATTGAATGAGAATAGAGATGTAACCATAAATAAAGCAAGATTAGTTTACAAAGGGTATGCACAAGAAGAAGGGATTGACTATGGAGAAAAATTTTCACCCGTTGCTAGACTTGAAGGAGTAAGAATATTACTTGCATACACATCATATAAAGGATTCAAAGTATATCAGACGGATGTTAAGTCTCCATTTTGAATGAAATACTGAAAGAAGAGGTATACATTGAACAACCTTAAGGATTTTCTGATCCTGATCAGACAAACATGGTATGTAAGTTACATAAAGCTTTATATGGATTGAAACAAGCATCAAGAGCATGGTATGAAATACTACACTCTTATCTTATAAGTATTGGATTTATGAGAACAAGTGATAACAACAATTTGTATTTGAAAGGAGGAAATGATGATAAGACCCTTATTGCTTAAATATTTGTTGATGATATTATATTTGGAGGTAATGATAATCTATGCACTTCATTTTTTGATGAAATGAGGAAAGAATTTGAAATCTCAATGTTTGGAGAGATCAATTTTTTTCTTGGATTGCATATTTTACAACAGACTGCAATTATCTATATTACTCAATCAAAATACATCAAGGAAGTACTGAAGACATTCAAAATGGAAGAATCAAAACCAGTCAAAAAACCTATGGTGACAAGATGCAAACTGACAAAAGAAGATAAGACACCTAAGGTAAATCAAACTTTATATAGATCTATGATTGGAAAGTTGATTTAGGTTGTACACACAAGACCTGACATAACACACACAGTTGGAATTGTTGCAAGATTTTCTGCTAATCCCAGAGAATCACATATGAATGTTGTAAAAATAATTTTTAGATATCTGAAAAATATTGAAGATTATGGACTATGGTACAAAAGGGAAGGAAAGTTTGAACTGAAAGTTTATACTAATGTTGATTGGGTTGGGAACATTGATGATAGAAATAACACTACTGGTGGAGCATTCTTTATTGGGGAAAGAATAGTTACTTGGATAAGCAAGAAGAAAGGATACATATCTCACTCAACTATAGAAGCATAATATGTTGCTGCTACTACAAACCGTTCGAACATAGCAGGGATCAAACAACTATTGAAAGACATTAATGAAGAGATCACTGACCCAGTGATAATTTACTGTGATAATACAAGTGTTATAAATATTTCAAAGAATCTTGTGATGCATGTAAAAACCAAGCATATAGCTATCAAATATCACTACTTGAGGGAACAGGTACAAGATAAACAAGTGATACTAGAATATGTACAATCAAAAGAACAACTTGCAAACATAATCACCAAACCCTTACCAAAGGATACATTTGAGTACTTGAGAGGTTGACTAGGGGTTTGTCCCTTGTCTATTAGTCACTAAGCTGACTAGGAGGTTGCATCAACCTACACATAATCAGAAGATCCAACATGTTGATGCAAATCTGAACTGGACTGATACAAACATATCAGTACACTGCAAGGTACTTATTTTACTGCACCGAACACCAAAGATATTTTTGGCTATTGAAGAGTTGTATATTTCTTTTTGGAATTGTTGTCAAATGGAGAGAGATTCTATGAAATGTATAAAGGGAGAAAAGAGAAAGGGAGAGAAATATCTAATCTACAGAGAGATAAAGAATAGAAGAGTCAAATTTGCAGGGAGAGTCACCATGGTGAGTTTTTAATACTGAAATAGTTTATAAATTCAAGCTAGGGAGAGCTACCGAATTATTGCGGTTGTAGAACAAAAGTTTGGTATTTTCTATGGCATATTTCATATTGTGTTTCCATCAATGCCAAAGGGAGAGATTGATGAACTACAACTAATTGTGTGTTTGAAGTCATTTTTTGATAGTCAACCGAGTTACAAATGTGATGATAAACATTCTCAGTTGTAACATAAGAAATAAGAAGGTGTTAAATGTAACATAAGAAATAGGGTGCTATATTTATGTAAGGTATAAAATTGTGTTGTTACATTTAAAATTAGAATGTTTATTGAAATATAAGGGGTAAATAAGATGTTCCTTTTTACCTCAAATACACAAAGGAGGGATCCAAATTGATTAACCCAAAAGGAAGGATCGATGCATAAATGAATAAATCGATTGGAAATGAGAGTAAAGAGGAAAACCTTCGATTCCGTTTTATAGAAAATAATGTGTTATAGATTTGGGAAGATTAAAGACTTTAATTGAAATGAATAGAAGAAAGGTACTAACCTCAAAATGTCATAGATCTGAAGAATGTTGTTTTCGGGGGTCTGCACTCAGTTTCTGAAAAATCTGCAACCGGATCTAGAATAGAAACGTAGAGATGAACAAAACATAGAAATTATTTTATGATCTGGATCGGTTTCAATTTTGACCCTCAAGTCAATGTCACCATTGACCCATAATTTTTGATTCTAACCTAGGGAAGAATCGACCTCTGATTCTGACCTAAAAAACTCTGACATAAAATTTGTTTCTGGATCCTGATAGTTTGCCGAAAAGGGTATTCGAATGTGCACTCCAACTCGTTGTTCCGAACCTGTCCCTACAATAAAAATGGTTTGTTTGTTGGGGGTAGGGGTTTTCCTTATTCAAACCATGATTTAGGAATTAACCTTGAAATCAATAATTGAAGTAAATGATTCTAGCAAGTAGTAGAAGTAGATCTAATAATGATGCTATGATATTTAATAGATATGCAATTATACTTTGAATGTAAACAAGTATGTAAATATGAAAGCTTGGAATCAATATTAGAAACCATAAACCTCCATGATTGTATGCTTGGAATCCACCTTGAAGAGAGAATGAATGAATCTCGAGGATGCACAAAGGATCTTGAAGGAAGATCACACCACCATGATGGATAGATCTAGGGCTTGAATGACGAATCTTGAATGTTTGAACCCAAATCCCTTCAAAGGCTTGAATACTTGAGAGGAAGACTTGAACACTTTGAAAGCTTGGAAACATGTAGAATACTGGATTCTTTAACTTTTTGCTTGATGATGGTTGTTCACTTAGTGAGACTTAGAAAAAATAAGAGGAGAAAACTTCCTTATATATGAATCTAGGGCATAATCTTCTAGAGAGGCCTACATAGGAGAATTAAATTCTAATTAGACCTAAATACCTAGAAGAGGACCTATATTAAATATAATTTGAGAATTCTCACTTCAGAACCCAAAACAGCCGACCCGAAAGCGAGAATTAAATATTTTCGAAGCCCGACACCCGGAAACCCCTGAAACATGAAATCTGAACCCTGGGTCAGAAAAAAGGTCAATTTTGACCTAGGTCAAGGTCAAGGTCGACCTTGACCTAGGTCAAGGTTGAGGTTGACCTTGACCCACCCAGAAAGGTCAATTTTGACCCTGAGGTCAAAAATCTCAATTTGCAGCTTAGGGTGCCAGATGAGATGGATGGTGTCCGGAGAGGCCCAATTAGGGTCCTAAACAAGCACAAAAGTAGGAGAGGGTGCATAAATGAGGGGAGCATATGATGATGGTCAAAAAAACCCCCTAAGGAGGGCTAAACATTCTTAACATGAAAGTGCTTCCATTTTAAGATGATACATTAAGCCCCCACTTTAGCGAGAGTATGGAAATTGAACATACTCGCAGTAAAGTTAGAATAAAGACTTTGGTGGATTGCAACGAGGTAGAACATCACTTAGTCAAGGAAATGAGCCCGCAGACCAAGGATTCTAACTCAACATACACGCACAAATATATGAAAGCAAAGAACAATTAATCATAGAAATCCTATATGACTACAAAAGCAAGACAAGAGCAACACTATAAATAACATAGCTTCATGATCTAATCCTACTAACATGAAAGTGGAAGAGAGGAAAGAGAAAGTGATTAACTTGCCTAGTAAGATGCCCACCTTACCATGAATCACCAAGGAGGGAGAGCCCAACAGGTTCACCCATGAACCGTGCTTTGTAATTGTAATGCGTCTTTTGACGGCTTTTGGAATATCCATAGATCCACATTCTTGTATCACTATGGAATATAAAATGCGTGTCTTTTCAAGATTTAGAAACTTATGTGCGTTACCTTCCAAGGATTTAGAATATTGGAAAATGCGTATCTCTTCAGGATTTAGCAACTTATGTGCGTTATCTTCCGACGATTTATCAAAAAATAAAAATAAAAATGTGTCTCTTCAGGATTTAGCAACTTATGTGCGTTACCTTCTGAGGATTTAGCATGTTGTAAAATGTAAACTATAGTATAAGGGAGACCCTATATATGCCCCCTCCTTATCATGACTACCCATTGGGAAGGATAAGGAAGAGAAAGAGGATACCTACTTCACAAGGTAAGGAGATATCCAACTTAACAACAATATACACTATATCCTTAGCAAAGAGTATTGACCCTTACCACTAAGAGCATGGATAATTGTGAAAATGATATGTAAAATATGGAAAAAGGATCCTCAAAGAGGAAGAGATCTTATCATCAAGACCCCCACTGTAGAGGAGTGCTTAGGATAAAATGTTATCTTCTAAAGAAAAGAGGGACCAAAGATTCAATCATCAAGCCCCATGTGATCAAGAGGAAGAGGAATCTCGGAACGAAGGAATCAAACTCTAACCCCAAAGCACAAGAGTTTATAAAGAACAAAATTTGCAAAATAAAGAAGAGGTGATGACCTAGGGCAATCACCTCTCATATAAGAGGGTATCCATAGCCCAAAACATAAACCTTTATAAGGAAATAATGTTGTAGAATAAACAAATGCCACTAAGCTAAGGAAAGTAGATCCTTAGATAGAGGAAGAAGGAAAACTACCATGCTCCCCAAGGATGAAAGAAAGGGATATACCAAATTATATCAAGAGATGTTTTAATAAATAAATATCTTCGCAAAACAAATATCCTAGAAAAGATATCATGAATGATTATGAGCGAAGGAAGTATGTACCATAATAGAAAATTATAAGGATAGAATATATAAAGAATAACCGATTAAACTCAAAACAAAATACATGCTAAGAGCATAATGGATCCTAGAAGATTGGAAGGAAATACCTCTTGCCCCCCAGTTAAGAGACAAGAGGAGAAAAATGATCTAATTTATAGAAGAACGAGGGCAATGCCCTATATCAAAATTATGAAGAAATTGTAATACTGCATGGGAATGAGATATAATTCCTAAAGTAGCTCTTTCTATAACATATAACTTGAAATGCACACAATCAACAAGTAAATGTGTATTACTGTAATGAAAAGGACATTTGTATTTAGAGAGAGCATTTTTCGGCATGGGTTTAAAGATTTCTTTCTTTGAATTCATTAACTGGACATACACTTTCTTAGCCACATCTTGAGGAGTATCAAGGTGATCTAAGGAAGATGTTGGAAGAAGAACATGAAGAGGAGGACGATAGTAAAGATCAACCACCTTGAATTGGGAAGGCGTGAATCCTATACCATGCATATCTTGTTTAGGGGATGAATGAATCAGGTTTTTAATTCCATGTTCATTAACACCAAGCCCTAAGCCCTTGTAGCCTTGTTTATCCACCATAGTGTATCCAGTAGTGTACATATCTTGCAAATCTTCTATAGGAGGTGATTGATTATGGTGTTCATGAGAAAATGTTGTGTATGGTGGAATGATAGGTTTAGAAGAGGTTTCTTTTTTTTTCCCTTTAATATCATCATGAATCGGATAAGAAGGGAAAGGTAAATGAAAGAATTCTTGAACATCTGCATCATGAACCCTAGCTTGAGCCCCATCATAAGTTTGGGAAGAACTAGGGATAAAAGATGGAGAAATAGGAATAGGAACATTAGGAATTGGATTAGGAATGATAGGATGAGGATTAGGAGGATTAGTAGGATTAGGATTAGGAAGATTAGTAAATGGGGTATCATCTACCCAATTCTTCACATAATCCAAAAATAATAAGTCCACTACACAAATACTTGATGAAAGTTTTGAAAGTGGGAAGATTGGTATTAGTTAATCTCATAATAGCATGGGCAAGTGAAGCATGAAGAGTAGCAAACATGATGAAATGGATGATACTTTCATAAACATCATAAGTGCTATAAAGAGATGATAAAAGAAGGATAATGAGGAAAATAACCATACACCAAAGAATCTTAAAGATTCTCATAGTGAATGAAAATGCAAGAAATGTTTTTATATTTTTATGAGTATGTGGATTTTTTTGTATTTTAAAATGCAATAGCATTAAAGAAAACTAATTTAGTATGTATTGAAAAGCTAGTCTCTAAGGAAAAGAGGCAAAGCATCTAACACCAAAAAGAAAGAGTTGTCTATCGCGGGTTCACCAAAATGTAACATAAAAAATAACAAGGTGTTAAATGTAACATAAGAAATAGGGTGTTAAATTTATGTAAGGTATAAAATTGTGTTGTTACATTTGAAATTAGAATGTTTATTGAAATGTAAGGGGTAAATAAGATGTTCCTTTTTACCTCAAATACACAAAGGAGGGATCCAAATTGATTAACCCTAAAGGAAGGATCAATGCATAAATGAATCAATCAATTGTAAATGAGAGTAAAGAGGAAGACCTTAGATTTCGTTTTATAGAAAAGAATGTGTTATAGATTTGGGAACGTTAAAGACTTTAGTTGAAATGAATAGAATAAAGGTACTAACCTCAAAATTCCACAGATCTGAAGAATGTTGTTTTTAGGGGTCGCACTCAGTTTCTGTAAAATCTGCAACTAGTTCTAGAATAGAAACGCAGGGATGAACAAAACCCAGAAATATTTTTCCGATCTGGCTCAGTTCTGATTTTGACCCTCAAGTCAATGTCACCATTCACCCAGAATTTCCGATTCTGACCTAGGGCAGAATCGACCTCCGATTCTGACCTAAAAATCTCTGACAAAAAATCTATTTTCGGATCCCAATAGTTTTCCGAAAAAGGTATCTGAATCTGCACTCCAACTTGTTGTTCCGAACCTGTCCCTACAAGAAAAATGGTTTGTTTGTTGGGGGGAGGGGTTTGCCTTAGTCAAACCCCAATTTAGGAATTAACATTGAAATCAATAATTGAAGTAAAGAATGCTAGCAAGTAGTAGAAGTAGATCTAATAATGAAGCTATGATATTCAATAGATATGCAATTGTACTTCGAATGTAAACAAGTATGTAAATATGAAAGTTTGGACTCAATATTAGAAACCATAAACCTCCATGATTGTATGCTTGAAATCCACCTTGAAGAGAGAATGAATGAATCTTGAGGATGCATAAAGGATCTTGAAGGGAGATCACACCACCATGATGGATAGACCTAGGGCTTGAATGATGAATATTGAATGTTTGAACCCAAATCCCTTCAAAGGCTTGAATGCTTGAGAGGAAGACTTGAACACTTTGAAAGCTTGAAAACATGTAGAACAATGTATGCTTGAACTTTTTGCTTGATGATGGTTGTTCACTTAGTGAGACTTAGAGAAAATAAGTGGAGAAAAATTTCTTATATACGAATCTAGGGCACAATCTTCTAGAGAGGCCTACATAGGAGAATTAAATTCCAATTAGACCTATATCTGTAGAAGAGGACCTATATTAAATGTAATTTAAGAATCGTCACTTCAGAACCCAAAACAGCCAACCCGAAAGCGGGAATAAATATTTTCGAAGCCCGACAACCGGAAACCCCGTAAACATGAAATCTAGACCCTGGGTCAGAAAAAGGTCAGTTTTGACCTAGGTAAAGGTCGAGGTCAACCTTGACCCAGGTCAAGGTCGAGGTCAACCTTGACCCAGAAAGGTCAATTTTGACCCTGAGGTCAAAAATATGAATTTGCAGCTTAGAGTGCCAGATGAGATGGATGGTGTCTAGAGAGGCCCAATCAGGGTCCTAAATAGGCACATACATAGGAGAGGGTGCATAAATGAGGGGAAAATATGATGATGGTTAAAAACACCCCCTAAGGAGGGCTAAACGTTCTTAACATGGAAGTGCTTCCATTTTAAGACGATACATCAGTTAATGTATTGTCATTGATGTCAACTTATTTGAGTATCATTATGGTGACAAACATCTACTATAGATTGAAGATTTGGAACAAACAAAGTTTATGTGGTCGGTAAATGAAGAGTTCTTTATAAACCGAGAGTCAGTGAACATTGAGTAAAATACAGTGTATACTGAGCACAATGATAACCGATCTAGGGATCACTGACACAACACCGCATTGACCGAGCAATTTAATCAAACTGAGGCCGACTAGAATGTTGAGCTAGCAATTGATGATTTCGAGGTAAAAGATAAGTTTTTTATGTTGATCAAATGGTTATGAAAAATCAAGGAAGATCGAACGACAAAGATTGAAACGTGTTTTTAAAACAATTGTCGAGAATAGTTTAAGCAGCAAAATCAACGATGGTGATTAAGTGGCAAAATCTAAAGGATGGAAATTAAATGAGCTATGATGTCTATATAAGAGACAAAATATTCATTATGAATCACACATGCGAAGTTTATGCATGAGTGGTCAAACTAGTTAAAGACAAAACCAAGCATTTTTTGCAGACATCATCGAACGATAGAGGAAAGAGCATTATCGAGAAGAATAGAGTATGAAGTGTGAGATGAACTAAAGTGAACAATTGATCAGAGGTATTATGTACTTAGCATAGATCTGAAAATCTGCAAAATATAGTTGTATTTGATTCATATCATTACTATATCAGTTTAACCATTGGTACAGATAAATCTCTTAACCGAGTAGGACGTGAAAGTCTTTATTATGACATTCTAATGAATGTTGAGTGTTTTCTTGTTGACCCCATAGTGAATGGATGGTCAAGAGAGAATTGTTAGTTTTAAATCCTCTAACCATGTCACATTTAACAATGTGCATTGTAATCTTTAACAGGGTTGGCTCTTCACTGAGCTCACTTTAGAAGAGTGAAATATTTTGGGTTACTGGTCCCGAGTGGTTTTTCCCTTTGCAGGGTTTCCACGTTAAAAATCTATGTGTCAATGTGCATGAATTTTGTGGAGTGTTATTTTTCTTTACACTTATCTTTATTGACATTGATCGGTAATCACAATATTGATTTACTGATACTCGGTAAACACTATTGACTAAAGTTTGTGATACATAATACATTTCACCGAGTTGAATTATATGTTTGAAATTGTTTTTATATACATCTGGAGGAATTTGGGACTGTAGGATAATTGGGAGCTAATCGATTCCCCCCCCCCTCTCAGTTATTCTAAAATTTCTTTCATCATTGAGCCACTTTTATTATAGCGAAACTTGAATATCATCATACCTAGATATTAAAGATCTAGGCATGATTATCCTTTTGCATTCTAACAAGCACTCTGAACAGACAAGGAATGTGGGCTGATAAATCTAGTTTGTGTTAAGAGTCGAGGTATGTACGGCCTATCACAAATAATTTATCTAATTGCAAGCCCTATAATTAGATACTACATGTGGTTGTGAAGGCTCTTACCACATACACCAAAAATGCTCTGTTAAGATTTATCAGTCAAGATTCCACAAACAACAGACAAAAAGATAAGTTATGAACCATCATGGAATCTCTAATTGCTTAGGTGGAATCATGGAGATGCATAGGAACATAACTTGCAAAAATCAAGACATAATAAGACCAACTGGACTCTACAAGTAAGAAACCATATTGATTTTGTGTCTATGTTTTTGTAGTAGTTTGGCCATTGATTTGTTGACATTTTGTTGATGCTATCAGATGAAGTATAGGGTACCTCGTATAAGACTGCTATGTCTGGTTTTGAGTGTTCCCTTCCTTGTCTAAAAAAACTTGATTGTCTTAACAAAACATTGTGCAATGGGACTCTGTTGATAGATGAGACAATTTGATCAATATGACTGAAGACTTATTGATGAGTTTGACTTGGTTTCGCTGAAGCTCATACTTGTTGTATGACGCCATTCAATGCTTGTTTTGAAATGCAAAAGAACTGAATTGATATCCAAAGGAGATTTATTGCATAATTTTTTGTTTTATGACCCTTTTGGTTGTTCGAAGACTTTTTTAAAAAAAATTTGAAGGTCTTTACAAATTTTAAGATTTTTTTAGGACATTATTCAATTTTTAGGGATTTTTTTTATAGAAATTTTTATGATTTTTAGGGTTTTTTTTGTAATTCTTAATGGATCATGACATCGGGATGCCCCCAGTCATAATAGGATGGGAAATTTATTACAGAATGGACATGGTGGACTGACTTTGTGTTGAATATGAGACGGGGGGACAAAGACAATTAACAATACATGAAATTTTTTATTGCGGGATATGGGGTGAAGTGACAAGTGATACCAGATTGGAGTTATGATAGATGGTAGAGCAACGGTCCCTAAACATGGTGCTAGATTGCTCAATTTTCACCATGGTACTTGCTCAAGGTGCTACCAAAGTGGCTTTCACCATAGGATGACTTTATTTCTATTGTATTTCTATTTTTGTGTCACCAAAGATACCTGATTGTCAGGTTTTCGCCAAGGTAACCAAATTTTTTCTATTTTTAATTTTTTTAATTTATGACTTTTTAAAATGGGTCTACTTGGATAGTTAAGAATAGTACTTGCACAAATGCAAGTTTTTGATGGGGCCTTGTAAAGGAAGAAAAATCTTTGGTTTATTTAGTTTTATTTTATTAGGGTTTGATTGTGTATTTCCCTAACCTTTACATTTAAATTGTAATTGTATTGAAATGTGATTATGAGGAAGATAAGATGTTCCACCTTTATCCCCAAATGTACAAATGAAAGATCCAAGTTGATCAACCCAAAAGAGGGATTAATGCACAAATGAATCAATCATTTGGAAATGAGAGTAAAGAAGAAGATCTTAAATTCTGTTAATTGATTATATAGATATGACATATTACAATAATTGAAAAGGATGAGAAGAAGAACCAACCTTAAAGTATTGCAGATCAAAGAATGTTGTTTTCTGAGGTCTGTAGTCTATTTTTGGAAAATCTGAAGTATGATCCAGAACGGGAACATAGAGATGAACAAAACCCAAAAATCTTTTTACGATCCGACACCGTTTTATGAAAAAGGTTGACCTTGACCCATAAATGTCACCCCTGACCCAATAATGTTGACCCTGACCTGCACAACGTCAACAGAAAATTAGTTTGTGAAGCCCAAAAGAAAGCTGAAAAGGGTATTCAGATCTGAGTCCAAATCCGTAGTCCCGAACCTGTACCTACAAGAAAAAGAGGTTTGTTTTTTGGGGGGAGGGGTTTGCCTTAGTCAAACCCCAATTTTAGAATTAACCTTAAATATATGTAATTAAAATTGCAGAAGTAAACAAAGTAAATGCATAAATTCATCTTACTTGTAAAAAGTCCTTGTGGCAGATTCGAATCCGTGGATCCACAAGTATACACCAAAATGTGGAATGTAGAATGTAGGATGTCTTCAATCTCTTGCTTGTAGATCTCCAACACCAAGTCTTGAATGGGTTCTTGATTTGGAAGAGGCTTGGAGGAAGGTGGATGGAGAGATCACCAAAAGGGCACTATGTAGCTTGAATCCTTCAATGGCCTCCAATGGATCTCCTTCATGAAAATAGATTTTAGAATGCTTGAGGATGGATGAATGCTTGCTTGAATTCTTGTTCCATAGCTCGCTGGAATTGCACTTGATGATAGTTTGAGAATGCTTGATCACGATTAGAAGACTTAGAGAAAATGAGAGGAGAAAGCTCCCTTTTATATGAAACTAGGGCACAATCTTCTAAGGAGGCCGACATAGGATAATTAAATTCCCATTAAAGCCTTTACCCTTAGGAGAGGACCTATATTAAATATAATTTAGGAATCGACGCTTCGGAACCCGAAACAGTCGACCCAGAAGCGGGAAACAACTTTTGCAAAGACCGACATCCGAAAATTGTGGGACCCCGGGATCTAAACCCTCGGTTAAGGTCAAGGTCGACCTTGACCTAGGTCAAGGTCAAGGTTGACCTTGACCTAGGTCAGGGTCGAGGTCGACATAGACAAAAAAGGTCGACCCTGAACTTGAGGTCCAAGATATCAGGTCTGTAGTCCATAATGCAGAAATCAGTTTGGAAAGAAGTGGAAAGTGGGGAAGAGTAGGGGGAAAGCCAGGTCGAGATTAGGAACCCATTCAAGGTAATTTTCATGACCCCAAACCACTTACTCGAAAGGCTAAACCAGTCTATCATGGAAGTGCTTCCATTTTCTGAATATACATGCCTGATAGAGGATGACCCTCTGATGTGGATTTTTGATATGCTCCAGACCCATAGACTGTTGTAATGATGTAAGGACCCAAATAGTTTGGTTCAAACTTTCCTGCCTTTTCTCTTTCTATCTAATTTTTCTGATTTTCCATTAGGACTAGGTCACCAACTTCAAAAGAATTGGGGATGACCTTTTTTGTAGCTTCTCCTAAGATGTTTTTGATATGTTTGCAAATGTGTCAGTATTTTTTGTCTCTTTTCATCAAGAAAACCTAGGTCATATAGTTGAGATACTCTATAATCCTCATCTAAAATGATGTGTTGAAGTGATACATGCAATGATGGGAGCTCAGCCTCTATTAGAAAGATAGCTTCAATACCGTACATTAGTGAATATGGAGTGGTGACTGTGGGAGTACGGAAACTAGTGTGGTATGCCCATAAGAAAGGGTTTAGTTGGAGGTGCAAGTCTCGACCATCTTTATTGACTATCTTTTTCACAATTTTTACAATGGTTTTATTAGTAGCCTCAGCCTGGTTGCTACCTTGGGGAAAGTAGAGTAAAGAATAGCTATGGAATTTTATGCAAAGCTTGTCTGCTTGCTTATATTTGAAGGAGGAGCCATGATCTGTAATGATGGTTTGGGGTACACCATACTGACTAATGGTTTAGAAACTTGGAAATATTTTTGCTAATGGTGTAGGTCATTAGAATTTATTCAACCCACTTTTTGAAATAATCAGTGATTTTGATTATGTATTTATGACCATCAGAGGATAAAGGATGAATCTTGCCAACTAGGTCGAACCCCAACTATGAAAAGGGCCACGGTGATGTTAGTGGTTGCAGCTCCTAAGAAGCTGCATGGGTGAGGTTCCTGTGTATCTAACACTTTCTACATTTATGTACATATAGGAAAGCATTTGTTTTCATTATAGGCTAGTAATATCCAATTCTTAAAAGCTTCTTGGCTAAGGCCAAGCCACTAAAATGAGCATCGCAAATGCCCTCGTGTACATCTAATATTGTGGTTTGTGACTCTTCCAAGTTGAGACATATGAGGAATGTTCCATCTAGACTATGTCGGTAAAGTGTATTGTCTATTATGGTGTAGCGAGAGGCTTTCCTTATTAATGAATTCTTGTGGTTCTGGGACAAGTCAATGGGGATAGTTTGGCTAGTTAGGTAGGCATATATATCTTGTCACTAGGTAGAATTGGGACCAACAATTTTGCACGTGACTTCAAACTTGGTCACTTCAAAGGCAGGGACCGTGAGCCATTCAACCATTAATTCACAATTTGTCACATATAGTGGCATATCGAGCAAAGATCCCGCAGTAGCCATTGCATCCACTACTTTGTTATTGATTCTTGGGATACTCTCAAATGATATCATTTCAAAATGTTTCTTCATGTCTTCTGCCAAGGCCTTGTAGGGAATCATCTTGTCATCCTTAGTGTCATAACTTTCATTGACTTGGTTGATAATCAGTTTAGAGTCTCTGAATACTTGTAATTATTGGATCTTTCATTGGAAAATTGTCTTGAGCCCTATGAGCAGTGCTTCATACTCTCCTATATTTTTGGTGCAACTGAAGCTCAGTCTGTATGATCTTAAAAATGAATCTCCTTGGGGAGTGATAAATACAATGGTGGCGCTCGATCCCTTTGTGTGTAAGATTTGTCAAAGTATAATTTTCACTATTTCTACTCCTCAAGAGAAAATATTATTTCATCAGGGAATTCTATCAATATTGGATGACTAGATGGTAATGGTGCATCTGCTTGTTGGTCTACAATAGCTTGTCCTTTTATTTCTTTTTTTGTCCATGTAATCAATGTCAAACTCACTGAGTATCATGACCCATTTGGCGAGGCGTCCTGTCAATGTATCTTTACTCAATAGATATTTCAATGGATCAATCTTTGCTATTAGGATCATTTTGTGACTTAACATGTAATGTCTAATTTTTTGGGAAGAAAAAACTACAGCCAAACATGCTCTTTCAATTGCATTGTAGTTCAGTTCATATGCCACAAGTGTTCGACTGATATAATAAATAGCTCTTTATTTCCCTTCAAAATCATTATGTGCCAATAATTCCCCTAGTGAGTGCTCTGTAGCTGAGATGTATAACAATAGGGGTTGATTTGGAATAGGTGCCACTAAGACTAGTGTTCAAAGAAGATAGTCCTTCAATACTTGAAATGCGGCTTGGCAATCTTCTGTCCATGCAAATTTGACATCTTTGTGTAGAAAGTATTGGAATGGATGGTATTTGTCAGCTAATTGTGAGGTGTATCACCTTTTTTTTATTATAGTATGCCCTACAGACTCTGTTGGTACTCCCAAATTTGGCACAAATTTGGAGTGACCATGTTAAATTTTTTAGTTAAGCAAGGTGAGTACCCTAAAAAAACTTTGGTGAGAAGGCTCAGTTAGAATGCTTGTGAGGATATCCAGATGATTTTCATGAGGTACCAATTGGGAAGAAGGTTAAGTACCTTTCATTTCACATATACAATGGGTTCCAACTCCTAAATTCCAAATCTGACATGTTTAGGGAGTAGTCATTTTGAGGGGGTCACCTAAATCTGCATTTTGCTAAAGTGTCATTTTGTTGTCCGGGGCCTACTTTGCTTCTGAATATCTTGCACCCTATTGAGTTTCATAGGACACTTCTTTGAGAATGTGTTGCATGCATATCAGAGAGCTTATGTTTTAGATCTCAAGTCATTATCAATCCGTTTGATAAGTTTTCATATTTCCCAAAGTTGGTTGCTCTGAACTGTTTGCATCTTTGTTCTGCTTAGGAATCTGAATAGCCCAGTTTGACAGGTTAGAACTTTTGACCAGTTGATTCAATTGAAAAAGTTACTTTTGTGCTACGTTCTAGTGGTCACATACTTCATATTTTCCAGTTTCCAGATCATGATGAATCCATTTGATCAATTTTCCAGTTTGATTCTGTTGGCACTTTGTTAAGTTTCCCAAAGTTGTTGAATGCAGATTTCTGAATACCTTATTTTGAAGGCCTGCATCTTTGATTAGATGGATAGGTATGACATCATGGTGTGTTCCCAGGTATTGTAAGCATGACAATGAACCAATATTTCTAGTTTTTAGATCCCTATGAAATCAGATGACAAGTTTTCTAGAACCATTCTGTTAGTGAATAATTCTGATTTCCTGAGTATTCAAGTACAGAATTGCTAAGTTGTCCACTTTGAGCTCTTGAAAATGTGTACCCGGTTAAACATTTGGATAATTGACTTGTCCCTCGTATTGAAAACATAAGAGTGTACTCACCTGAGGATTTACAAATTCTTGCCAATCCAATTATTCACTTTGCCAGAGCCTTTCCATTTCCAATTTATTAAAGTTTCACTGGAAATGTTGAATTCAGAATTAAATCACATACTTTGTGGTTTCCCTATTTGCACCCAGTTTGAGGTCGGACATAATTGAAAATTGATCTGCATTATAGACCTGTGAGTGAACTCATCTGAAGATTCCCAAACTTTGACCAATCCGGTTGATTACTTCCCCATGCTAATTCCAAATTCAGTTTCTGCATTCTCATTGTGGTAAAAACCAGAAAAGTGTTAGGATGCTAATTTTGCAGATTTGTATCAGTTGAGAGGTTTGCTTTCAGAACAAGGTAACTGAGGTTTTTCATTCTACATATGAAAGTGAAATTATGTTCAGGGTTCCACATTATGAGGGTCTTATTTGATTAGGCTATAAATTCAAATTTGAAAGAGTTCTTTGCAGATTGTCGATACTGCACATAATGAGTTGTACTGAATTATTGTTTTCAGAGGGTTATATCTTTTTGATTAGGTGGTTGTCTAAGGATATCAATTGTGGATTTGATCTCCTTACATGTAAGTGCATTACTTGGATCGGGAGTTGGGTCTCAAAGTATGAGTAAACACTTTTGCAAAGGCTCGTCATATTGCAGTTTATATTGATTTCCAATTTTGCACTGTGAGAGGTTTTGCAAGGAGTCAACTTTGTGGATTAGTATCTCAGTGTCAAATGATCTCCATATCAAGTGAATAGGTTCTCTGAATTATGGGCATGTGCCTCTACCACCATGAAGATTTTCCGAGCTCAAGGTATTAACTAAGTATTCTTACGAGGATGATTCTAAGATCAGTTTCCACCAAATCAACAAAGTTTTTACAGTTTGTGTTAGGTAATGTGGAGGTTAAAGTTTCAACTCTTATGTCATCAAGTGAGGTTGTGGGGAAGTAGCTATCGAATTGATTCAAAGTAATAAGTCTTTCGGATAATTTTGGAAAATGTTTTAATACATTTTTTAAAGAATTGGTACAACAATGAAGCATTTCACAAATACTCAAAGAATGCATTAAAGGCACATTATTTCACATTATAAGGGTTTTAAATCAAGACAACAAGATAAGGCTTTACTTCACAAAGCATGAGTCTTCATCTCCTTTCTCAGATCTTGCGATTAGACCAGAATGGGATCTCCAAAAAGGCCATTGATTCCATCGGTCCCAACACATTAAAATCAAATACAATTTCAAGGTGAAATAAGTGCTGGCTGTGAAAACTTTGAAGCAAGAAGTTTTTCTTTAAAACATTTATTTTTTGCTTAGTCTTTTGCACAGATTGTAAACGAATATGGGGGGAATATGTTGACAAAGGAAGCTCACGCAGCAAATGAATGGAGTGCCAACCAGACAAAGAAGTGTAAATGTTTTAAGAACTTTAAAAGGTGTAGAGTACACAGCTAACCATATTGCATGGTTAGTCTGAACAAATTAAAGGAAAGAGTGTTGCGCAATGTGTCATCAAACATTGCAAAACAACAGATACAGAGTAGCCCGCGCCCATTTTGGGGGAAAGGTGAAGTTTGTTTAAGATTAAAATAACAAAATTTGTGTGCAGCCTACTATCCAAGACCAGAATCAGCACTGGAAACCAAGCTAGCAGCCTCCCTGCCAATGCAACAATGGAAGGTTTGGAATGAAATCCCATGTCAGCACAGCAGTACAGACAAGGCATGATGACTGTTTGACAGGATGCCTCAAAGAGATTTGTTGATGAGGCTTTAGAAATTTGCAAAGGCAATGCAAGCGGCATGTGTAAAGCCAAATTCCACAACCTTTGCCAGCATCATTCCACAAACACCATGTAATCCTGCGCAGATGTCCATAATGGAGATGAAGTTCAATGTTTAAGTTTTTTAAATGCAAAATGTTAATCCATGGAAGGGGGCGCCCAGCCTACTGGAATGGGATTTTCATATCAATTAGCAAAGAATTGAAACCATCGATGAGCAGTTCTGCTAAAAAACCCTCTGAAATCTTGAAAACAATGGAAATAAGTTGTCCCACATTTGTTGTGCATGGTCATTTTTTATGTTTATATACAACAACGCTAACTTCATAAGTGAATAAGAGAGCATAGAGGCTCTTGGCGGGCTCTATGGTTGGAGGTTATGATGCGCGGTGGGCCCCATAATTTTGGGTGCCCAAAATTTGAAAATGCTTTAAGTGTGGAGGGATTTAGTCCCACATTGTTCATGCGACGGAAATTTAGAAGGTTTATAAGCACCACTGCAAACATATGAATTTGAAGAAAGATGAAGAGGCTCTCCACGTGCGCACCCAGTCATCTGATGCCTTGGTTTTCATGCCCAGATTTTGAAGATAAGTAAATTTTGACGAAAGTGGCACGTGGCATCCAGTCGGGTAGTCGCAGAAGCTGACCGCCAAGGGAGAAAACCGCCAAGATCTAGCAACTGACCGCTAACGGTTAGTCGCGAGGTCGCTAGATGAAAAAGATAACCACCATGACCAGATTTAACCGTCAGTCGCATAGTCGCTAGACATAAGATGTTAAGGTGAAAGGTTCTGGAGACAGTGAGATTAAGGCAGTCGCGTGGTCGCCAGATAAGGATAAACCGCTAGATGCTAGTCACCAGGTTGCCGAAGGTTGATGGATGAGTTAAAAATATTCAGAGACAAGGAGACTAAGGGCAGTCGCATGGTCACCAGTTGAAGATGTTAAGTGGAAATGTATTCAGAGACAATGAGACTGATGCTAGTCTCCATGTCTCCAAATCAGACCATGGTTAGGTGAAAAGTTCAGAGACTTGGAGACAAAGTGGAAAAAGTAACCCAGGGTTAAAGCACAGTCAAAGAGCAGTTTAGAGCAGCTAACCAACATATGCCACATGTTGATTTCTGGTGAAGGCTGGGAAAATTGTAGAAAATTGAGAGTTTCAAAGACTTTGAAATGTGCATAGGATAATTTTTTAATCTTTTATTGCAAATGCTTGTCAAAAATACATTCCGGGAGATTTTTGCAATAACAGATATGATCAGATTTTCACAGAATGACAGTCAGATTTGCATAGGATAAGATCAAGCTTTTGAAAAGACAGAAGAAATCAAATTTATTTTGAAAGGGCAAGTAGATAAGATCAGATGTCAGATTTGCACAGAAGAGTGAGACAAAATGCATAATATTTTATTGCAAGGTTTTGAGGAAAGGCTTCCCGAAGGTTTTTTGTTCTTAGATTTTGGCATAAGATATTCTTTAGAAAGACATCAGATTTCAAAGAAGCACTTGCAGAGTGAAGTCATATTTCTTTATGGAGTCAGATATTAATGGAATAAGTTTGATTTTGTAAAGACTTTGAAAGAAAAATAAGTCATATTTTAAAATCACCGACTGTTTCAATATCAAATTTTGGAGGCAGTTGAAAATAAGTTTTGAGGCCACCAATGGAGTTCAGATCTTTACTGAGAAAAGAAAAAATGAGTAGATCAGATTTGAGGAGAGACAGGTGTGAATATCTCAGAGTTAATAGGGTTTCTTCTCTCTTATTTATTCTCTTCTCTTTTCTGTTTTGAGGGTTCTGATTCAGGTTCTTGGTTTGGTTCCTGTGGAAGTTCCTGGTCTTGTCCTTGTTCCTGTCTTTGCTTGGTTCAGTACAAGTTACCATTGGTTTGAAGATTTCTATTTGTAAAGAATACTTCTTTTTCATGCTTAGTTCTTGAGTTTAATGTCTGGATATCTGGAAACAATTTGGAGTAATGAGAATATAGTGCAGTTCCTATTCATTATTGTCTTGTCTCTTTTGACTGTGTTTATGCTCTAGTATAGTTCATTTGTAAGGCATATGAAATATACCTACTACAAGGTAGTGTGTCTAATCGTTTGTGAGTCTTTCTCAAGGAGAGAGTTAAATTTTGTGAATGGTTTCAGAGAGCAGGACATGGTTGTGAAGATTTGATGAAGAGTTATTGAGTTGAGTAGATTGTTTGTAAGGCATCCAATCTGGATTGTATGAAGTTTGTAAGGCACTCTACAGTATCTTCATTAGTTTATCTCTGTTGTTTCATATTTTCATTGACTCTTTGCCCAAGGATAGGCATTGGTTAGGGTTTACTATTCAGTTTGTATTCAATCATCAAGCATAAAACAAATATTCAAATATATCTCTGTTACTAAGTGCATACCTATTGAAAAAGGATTGTGTTAAAGTAATATAGTTCATATTGCTGATTCCTTAGAGAGTGAATCAAAAGATTATCCTTCCTTGAGTTTAAACTCAGAAAAAGAAGAAGGATAAACATCCTTATGCCATTGTTATTTGTTATTACAGTCATAGTATTCCTTGTCAAGCTCTGTTTCAGATTGTTTCCAGTCATTTGAAGAGTGGTATCTTATTTATATAATCAGAAATATGATAACATAGCAGTGAAGACCCAATCCACCATTTGAAGTTTACTTGAAACATAGTGAACTATCTAGGCAATACCTACCTGAGTCTGTGGAGCTCAAAAATGAAGGAGGTGATAATAGGTATCCCCAGTGTTATCAAATACCTCAGCAATTAGCCTTTCTCTTGCCTAAAAGAGGTTGCATTCAAGTATATAAGGTATACTGTC
>MU227856.1:970754-991451 GCA_018584345.1 Thuja plicata
TCCCCTTGTTCTACCCCATTTCCACTTTTTCCAACCTATTTATGGCACCCCAGACTGAAAAACTGAGACTTTGACCTCAGGGTCAAGGTTGACCTTTTTGGGTCAAGGTCGACCTCGACCTTGACCTAGGTCACAATAAACCTTTTCCAGGCCCAGGGTTCAAATTTCAAAATCTCAGGGTTTTCGGATGTCGGTCTTTGGAAAAAGTTAATTCCCACTTCCGGGTTGGTTGTTTCGGTCTTCAGAACAACAAATCCTAAATTATATTTAATATAGGTCCTCTTCTAGGGGCATGGGTCTAATTAGAATTTAATTCTCCTATGTCGGCCTCTCTAGAATATTGTGCCCTAGTTTCATATAAAAGGAAGCTTTCTCCTCTCATTTTGTCTAACCACAAGCAAGAACAATTTAAGACTTGATAATTACAAGAGCTCAAGACTTGAAAAGTGAATTCCAAAGGTGAAGAAGCAAGATTTGAAGCAAGAAAAGTATCCATTGAAGCATTCATCCATTCTAAGGCACTTCTCAAGAACTCGCTTTCATCAAGGAGATCCATTGGTGGCCATTAAAGGATTCAAGCTCCATGGAGCCCTCTTGGTGAAGATTTATCCATCCACATTCCTCCAAGTCTCTTCCAATTCATGAACCCATTCAAGATTGGTGTTGAAGATCTACAAGCAATTGATTGAAGACATCCTACATTCTACATTCTACATCCATTTTTTGCGTCCATACTTTTGGGTTCAAGGATTCGAATCCTCCACAAGGATCTTTTACACGAGCAAGGTGAATTGTTTCATTTACTTTGTTTATTCCTGCAATTTCAATTACATATTTGAGGTTAATTCCAAAACTGGGGTTTGACCAAGGAAAACCCCTCCCCCCAACAAAAAAACCATTTTTCTTGCAGGTACATGTTTGGAACAACAGATTGGGACAGAGATTCGGATACCCTTTTCAGAAAACTTCTAGGATCCAAAAATAGAATTTCAGTCAGACTTATTAGGTCGATTCTGCCCTAGGGCACAATAAAAAATTATGGCCAATGGTGACATTGACTTGAGGGTACAAATCAGAACTGTGTTAGAACAGAAAAATATTTCTGGTTTTTGTTCGTCTCTGCATTTCTATTCCAAATCTGGTCTCAAATTTTCCAGAAACCAACACAGGCTTCAGAAAAAAACATTCTTCAGATCTCCAATATCCAAAGGTTAGTACATTTCTCCTATTTAATTCAATTAAGGTTATCACTCTATCTAAATCTATTTCACATTCAAATCAAGAAATGGGTACTTAAGATCTTCCTTCTTCATCCTTTTTTCCAAATGGTTGATTCATTTATGCATTGATCCTTCCTTTTGGGTTAATCAATTTGGATCTTTCATTTGCATATCTAAGGATAGAAGGATATCATCTTATTTACCCCCATAACATATTCAAATGTAAGATATTTTATGTTAAATGATCCACTTTCATAACCCCCCTTCATTTTAGATCTTACAAGTAGTTTATTCAATTATGCTTTGACCAATAGTGCAATCTTTGGATGCACCTGTCATAGATTCTATTTTTATGGCTTTTCCCCCAGGTTTAGTGGCAAGTGATGTAGGACTAATTTTTTATCTGACCCAGGAATGTCAGAGTATGACCAAGCAAAGTTGATTTTCCTATCCTTAAAGAACTGAATGAATTGTTCTCTTTCTTTTGGTGTCAATGACTCTACCAAGTGGGTCAGCCGTTGTGTTTCTTCAGTGCCAATATTTATTGTTACTGTCTTATCTGCTAGTAATGGTGATTTTCTTCTATAATGGGAAACATATCAATATTTCCATCCTTAGGTGCCTCGGAGATATTTTCACCCTTGGATGCATCTTTTCTTTTTCCTATTTTTTAGCTAGAAGGTTCCTTTTAGTTTTCACCTAATAGCCTTATATTTCATTTCTCAATTTTACGACTAGAGGATTGATATAACTCCCCAAAGTATGTTTTGTTATACAATTCAATGTTAAAACTTGCCTTGTAGTCTCCCATGGGTATGCCTTGTCTTGGTCTAAATAATTCAGCAATAGCTTCATCATTCTCAAAAATGTCTATGGTTGGAGGATTTTGTTGTTCCTAATCTATAACTTTAGGGTAAACCAAATCAATGTTTTCTTTAGTTTGGAAGGAATAAATTAGGAGTTTGGTTAAGGTATTGACATATGATTTATAAACTGATTCATGAGTTTTAGATGAGGATGAGGATGAAGGTTCAAATTGGGCCCAAAATTCTTCAATCCACGCTCGATGATCCGTGGGCCTATCTCATAAAGAGACTCATGCAATAGCAGTGTTAAGTTGTAAGGTGTTGGTAGTGTGGGGAGAATTCCACTCATATTCATTTGAGTCTGTGTCGGAATGGAGTTCCTCAAATGTCTCAACTTTTTTATAAAAACAAGCGTTAATATCATAGGGTAGTGAAGTATTCATAATACCTTTTGTCGATGGTCTATAACCTAAGTCACAGTGCTTCAAGTTTTAGGTAGTTGCAATTGCCTCAAACATTCCTTGTTCATTTTTACCTAATCCAGAGCATTCATTGTACCCTTTTTTTTTGGACAATGGAATACCCCCGTCCATATTCATGTACTGTAATTTTGACCTTAGGGGGTTCTTCATATGTATACAACCAGGAGGAAAAGTTGTCTTCTATGATATCTTCATGAATTTTTCCTCATCTTCCTAAGATTTCCATATGAATGAGGTGAGATTGGTAACTTTCCTACACAAAATAATTCTGCATTGGAGTATTCTCTACATCCATTTTCTTTGACTTGGATTTTGAGCTCTGATGTGGTTGGTTTAGTTGATTTTTCTAGGGCTATACAATCTATGTGTTGAGATGAAGAGGTCGTAGATGCCTCTTGATTATTGGGTACTTGAATATAAATAGGTCCTCTAAGATTTGTTCAATAAAGAAAAGGATCTCTATCACTAGGCACGGTAATATCAACTCCATTGTGATGAAACTTTAAGCATTGATGATAAGTAGATGGCACCGCTTGCTTGGAATGAATCCATGGTTGTCACAAGAGCATGGTGTAACCTAGCTCTAGGTCCAATACTTGGAATGCAGTGTCTTATGTTGTTGGACCTAGTCTGATTATGAGGCTTATTACACCTCAAGAAGGACACTCTTCATCATCATTTTCTCTTATTATGATCTTCTTGGTAACATATACACAACTATCAGAACATCCCAGTGCCTTTACAAATTTTAGGGTACAGATATTTAGACCTGCTCTACCATCTATCAAGACTCGTCTAATTTTATGGAGGTGGAAAAAGACTTCAATGTACAAAGGGTTATTGTTAGATGATTTATGGGCTGGGATATCTTTCTCAGTGAAGGAAACATGATGTTACATGGATAGACTTCCCACCATGGCTTGAAACTTGTTAACATTTATGTCTTTTGGAACAAAGGCTTTTTGCAGGGTTGTATCTAATTCTTTTTTGTGATTTGGCGATATACAAAGTAGTTCATAGATGTAAATTTGCATTGAGGTCTTCATCAAATGGTCCAATAGGTTATAATGACCCAACAGTGAGGTAGACAATTTATTTGGCACTACAGCTTTTGACGGGGCTCCTTGCACTGTGATTTTAGAACGATGAGTAGTAACAACACAACTGGTGTCAAGACCTCAGATAGTAATGATGTTTATGTTAGTATAAAGAGGCACTGAGAGGAGGGTGAATCAATGTAAATAGATAATGAACCAATTCTACCAAGAATTTGATTATGCTTTTGAACAACTTCCACACAACCAAACATGCAAGTGTAACTATGCAATAGAAGTAAAATAATTCAAGCATCCACAAAGCACAACACATAACACCACTATTTTTCATGTGGAAACCCTTGTAAGAGGGATAAAGCCATGGTGGGGATGACACCCACAATCTCTTCACTGTAGTAAAAAGAGTTTCCCAATTAGGTGCTTACAATACCATGTTAGGGGCTCACCCAGTTAGGAGTGACTAGTAACTTGTTAGAAGTACAAATGAAACTATTAGGATCTTCCTCGCTAGAGGATTTAGAACTCCTTCCCAAAAGTCACCTTGTTAAAGGATTTATACAATGTGACCTATTAAATTCTACCCTATTAAGGGATTTAACCTGCTAACTTATTAAAGGTAGCCTTGACCAATGAACTCAAATAATTGGTCTGGAAATAGAACTGTTTTCCTGTCAGATCCAATCCAATCTCTGAACCATGGCACAATGTTTTGTATTTGTCTCAAATCACAACCACCAAAAATATGAACTTCAACCCTAAATTGCACAATTTAGCTTGTTAGAATAACTGAGAGGGGGGGTGAATAAATTAGAATCGGTCATCTCCAAATTATCCTATAGTTTCAAATTCCTCCACATGTATATAAAAACAAATTTAAACATATAATTCAACTCAGTGAAATGTATTCTGTAATCTCAAACTTTAGTCAATAGTGTTTACCGAGTATCAATAAATTAATACTACGATTACTGATATAGGTCAATAAAGTAAAGTGTAAATTAAAATAAAAATCCACAACATTCATGCACATTGACACATAGATTTTTAACGTGGAAACCCTACTAAGGGAAAAACCACCTAGGACTAGTAACCCAAAATATTTTCACTTTTCTGAAGTGAGCTTGGTGAAGAGCCAACCATGTTAAAGGTTATGCAATGAACACTGTTAAATGTGACCTGGTTAGAGGATTTAAAACTAACAATTCTCTTTTGACCATGCATTCACTATAGGTTCAACAATAAAATACTCAACATTCATTAGAATGTCATAATAAAGACTTTCACTGTCCTGCTCGGTTAAGAGATTTATCTGTAATAATGGTTAAATTGATACAATAATGATCTTATTCAAAATACAACTCTATTTTTCAGATTTTCAGATCTATGCTAAGTACATAATACCTTTGATCAATTTGTTCACTTTATTTCATTTCATATTGTAGACACCTAAAAATGATTCGAGCTTGCTGGTCTACGTGTTTTAACATTGTTCGCATTACAATTGAAACGCTGTTTTGTGACCTAATTATTACTATATGTCATGCATATGATCTTTATTGTATAGCGACATTATGGATTTCATCAATGATTGAATATTGCAAAATTGTTTAATTATTTACTAATAATTCTACTTTCTCTATCAAATCGATCATTTCCCAAATCATTTCAAAACCTTCCTAAACCGATCCTATTCGATCCTAAACCATCCCAAACCTTCTTAAACTAATCCTATTCAATCCTAAACCATTCCAAACCTTCCTAAATCATTTCAAATCTATCATATTCTATTCCTAATAATTTTCAGAATTGTCTAGACTCATTTTCGACCATTATGGGGCATTGTCCAAGATCATTGATGCCTAATCAACCCAATTTCAAACCAATCGATCAAACCCTATTTCAATTCAATCAATCTTATCATCATTTTAGGAGCATTGTCCAAGATCATTGATGCTTCGTATCCTTTCAATCAACCATTTGATAACACTGTCAAAGATCATCGATGTTATCGTTATCAATCTATCAATTTCAATTCAATACTGTTGTTCATTATTGTCAATACTATTTATGATTATCATTTCGGGAACATTGTCAAAGATCATCGATGTTTCCCCATTTCAATCTTACGATGCCATCAAAGTTCATTGTTGCTTTTCAATCATTTCCAATCATCATTATCCAGACGCATTGTCAAAGCTCATTGATGCCTCGTGATTTCCTAAACTATTCTGGAACCCTCAGAATTAACCCTAATCATTATCAACATTATCAAAATCATTTCAATTCAACATCATCACCTTCCATTTGACCTATCTCCCACTAATTTCCCCCTTTGGATGAATAACCCATAATTTATCCTAAGTCCTAATTGAATAAATAAACAAACTTTATTTATTCCCCACTTTCCTAAGTCTCCAATAATTAATTAATTTCTATTAATTAATTAGCTAATTTCAAATTATGGGATTTTACAATTTCATAAAATCTAATTTGATTTGGAGGAATATTTGAGAATATTGAAATATGGATTTGATTAAAGATTCATAATCTCACCTAAACATCATATCCCTCAATTGAGGATTCTCATCCCTATTAAGGTGCTTCCTCAATATCTCCAAAATCCTCCAATATCTCCTTAATATCTCTCCCCCATTTCATGCTTCCAAGCATCCTACCAACCAAAATCTTGGTTGGTACATTGATTTTGTGCAATCTCACCAAATTGTCTCTCATTTTCTATAAAACGGGAGGCATTCCTCTCATTCAAGGTTAACCACAAGATTTTGAGAACTTCAAAAATCACTCACTTCTAGTATTCTCAATTAGCAAACTTGGCTTATTTGTGCAAAGTGTGTGTGCAAAGAGCAACATTAATCTCATTATGGAGAAGAAAGAAGGACATGGGAGCTTCCTTTGAAGGGAGTTTTTGAGTTTTATGCTTATTTTATGAACTCCCTTAGCAAATAGCTTTCATGGTAGATTAGATAGGTTTAGCATACTTGTTTAGGGTTTGCAGTTACCTAATATGCTTCCAACCCCTTTTCTGGTCTTACACATACTTGTTCTTCTTGGTAATGCTCTTTCCTCTATTTTCTCAGTAATGTCTGTAGAAAATGCCCGGTTCTGTCTTTAACCAATTTGATCGGTCATGCATAAAATTTGCATGTGCGCTTCATAGCATCATGTATTATTCAAAATGAATCTCTTGTCTCTTATATAGACATCACATCTCATTTAATTTTCATCCTTCAGATTTTTCCACTTAATCTCCATCATTGATTTTCCCACTTGATCCATCCTCGACAGTTGTGTAAAAAACACGTTTCAATCTTTGTCGTCCGATGTTCATTGAATTTTCATAACCGTTTGATCAAATAACGAACTTTATCTTTTACCTCAAAATCATCAATTGCCAGATCAACATTCTAGTCAGCCTTGGTTTGATTTAATTGCTCGGTCAATACCTTGTTGTGTCGGTGATCCCTTGCTCGGTTATCACTATGCTCGGTATACACTATTTTTTACTCGGTGTTCACTATCTCTCACTGTATACAAAAATTTTCATTTACCGACCACATAAACATTGTTTGTTTCAGTTCTTCAATTCATAACAAATGTTTCCACCATAATAATACTCAAATAAGTTTACATTAATGACAATACATTAATTGATAATGTTTATCATCACATCTGCAACTCGGTTGAATATCAACAAATAAATTCAAACATACAATCAGTTGTAGTTCATCATAGCTTACCTTTATAATATTGTTCATAAGTCCGTTAAGACTTGAAAAAAAATTCATAAGTCAGCCCAAAATATTGACCTAACTCATGAAAATCAGTGCCAGTCATACCTAACATGTTGGCCCAAAATGTAATACAAAAGTTTATTACCAAACACTGACAAATAATCAACCGCCTCGATCATTTGATCATTAGGAACCAATCGATAAATCAACCGGTTCAATACAAAACACATCACCAAAAACCAACTTACTAAAATCATTGAGTTAAAGTCATGGTCGGTAAACTGAACTTGTCTAACCAAAATAAGGCTCTAGTAACGATCACACCACCCAATGTGTTCGCTATCTCAATCGCCACTCAAAATACTTTATTTTACTGTCTTCGTGTTAACTGACCAAAACACTTAGCTTATTTCTTTACTTATCCATCCAGTTGATCAATATTTGTAAGCTATTCATCAAATCTGATAGAGTTTCCATCAATGAAAAAATCATAAGCATCATATACTACATCTCAACTCCAAAATCAATCACAATGCCAACAATCCCCCCTTTGGCATAGATGGAAAGACAGTGAAAATAACATATATATTACACATAGGCACAAAGATGCATAGAACTCACACTACTCCCCTTAGATCACTAAATCTTATTTTCATTGTACTGATCACTCCCCCATTGACAGAAATGACAAAGGTACTTAAAATGAATCTTCAAAAATGAAATCATCTTACCAATCATATTTCAAATACTTCTCTAAAATTGGCTTTGGATGACTCCAAAAAACTCTCCCATGACTTCTGCAAGTTCTCCATGGCATGAATCAGTCCTTATAGTATAGAGGCTAATTCCTTCATAGATTCAAGTGTACTCATGTCAGGTAACCCAAGTGTTACCTATGAATCTTTAACAGTTTGTTGCATTACATCAACTGTAAGAATCAAATAAGTTTGTAGCTCTAGTAAAGTAGTAATTCTCTTATCTTTTTCTTCTTTAAATGTTTTCATCTTGTGATTTTCAACCTCAACTTGTGATCCATAGGTGGTATTTGAATGTGAAATAGGATCAAAACTAGCAATTAAAGACTTAAGCTCTTGTTGAGCTTCATTTCTCTTTACCTTTAAATCTTGGGTAAACAATGAAAAATCAAAAAATTTAGCAAGTAATTTTCCAACCTCTTTTAAAGTTTCCTTCACCTGGTTCACATGAACTGTAAGTGCCACTTTATCTTATCCAATAGTCTCCATTAACTTATCAGTCATTTTCTTTTCATAATCCATATTTTTCTCTACTCATAGAAGCTTCCTCCAAACTAGTAACTTGCTCAATGATTGCACTTATCAAAGTATCCATCTTCTTAATTAGTGTAGTATTGGGGTCATAGTAAACTTCAAATACAAGATTTGCAAGAATATCTCTAGCTGAATGAAGTACTTGTTCTTGTTTCTTTTCCTGTCTAAGTTTATCCCTTTTAGCTTTCAACTTTAGTATCTCATATATTCTCATTATTCACTAGGAATCCTTTTGGTAACATCAATAGGTCCTTGTATGAGCTCAACAACCTCATTTCCAAGTTCATATTTGATTTCTTCCTTAGGAATCTCCATAGCCTTTATCTTCTTCTTGTAACTTGAACTTACACTTAGAGCCAATTTCCACTTTACTGAATGTGCTGCAACATCAACTTCACGAGCTTCATCTTTCTTTTCATCATAACATGTCTATCCAAATTCATCATTTGCAATAGATATCACCACCTCTTTATTCTTATCCTTATGTGCTTCCTCTTTTGTTTATACATCTTCAACTTCAACATTAGGTGATTGTTGTGGAGTATCAGAAGGTATATCACCAAGAATTCCTTTAATCAATTGCCTAGTAGTGACAAATTGATCTATTTTTACCCCTTCAAAGGTAGTTTCTTGTGTTTGTTTCTCCTCTTGAGTATAATCCACCAGTTCATATTATTTCTCAAATTTCTTCTTCATGATCTCTAGAGTTTCATCATGAACTTCCTGAGATTCACCAATAAGTATTTTGTATACTCTACTTCTTGTTCTAAATTCAGGTGTAATAGCCCCAATTGTGATCTTCACATCTTCCAAAGACAATGCAGGCTTAAGTAGAATCAATTCTTGTTCCATCATTTCTCTATCTTGTTTCAGAGCATGTATCCACCTGCCATCAATCTTCTTGAAAAGTGATTCAGGTATCATTTTATGCAGTTCACTAGGTCCTTTGCAAAACTTATGCAAACTAATTATAATAGAATCTTCTATCTTTTTCTTACCTTCATCATCATATTTCTTATAGCATCAGTTGGCATCACTCACACTTTCATATTGCCTTATGTTCTCATCTATGCTATCGGTAGAAAAAGTTCTCCTAATCATAGGTTCAACTGATTTCTTAGTTGTCATGCCAATAATCTTTGATCTTTTGCTACTGGCCCTTAATTCGGATTTCTCTTTGTCAGAATCTAGAGGAGGTTCTTCTACCTTAGTTGTATTCTTTTTTTTACTCTTGCCTTTTGACTCTTTATAACCATGTGATATTCCCTTCTTCCTCTTGTAATTTTTCTGATCAGTCATGTGTGTGTTCTCTTTTTCCTTTTCCTTTTCCTTTTCCTTTTCCTTCTTCATTGTGGAACTCCTAGTTACTATACATGTTGCCTTACCGATTGAAGAAGATACAACCTCTACCTCTTCAACTTCTGCAGCAACAGAAAAATACCTTGCCTCCTCAGTCACAAACTTCTTCTTCATCTTATCCATTGTGTCCTTTGTAATACCACTCTTCTTGGCTAAATAATCAACTTTCTTCATCACTCTTCTCTCCAACACAGGTGTCTTTAGTTGTGAATTTATTTTTAGTTAAGTTTCTTCATAGGTACCAAACCTAGGAGTACTAACTTCAATCGACTTAGATAGTAACTCATTAGCATGGAGTGATACAATATCGTTGTCTACCTCATAAATTATCGGTAGAGACCAATAATTCCTTGGTTGTACTTCCTATATCATACATGTATCGGTATCCTCAACAAAACATATATCTTCTTTATACTTTTCTACTATATAGGTTGGGATCCTCTCTCTCTCATGCATTCTTTTCTCAAAATCTTTGATATAACCCCACATAGTACTATTAAAGTTATTTCCTAACATCCTTTTTCAATCCTTAATTTGTACTACTGCAAGTCTATAGTTCGACCACTAAATTCCATTGATACAAGGAAAATGATTTTGCAAGTAGAATAATATACATACCAACAACAAACCATACTTGAAAGTTTGTTTCTTTTCTTTCTTGATTCTTTCCATTTTCACAAAGAACTGACTTCTCATGACCTCACATAGGTCGTATTGTGCATTCTCCTTCACCATCTAATATGCAGCATGAATACCACCATTGAGCACACTATTCAACCGACTTGATTGATATACTTTGTAACTGATCACCATAGATGCAAACTTTACCTTGATATATGCAATGTTGTTAATTGTCATAGCACGTTTATCTTGTTTTGACTTTGTTAGACGAGTGACCTCACCAACATGAATCGTTCTTAGAATAGGTACATCACCGGTCACGCACAACAATCGGATTCGAAATTTGATCCAGTCGGATTCGATATCATCAGGTAGGTCGACTACATAAGTAAAACCCTTCTCTGCCAAATGTTTGTGTTCATCCTTTAATCTAGAGTCATTACATAGTTTTTTATATGCATTGAAGATAACATTTGAACCTAGATCCTCAATATTACAATGGATAAAGAATCTTATATCCCCAGTCAACAACACACCATGGGGTATTGAAGACAAAGCACTTGCAAGATCATTCTCTACCGCCTTCAGATGCAACTTAAATACTAGCCTTGGTTCTTCTGTAATCTCAACCAATATAGGAGTGTCCATAATGATAACAATAATTTGCTTCACAAAACACAGAGAAATATCACTTTGTTCGTCGATAAGGGTTTCTCAAACAACACTTCAATTCTAGCACAATATCACAACAATCAATCCACACTCACTCCAAATCGCCTAAGAATCACTTGCAAGTGCTCTGCTTAGCTCGTATAATGTATTATGACAAATGAAATTTTATTTTTCCTTTTTAACGTTACATTTCCAAGTAATAAATGCAATGGTCAAATAGTGCCTTTTACTAGTTGCAACTGGTTAGAACATAAAACGGTCAGTATGTCATAAAAAACTAGTATGCGGTCGCATAGAATCATATGTAATACAAGATTCTTCGTCAGATTCTTTCATAACATCAATAGGCATCTAAATATGTTGATAAATCTTACCATGCACACAACTTAGGGGATAGGTTGTAGATATTACTTGATTTTATCCCCCTCATGCAATAGATTTGACTTGGTCTAATGATGAATTCTCCACATTACTTAGGTTCTCGAGTACTCTAACAATTTAGAAGATTTGAGTTCACCTTTCTTAACCCATATTCCCTTCATATGCTTTCCGACTCCTTCAACATCTTCAATCTTCTTGCCTTTATCATCAATAGATCTATTCACCGGTTGATCTCCAGTGTTTTTCTTCTTAGCTCTGCAAGATCTAGCAAGATGTCCAATCTTGTTGCAATAGTAACACACCATACCTGTTTGTCACCACATTCCAACATTTCCTCTACCAGTTCTCATCCTGCAATTTACTATTGTGTGTCCATAATTGTGACAAATAGAACAGGTAACATCCAATTGGTTTCCTTGTTAATTAGGTATCTGTTGGTTGGAGTTATAAGGCCTTTCATTATTGATTATATCCCTTCACTCATTAGCCTTATGACCATACTTGTTGTAATGATAACAGTTACCATGAAAGACATTAGATCTAGCATTATAACCTTAAGATCTTTCATAAAAAATTCCAAATCTAGGAATAGGTGTGTTAGGTCTATTAGGTCCAATAGGTTTAAACCTAAAAACATTAGCAGTATGACCTTCCGTGTGACAATTGAAACATATCGGTATGCAATTCCTCTTACCAGCTTTGTTTTTGTTCACCTTAGGTGTTGACTCTTATTTTTCATAGATCTCTTTTATACCAGATGACTCACCAGCTTCAAATTTAGAAAACCCTAAACCTTGTTTCTCACCAGGTTTCCTTTGGCTAGAGAGTTTTTCATCAAGCTTAGAAGAACTCTTATTGAGCTTGTCTAATAGATCATTGGCTTCCTTAAGTTCTCCTTTCATATTATCATTCTCTTTCCTCATATTATCATTTTCTCTTAAGGCATTAGCATTTTCTTCATTTGTATCATGTAGGTGTTCATGCAAAACAACAATGTCTTGTTCAACTCTGAACAGTTCCTCCATCTTGGCTTTTAAGGTATCATCTTTAGCTTTGAGAGCATTTTTTGCAACCTTCTTGGCTTCATCTACAGTTTTCCTTGCTTCTAACTCTTGATCCTTTCACATTGAGAAATTTTCCAACTCCCTTTGCATGTTCTTCTTTTCTTGCTTCAGCTTTTCCAAACCCTTATGCATGTCCTTGGTGTCCTTAGCTAGTTTCTCATTCTCCAAGGCCACAACCTCTACCTCAAATTCATTAGAACCACTCTGCTCAGTTAGGTGTTTGATGATATCTTAACTCTTACTCAATTTTTCAACCAACTCTTTTCTCATATCCCTAGATATCTTCAACTGATCCTTGAGTTTCTGAATCATATCTTCGGCCTCTGCAAGTTTCCTTCTATAGAATTACATATCTTCCTTAAGGATCTCTCCCTATTTTTTAGGATTCTTCAAGGTTACTCACCTCTGATACCAACTGTTTGTATAAAGAGGCACTAAGAGGGGGTGAATAATTGTAAATAGATAATGAACCAATTCTACCAAGAATCTGATTATGCTTTTAAACAACTTCCACACAACAAAACATGCAAGTCATGTAACTATGCAATAGAAGTAAAACAATTCAAGCATCCACAAATAATAACACATAACACCACTATGTTTCACGTGGAAAACCTTGTAAGAGGGAGAAAAAAATGGTGGGGATGACACCCACAATCTCTTCACATTAGTGAAAAGAGATTCCTTGTTAGGAGCTTACAATACCTTGTTAGGGGCTCACCCTGTTTGGAGTGACTAGTACCATGTTACAAGTACAAACGGGCCTGCTATGATCTACCTTGCTAGAGGATTTAGAACTCCTCAAAAGTCACCATGTTAAAGGATTTATACAATGAGACATGTTAAAGTCCACCCTGTTAATGGATTTAACCTTCTAACCTATTAGAGTTAGCCTTGATCAATGAACTCAAATAAATGATCTAGCTTCTCTCCAACAACACGAACTTCAACCCTAAATCACATGATTTAGCTTGTCTTTATAATATTGTTCATAAGTCAGTTAAGACTTGAAAAACATTCCACAAGTCGGCCCGAAACATTGACCTAAATCATTAAAATTAGCACCAATCATACCTAGCATGTCGGCCCAAAACTTAATACAAAAGTTTATTACCAAACACCAAAAAATAATCAATCGCCTCGATCATCTGATCATCAGGAACTAGTTAGTAACTCAACTGGTTCAATACTAAACACATCACCAAAAACTAACTTACTCAAATCATCAAGTTAATAGTCATGGTCGGTAAACTAAACTTGTCTGACCAAAATAAGGCTCTAGTAATGATTGCACCACCCAATGTGCTCTTTATCTCGATCGCCACTCAAAATAATTTATGTTACTATCTTCCTGTTAATCTATCAAAATGCTAAACTTATTTCTTTACTTATCCATCCAGTCAGATGGTATTTGTAACCTATTCATCAAATTTTATAGAGTTTCCATCAATGACAAACTCATAAGCATCATACATTGCATCTCAACTCCAAAATCCATCATAATTCCAACAATTTATGATCAGATTAGGATTAGGTTTGGCGAAAGTGAAGTTTTCCTTATTGTCATGTCCAAAATTGGAGGCCTTACCTTTTCCATGATCCATCGGTGGCTTTGTAAATATTTTGTGATCTTGATTGATGGTGCCCCTATTTGTGATAACTTTTATTTTACCGCGATCAATGAAGTCTTGTACAATATGCTTCAATTACATGCAATTTGTCGTCTTGTGTCCCTTAGTTCTGTGATAGTCACAATAAGAATTGTTGTTACACCATATTGGTTTTATGGTACCTTTATAATGTATGATTTCAGGTAAGGTGACCTGATGAGATTGTAGTAATTTCTCAAGAATTTTCTCTCTAGGTTCTACAAGAGGCATAAAGTCTCGAGGCGGAGTGATGGTCCTTCTTGCAAAATTTTGTTTGCAAGTCTGATTAATTGCTTGGTTTGATGTGTCAATATTGTTAACCCTCACAGTAGTTTTGAATGATTGGATTTTCTGAGTAAGTGTTGGTGGTGTGTGTATATGTATGACTGGTTAGACCACCTTAGCATCAACAATACCATTGTTGGTCACATTTTTGTTTTTAGACCAGTATTTGGATTTTTCATAAGGTATTGATTTATTGGCCTCTTTCTTGATGACTCCCATTAGGGTGAGGGATATTTCTACCTTTATTCCTTGCTTGGCTAGTTCTTCAAAGGTTTCTATTTTCTAGGAGTTTAATTCACACATCATGTCGAGTTGGCAGTTTTCGATGAATATATAGATCTTCTCTTTTAGAGGTACATGGAAAAATGCTTTTGAAGAAATATTTATACATATTTGTAAGAACGAGGTAAAGCTCACACCATTCTTTTGTTTGGTTGTATAGAGATCTATCAGTGTTATTTAGATGACAATGTTGTGTGAATAGTTTTATATGAACTTCTTAGCTAGTTCATTCCAGGATCGTATCCTAGGAGGAAGTATGGAAAACCACTCCATGGTTGGCCCACCAAGACTACGTGGAAAAAGTCTCATCAAGTAGGTGTCATCGTATGCCACTTCTATGCAGAGCATGAATAATTCTCATATATGGTCTTGAGGATCACTCTTTTCCTTGTATTTGTCAAATTTAGGTGTTTCAAAATTGTGTGGAAAAGGTGGCATGTGCAATGTCCTATCAAATGGGTAAGGACTAAGATAAAAAATAGTGTAAGACCTCTTAGGAGTTCTTGTTTGCAAGTTAATGAGCTATTGTTGGAGGTTTTGGAGTTTTTGGGAAAAGGATTTAGTAGGCGTAGGTGTATATGGCACCGCATTAGGATCCAAAAAGGTTGTCCCGCTGTTATAAAATAGTGCCTAGTTATGTGAGGGCCTATAGCCTGAGTTCGTTGATGTCGCAGGAACATGTGGTGGAACATATTGAATTTGTGGATTATATTGAGGTTGTAGGACATATAGAGGTTGTGGAAGATACTATGGTTGTGGAACGTATTGAGGAGATGGGGTGTATGGAGGTTGTTCATTGTGTTGGGATGGTGGTACGTATGAAGGTTGATGTTGATAAGGTGGAATGTATGGATATTGTTTTTGATGTGGTGGAATGTATGGAGGCTTTTGTTGTTTTGTTGGAATATATATGGAGGTTGCTACTGAGGTGGTGGAATGTATGGAGGTTGTTGTCGATGTGGTGTTGTAGGGTTGGAAGTGCTAGACCCAGTTACTCCATCATGTTTCAAAAAGGAAGCTAAAATCCTTAAATAGTTGGGATTGGGGGGAGGTTGTTGTTGAGGTGCCCCTTGATTGATTTGGAGGATTCATGAATTGGAAGAAACACCTATGGGGACATTGCTGGTAGGTTTTTGTTGAGGTGCCCCTTCGGTGATTTGGGGGGCTCTTCTCAATAGACTATTAGGAATATGCCTTGGTGGGGCTGTATTGGATGTACCCATTGGATGGGTTGAGGTCATTATGGAAGGTGTTTCTATGGTGATGGGAGTGTTGGAAATGGGTGGAAAAGTGGCAAACAGACAATTCTTGTATTGGATTCCTAATGTGGTGGAAGACGTGGTTACTTGGGATGTGCTTTGATGGAAGTTTCTAGACTTGGTAAAATGGATTTGATTGGAAGGGGTGTTGTGGAAACAAGCCAAGATGGTGGCATGGTAGTGGTTTCTACTATGGCAGATGTGTTGAATATAACAGGTAGTTTAGCACCAATTTGTGTAAGCATTTTGAAGTATGTATCTGGTTCGGTTGCTAATCGGGATCCCACGACAATCATTAACCTAGGATTTGTTAAGGCATCGTTAACTTCTTCATTGTCATTGCATTTAGCCCTGATATTCTCAAATGAGAACTCATCCTCTAGTGGAGGGATAGGAGGTAACTATGGGATGTCAGCATGTGTTTTCTCATGATGTTGAATAGTCTCTGGATTGTTGAAATCTAGTCATAGGATCCTCTGAATAGGAACATCAATTTCATTGTTGGGATCATGTCTGGGTTCTGTGTTTGGCTCCATCATACCTTTTCTCTTTTGGGATCTTGTGAATGACATATGCAGAGGATGAATGCAACCTAATTTTTTTGTTGGATTTTTTGATAATAAGATGTTGATGTAGGAATGAAATGACTAGAATGATGCCTAGGGTATAGGTAATATGAACTACGAGAGATTCTATAAACTTCAAAGGTAAACCCTCTGAGGAAAGACCTGAATGATTTTGTGGACAAACTTGATTTCAAAAAGGTAGGACAACAATGACTGATACTCAAAATGATGTTTGTCTAAGACAAGAGTTAGCCACAATGATAGGTGCCTAAGCCAAGGCAAGAGATGATGACTAAATTTTGACAAAGACAAGATAACTACTGGAATTCCCTAAGAAAATTCACCCTCTAATCTACAAAAGACTCTGAAAGGTGGAAAACTTAACCTCGAAGAAATGCAAGCTATGTTTTTTAGATTTTTGGACTTTTGGACTATAATGATGACTATGTAGGAATTGATTGAATATGCAAATTAAGAATGATTCTAAAATGTTGTATATGAGCCTCTAATAGGAAATGGTATGTCGATCACCAATTTTCAAGATAAGAGTCAAATGGAATGTTTAGGATGTGTATTAATGGATCTGTTTGCTTCTCTGATAGGATATTGATAGGACAATGTTGTAGGACCAATGTTTGAGACATGTACAAACTCAAAAATCCCAAAACTCAGTGTAGTTGCAGGACTTACTTAAAGAAACGATCAATGCATGTTCAAAAAAAATTTCAAGCCACAAGTTTTCACATGGTCAATCATAATGAAAACAAAGACATAAAGATTAATCTAGGTTAAATTGGCTTCAAGATGTAATGCTATAGGCACATTTCTTCAGTTCACACAGTCATTGTAACACTACTAGGACACGAAGAGCCACGTTGTAGGTGCCATTGTTTTTTCCTTTACCCAATTTTTTCATTGTGCTAGTGAAGATCTCTTTCACCAACACAATACCATGGGACAAATATGAAGGGAATCTTGGGGGGAAATTTTGCAACCCCTTGCACTATAATAAGACACTTGAATAAGATGTGAACCAGGTGGTCTAATTAACCGGGTTGTAGTAAGGTATGTGGTGTCTACCCAATCAATTTGTAAGTGTGTGAGACACTTAAGTCTCTAGTTGACCCTGCTAGCTACTTAGTTATATTCACCTGATCCAGACTATCATCAACACACCTCGCCCGAGCTTGGCTAGATATAAGACATTCAGGGATTTGGCACATGTCTTGTTTATATACCGGTCAAAAGGATTACCAGTTTGAGGTTTTCCTCTAAGGAAGAAGCGCTTTCCCCAGACAGGCTTCTCTAAAAATTTAAAAAATCTTTTTAATCTAACAGAATGTGCAAGTACACCAAAGACTCAAAACACACGGTTAATCGATTAAGCTCCAGAAAGCCAAATGTTTGCTAATCTAAATCATCCATACAAGCATGTGGGTTCATTTTAAACACTTAACCAAATGAGGGTTTAATTGTTCAATTTTATCCACCAAATCTCGATGTTCTTTTCTTTGTTCAATTATTAACCACATGTCAATTTTATTCACCAATTCGAAAGATAAGCTTGCGATGTTTGAGCATACACTGTTCTTTTTTAGCACCAAAAGACAAATGAATTGATTTTAATTTTAGCAAAATTTAAGTTGTCTCCATGCCACAAGCTATCAAGACACTGTTAGTACTGAAAAACCCTAGCAATTTAGATTTGTTAATCCACAAGCATGCTAGTGTTGATGTAATGAAAATTGAATTTTTCATCAAATTCTCTTACCTTGTCCAAATAAGTGTTTATAAGACCTTCATATCCGATCTTTTCTTCAAGTGCCTCAATTCTCAATCTACACGTCAGTTCTTTGATCTATTTAATCTTTCATTCTCTTTTTCGCTGCTCAACGAGCACCTGAATTTCAACCTTCTTGTTCTTTGGGGGCCCACTGCATATTTTCATTACCATGAAAAAGAGCAATTTACAAGTGTGTTGATCCAATGTTGTAACTGTGTCGAATGATTCCTGCAACTTGTATGAAAACAAAGAGAGAGAGAGAGAGAGAGAGAGAGAGAATAGCAGTTTGATCATAAAAATCAGTAGATCTATGATGAATATATGCTAATTATAAATAGGGATCAATGCAAATTTGTCATGAATTAAATCCAAGATCCCACTTAATAAAATACCAGTCAGCATGATAAAAATCATAGAATAGAATATAATAATAATGATTAGGCAAGTGTGTCGCATGAATGTTGTAAGTGTGTCGATTGCATTGTGTGAGTGCGTCGATCCAGAGGTTTAAGTGCATCAATCTAGATGCAAGTACATCAATTCAATTCCTTAAGTGCATCGATCTAAACTGTATCTGCATAAAATTAAATTCAAAACTGCGTAGAAATAGAGAAAATTAGGTTTTTGAAGCTTTGTGCTTTATGACGAGTTCACTAGTTGTAATCAGTGATATGTAGGCACCCGTAGAAGCCTGCAATAACATCAATAATCTCAACCACCAAGAGATCTATTTAGAAATTAGTATTCTGAATATCGAAAGAGGAAGAAAATAACAGTAAGCATAATCTTCAAATAATAATGAAATCAATCAAAACTATGAACATGCAAACCAAAAGTCCTCCTTTGTCGTTCTCCTTCTCTATGAAATGTGGGCTCTCATAAATTGAGTTCTCTATGTGCCAACATTAGAATTCAAAGCAATTGTGGTTACCAAATATGAGAAAAAAAACTCTCATTATATACATTTTCAGGATTCCAATCAAGATTCCATGATTGGTGGGTCGATTGTCTGTGATTGAAGAGTTGAACTCAGAGTGGGTGGGAGTTGAACTCAATTGATTGCATTTGGATAAAATAGATGGATATGTTAAGAGAATAGATTTAAGAGTTGAGCTCAGAGTGAGTGAGGGTTGAACTCAACTGATTGCATGTGTGTGAATAGATGGGAGAGTTAACTGATTTTGATTTGAGGAGGTGGAGTATAAGAATAGATAACTTGATTTAATTGATCACTTAGGAGAGAGAATGGTTGAGTTTAATTGAAACTCATAATTGAGAAGATAATTAAATAAACAAAAGAATTTTTTTATTTGCACATGTAAGCAATATAAATAAATAATTAATCTTTATTTATTTATAAGAGGAACAATTAGTTAATTAAATAAATATTATTTATTTAATTATGAGAGGGTAATTGAATTAATTTTTACATAAATGTAATAATGATAAGAAATAAGGAACATAAATTAAATAATATAATTATTTAATTAACTTCAATAAAGTAGGGAATAATTGAATAATGATTAATTATTTAATTACTTTATAGGTGAATATTTGATAAAATATTAAGTAATTAATTAAAATCCCTTAATATAAGAATTTATGGAGAAATGATGATTTTGAGTTTAGATTATAGTAGAATAACACAAATATTGCAATCCTGAAACATCTGTGAATGGCATTGAGAAAAGTCTGAGCATTTGGCCAATTGCAAACACCCCGATGTATTAATAAATGGTACTATGGTGAACCAATCTTAGTAGACCTACAATTGGTCCAAACCCAATGGTTCTTACTGTCAATATGCTAGGCTTGAAGTGTAAATAAGATAGAGCATTTTAAGAACTAGGGAGAGCAGGCTCTCACCAATGACAATTTTTCTCAAATAATGTCCCGGGTATGATTTGACTGATATATATATATATATATATATATATATATATATATATATATATATAGTCCTCAGTTTGGTTTATGGGCATGAATTTAGGTTTATATCCTTCCTATTATGATATTAATGGACATAGGTAAATCAAGATAGCAGGAGAATTAATGTTCTGAATATTTAGTGATAATTGTATTTGAATGGACTAATTTATAGTTTACACATGGATATAAAGGTTGAGATTACAAATAGAATTAGTTATGTATTTTGATTGGGTTCAAACTACT